>JAPKIE010000002.1:1107901-1475234 GCA_026725045.1 Vanrija sp. TS_01
ATCACCACGCATTACATGGAGGGCCTCTGCTGGGTGCTCGAGTACTACTACCAGGGTGTTCCTGCGTGGGATTGGTTCTACCCTTACCACTACGCCCCCTTCGCCCAGGACTTCACCGACATCAAGGACATGAAGATCAACTTCAAGCTCAGCCAGCCGTTCACGCCGTTCGCGCAGCTGCTCGGTGTTTTCCCCGCTGCTTCTCGAATCCACCTACCTCCTCCTCTGCAGGAGCTGATGATCAACGAGGATTCGCCAATCATCGACTTTTACCCTTCCGACTTTGAGATCGACATGAACGGCAAGAAGATGGCGTGGCAGGGAGTTGCGCTCTTGCCATTTATTGACCAAAAGCGTCTCCTTACCGCCCTGGGAAGCAAAGTCAAGTTGTTGACAGACGACGAGAAGCGCCGAAACAAGTGGGGCGATAGCGTCATGTTTATCGCAGAGGCGAACAAGCTCTTCGACCCGTTCTGCTCTCTCTACACTGTCAAGCCACCTGATGCCGTGAGTGTCGAAGGAATGATAGCATGCTAACCAAACCCAGCCTGTCCGTGTGGACGCAAAGCTCTCATATGGAGTTAGCGGCTCGGTGCTGGCCGACCCGTCGTGTGTGCCAAACTCTACGCTGGAAACGCCGATTCCTAGCATTGAGGAGTGTCCCGACCTGGAGAACAACAGCGCGATCTCGGTCCGCTACTACTTCCCCACTCAGTCGCACAGGCATCGCTCGGAGCTGTTGAGGGGTTACCGTCCCAAGGCGCCACGATTAAGCGAGTCTGACAAGGACTTTGTTCGTCGCGGTGGCCAGGGAGGCGGAAGAGGAGGACGCAACGGTCCGGGCAACGGCTTCTCGAATGACGGGCCTGGGCGCGGTGGTGACCGCGGACCTCGTGGAGGCCGTGGTGACCACGGCCCTGTCCGGAATCTCCCTGGTGCTGACCGCTTCGGCGGTGGTGGTGGAGGTTACGGCGGCGGAGGCTACGGTGGCCAGGGTGGCTACGGCGGCGGCGGACGCAACCCGTACGCCGCTCCCCCTGTCAACGCCTATGGTGGTGGAGGCGGCTATGGTGGAAGCGGTGGCGGTGGCTATGGTGGTGGTGCTGGTGGTGGCTATGGCGGCGGCTACGGCGGCGGAGGGTACGGCGGGTACGGCTCTGCTGGAGCTCGCAATCCCTACGCTGCCGCACCGCCTAACCCGTACGGCGGCGGCGGTGGCCGACCTAGCCCTTACGGTGCCGCGCCATCAAGCTACGGTCAGGCTCCTTCATCATACGGAGGCGGCTACGGTGGCTATGGTGGTGCACCCGCTGCTCGTGGTGCCTACGGTGGCGGCGGCTCGTCATACGGCGGTGGCTCTTATGGCGGTCGCGGTGGCAGTGCTGGTGGAGGCCAACAACGTCGCTACTAAGTCCCACATTCCGCTTTGTGAATTAACCCACTTTACACCTTGTTTCAGGAGCAACAGCATAGTGTACATGTAGCACCACCTGCCTTCATATGCATCAATGAGGAACATGCTGCATGGGAGGAGGCCGGTTCTGTTGTCATATCGGTTCCCGCTCCATCACTCATCTTCGAGCCGCACTGATCACGTGATGCATATTATTTATTTCTTCGCGTCGGCATACCCTTGTGTCGTTGATAGTGTCCATCCCACGACACACGACACAACAATGGTCAAGACAAAGTCCAAGGCGCGCAAGGGGGCGGCAGCGAAGGCGGCCAAGCCCGTGTCGTCCGGTTCGGCGACCGACGTTCCCAGCCTGATCGGTGAGCCGGAGCGGCGGCGGCGCACGCGCTAACATCCGCGCAGACAAGGCGCACGTCCTGCTCGCGCAGTCAAACTTTGACCTGGCGATCAAGTTCCTCGAGCGCGCGCTGCAGCTCGAGCCGTCCAACCTCGAGGCGCGCGAGCTGCTCGGCGTCGCCGAGCTGGAGGAGGGCGACGGGGACAAGGGCCGCGAGGTGAGTTTCGCAGCCAACACACATCGCTGACACCGCAGCACCTGCTCCGCCTGTTCCCGCCGCACACGGCCGAGCCGCCCACCTCGCCCTCGCCGTATCTTTACCTCGCGCAGAGCGCGGCCGAGCCGCAAGAGGCGCTCGGGTACTACTCGACCGCGGCGGCCATGATCGAGAACCGGCTGAGCGGCAAGGGCAAGGGCCGGGCCGAGGACCCCGCCGAGGTGGAGGAGGAGCGCCGCATGGCCGTCACGTCGCTGATTGCCATGATCGAGATCTGGATGAGCGACCTGTGGTGAGTTGCGCAGGGGTTGGGACGCAGCTCACGACGCAGCTTTGAGCCCGAGGCGTCAAATAACTGCGACGCGCTGATCGCGCGCGCCGTGTCGGTCGCGCCGAACGACCCCGAGGTGCTCCTCACCCTCGCGTCCATCCGTCTTTCGCAGTCCAAGTTTGACGAGGCCAAGGCAACGATCCTGCAGGTGTACTCTGACCTCGAGGGCCGGGATCCATGTACGTGGCGGCGAGAGGCGGCGCTGACAGACAGTCGACCCCATGCTCCCCGGCCTGCCGGTGCGGCTGACGTTTGTGCGCCTGCTCCTCGAGCACCATCTGCATCTCGAGGCGCTGGACATCCTGTCGACCGCGCGCGAGGAGGACTCGCTCGAGGTCGAGGCGGCGTACCTCGAGGGCTGGGCGTACCATCTGCGCGGCGAGGCGGTCGAGGCGGACCCCAAGCTGCTCGAGGTGGCGGCCGACGACGACGAGAAGCACCTCACCGCCGCGGAGAACTACTCCGAGTCGATGCGCGCGCTGCTCGAGGCGGCCAAGATCTTCACCGAGCAGGAGTACCCCGACGAGGGGATCGGCGCGCACATCCAGGAACTGCTCAAGGGCCTCGAGGCGCGCGGCGTCCAGCCCGCCGTCAACGAGGAGGTCGAGGACGACGCGGCGGAAGAGGGAGGCTGGGAGGATGTCGAGGGCGACGGCGACGTCAACATGTCGTAGGCGGCGGACGCTGCACGACGCGACGTATAGACAAGACCATGATCCATGCCAGATATGCAAATGTACAACAATGCTGTGAGCGGCCGCGCGTCCGCGTCCCCACGCGCTACTTGTTCAGCGCGGCCTTCTCGGCGCGCGCGCGCGCGCGCGCCACCTCGTTGGCCCACCAGTGCTCCATGTCGCTGCTGACGCCGATATGCCGCACGCTCGGCTCGGACAGCATCTCGAGGGTACGTCCGAACTTGCGAATCTGGCGGGGTGAGTACTACGGCCGTGCGTGGCCTTGGACAGAGGCGCATACACTCACCTGGTGCTCGATCGCGGTGTAGTCGCGCGCCGTGAGCGGCGGGTGGTGGAAGTTGTACCGCAAGTGAATGAGGAACTGGTTACGCTGGTCCTGGCGGGTGAGCCGGGGAGGACGAGGACGGCACCCACCTTGCCCTTTGACATGGCGTTGCGCACGCCCCTGGCGGGTCAGTTGTTGCTCTGTCGAGTCCTCGCTACCCACTGCCGGTACAGGTTGATGACCTCCTGCTGCAGGCCTGACCTCGCCATTGTGATGTTGTTGTGCCGGAACGAGCCGAGCGCCGAGATGCGCGCGTTATTCACCGTGCCGTCCGCGGTCCGCGACTTTTGTAATGGCTCCGGGCGTCGGCCTCAATAATCGCCTCTGTGGAGGGATGGTGAATGGAGGACCCCACGTGGCAGCCTTATCCGGCACCCCCGTTTTGAGGCAGTGACGCGCGGCGTCGAGCACACTTCGTCAGTCTACGACGGCACGCATCACTGTAGTCATCCGCGCTCGCTCGCTCGTTGCATCTCTACCTCATCGAACTCTCAACGACCGAACGACACAATGGACTCCCTCGTCGCTCAGCTCCAGCCTCCATCGCTCGCGCGCGCCGGCGAGGGCTCGGCACACGCCGCCGACGCCGCCGCGTGGGGCAGCATGGGCGGCTTCGGTAACCTCGACCGCAGCGGCGCGGTCGAGAGCATGGCCGTGCCCGGTGTGCCCGACGTGAGTAGTGTGGGCTGACGAGGACGCGATGCCGCGGTGTAGCGACGACCGCGGCGTAACGTCCTGCGGCGGCTCAGACTGAGCGAGCACTGCTAACACCCCCCCAGCCCCTCGCCTTCCTTTCCCTCCACACCGACTCGATGTCGACCAACCCCGACGCCAAGATCAAGCTGGCCCACGGTACGACGACCCTCGCGTTCCGCTTCAAGGGCGGCATTATTGTTGCCGTCGACTCGCGCGCAACAGCAGGCTCGTACATCGCCTCGGGAACCGTCAAGAAGGTCATCGAGATCAACCCCTACCTCCTCGGCACCATGGCCGGTGGTGCCGCCGACTGCCAGTACTGGTGCGTGGTGTGGGCTGTGCAGGTGTGCTGTTGTGCGGCGCGCCGCATGCAGTTCTCTGCGTGGCTAGGTAACTCTGCGTGGTGCTGACTGACTCCACAGGGAAACCTACCTCGGCATGCAGTGCCGCCTGCACGAGCTCCGCAACAAGGAGCGCATCTCGGTCGCCGCCGCATCCAAGATCCTCTCCAACATTGTCTACCAGTACAAGGGCATGGGATTGAGCATGGTAAGCGTGGTCTGCTTGGTAGGCGATACGGTCGCTGACACCACGCCCAGGGAACAATGATCTGCGGTTGGGACAAGACTGGCCCTGCCCTCTTCTACGTTGACTCGGACGGACAGCGCTTGAAGGGAGACCTCTTCTCGGTCGGCTCAGGTAGCACGTACGCCTACGGTGTCCTCGACCAGGGCTACCACTGGGACCTGTCCGACGAGGACGCGCAGGAGCTCGGCCGCCGGTCGATCACGGCTGCTGGCCACCGCGATGCCTACTCGGGTAACTCTATCAACCTGTACCATGTGCGGGAGAACGGCTGGGAGTTCATCGGTGCGTTAGCTAACCGCTGGTTTGGGGTAGCAGCTGACACAGCCCAGACAACTACGACCTCAGCGAGCAGTACTACAAGTACGACGCGGAGAAGAAGGAGAAGGCGGCCGCGGCTGCGGCTGCTGCGTCGGGCGGCTCCCCTATCGCTGTCGAGTAGACTGGTGTATGCATAGTACTGGAAGACATGTAGACGAGATATGCAGTGTGTGGTAGAGATGGATGCGTTGGGTGGTGGCGGGAGTATTTTCCACCGCTGTTTGTCGTCACTTAGAACAAAGGTGGTGATTGCCGAGGCTTGATGATGAGCTTTCTACTCTTTGCTTCTCGGTTCCTCCCAACTTAGACTCTTCTCGACGCATCATTCGCGTGAGGGTGTGCTCTTAATACACTTAAGCCAGCCGGCATCCGCCTCTCACACTCCCAACACCATGTCGACAGCCCCAACACCCATCCCTGCTGGTAGGTTCTCGGAACCTCTGTCCTCAACCTATACTAACCAACAGACGCGCTCAACCGGTACCGCATTGTGCACCCCGACCGCGAGGTCAAGACGGTCATCCGCCGTCTGACGCGTCTCCCACTCCTCGCGTCGCAGCCGCTGCCCGACGCCAATGACGGACTCGACCCCGCGCAGGAGCTGGCGTACGAGCACGAGCTGGTGCGCCTCGAGGTGGAGAAGTGGCGCCTGGGCGTCGAGCGGACTGTTGTGAGCGTGCGCACCTTGGAACGGCAGCGCGAGAGTTACCTGTCCAAGACAGCCGAGACTGGTGCGTGTGGAACTGCGAGTGTGCACGACGATGAGCTGACTCTCTCCCCAGTCGAGAGAACACGAAAGCTCCGCCAGACGCTCGAGGAGGAAAAGCTGCTTTTGAAACAGGGTCTTGCGCAGCGCGACCACCGCGTAAAGTGCGACGAGGTGGCCAAGAAGATTGTCGCGCGGGGCAAGACGAGAAAAGAGCTTGAAGCGTGGGTTGGCGTCTCAGGCTCAAGGCTAACCCTCAGGCAAGTAGACGAGATCAAGGCGTCGATTGCAGAGCACCGCGCCCTGTACGACCAGGTACTCGCCGTTGCGCAGGCGCGCGCCGACACGTTCTCGCGCATCTCGGCGCTGGTTGAGGAATGCCGGGCGCTCAAGCCTGCGCCCGAGGCGCTCGCGATTGACCGGGACGGGATGGACGTGGACCCCGAGCCCGCGGCGCCGCGGCTCAGCGCAACGACATTACCGTTCCAGCCGGCATCCGGCTCGTCGTCGTCGCGCCCAACGTCCAAGTCGCCCGCGCCGCACCCGCTGCCCACGCGCCCCGGCCGCACGGCGGCAGGCGGCGCGTACAACGCACGCTCGAGCTCCGGGCCCGCGAGCCTGCCCCAGCGCCCGAGCAACCTGCGCAATGTCACAGGCAGCCTGGAGGAGGGCGAGGTCGGCGACGACGGCGAGGACGGCGAGGTCAAGGAGGCCGGCGGGAAGCGCAAGGCGCCCGAGCCGGAGGCTGGGCAGCGCGAGGGGCGCGCGACGCGGTCCAGGACGGCCAAGTAGGGCGGCGGGGAGTGTTTGCGTGGGTGTAGAGTAGACGTGTGTGCATGTGATCTGGGCATGCTGGGTCATGCTGGGGCATATTAAGGCATGTTGGATGCATGCAGAGATGTATAGATCGTCAGCACAGCGCAGCACACCGTCGTGGCCTCCCCGGAGCCCCGCACTGACAAAGTCAACCTGTTCCACGCCGCTCGTCACGGCGGAGATGATGCTTGCTGAACTACACATCAACTCTGCACGCGCAGCAGCCCGCACCCATGTCCAAGTCCGACCCACCAGGGGACAGCGCACCGCCTGACGCTGCCGCGCCCTCGCCCGCCGCCGACGCGGTGCTGGGCGCCATCAACCCGCCGGCGCGCAAGCGGCTGCTCGTGGCCCTGTGCTTTCCGCTCTTCGTGCTCGTGCTGGCGCCGTACTGGTGGTGGGCGACCGCGATCGAGCGGCTGCCGCTGCCGGCTGCGCGCATCGCCGCGCTCGAAGCGGCTTCGGTACGTGGCCTCTCGCCCACGCGCGGCTGGCGCCCGGCTGACTCCCCCGCCCAGACGCCCGAGATCACGACGCGTATCCTCTTCACTGCGGACGCGGGCGCGTTCCCCACCCCGCCTGAAGGACGCGCAAACTTCCCGCTGCGCACCAAGCTCCAGGTGCTCGGCGAGGAAGTCACCAAGGGCGTGGACGGCATCCTCGGGCAGCAGCGGCCTGCGGAGCGCGGCGCGCGCCGTTGGGAGCTTGTGTACGACGGTGACGCCGGCGCCGCGCTGCGCGTGCACATCGCGCTTGACGGCTCGGCGAACGCCAGCTTCCCGCTCGAGCCGTACGTGTCCACGGCTGCGACGGACAGCGTGCCGGCCGGCGCGCTCGTCGTCCCCGTCCACCCGTCGCAGGTGTCCGACCTCAACTTGAAGCGTGGGTGCTGTGTGTGACGTAGCTTGCTTACACAACCAGGCCACTACAAGATAGCGCTCATCAACGGCATCCACAACCTCCTGCCTGCGCACCTGCCCGGCGTGCCGGTCCGCGCGCTGGCGTACCGCCCGAACATTACGCTCAGCTTCGTCCTGCTCAACGAGGACGCCGCGGACGGGAGCTACGTGAGCGGGTGGGATGTGGAGCAGGCGCTGCGAGGTGAGTGGGAACACCGGTCTGAAGGGGGCCCGCTGACGCCGCGCAGACCACTTCCTGCCTCAGATCACGCCCCTCGCACCCGTGTTCAACTTCTCCATCGAGAGCCAGGTGCTGTACCACGCGCCGCTGACATTCGAACCTGACGCCGCCGAGGCCGCCGAGGGCGGCGCCGCCGGCTGGCGGATCAACGACGAGCAGCTCAAGGTGTTCGTATCAGAGCGCTGGAGCCTCGACTCGGGCAGCACAAACAACCCCGTGCTCCGCTTCCTCGTTTTCGTGCCGTCTGCCGCGCATCGCCCGCTGCACCTCGCCGCAGGGAGTGAGTCGCGCCCGCGCGCACACCACGCTGACCTACCCCAGCCTCGGACGTCTTCCTCATCCCGCAGTTCGGGTCCGTCGTGCTCCTCAACCCGCCGGAGGACGGCGCCAAGGCGTACCATCTGACGCTCGACGCGCTCGATGCCCCGTTCGACCAGTTCGTCGAGCACTTCTACAGCCTGCTGTCGATCCCGCCCCGGCCGGCGCAGGTGCACGCTGCGCCAGAGAGCCGCGGCCACGCGATCGCCAGCCCCCTCTCGCCGTGGCAGCTCGACACGGTGCTCCGCACGCGCCTGGCCGAGAATACGGCCGAGGCGAAGAAGACGCTCGCAAGCATGGTCCGCCTCATCGCCAAGATTGAGGAGATGCAGGTCGGCGCCGGGGTGCGCGACAAGATCCTCGGCGCGGTGAGGAAGCTCGAGGGCCTCCCGGCTACCGCGCGCGCCGCCTCGCCGCGCGCAGCGTTCGTGCTATCACGCGACGCGGTCGCGCTGGCCAACGAGGCCTTCTTCGACCCGTCCATGATGGGCCTGCTCTACTTCGTACGTCACGCCCCCGCCACATGTCGCACGCATGCCTCTGACGTCGTCGTAGCCCGATCAGCACAAATTCGCAGTCTACACCCCACTGTTCGCACCCATCGGAGTCACCATGATTGCTGGCCTCCTCCGCGAACTTCGGGCCTGGATCAAACGTCGCAAGGCCCGCAGGGCAGCAGCTTCTGCCGAGAACAAATCGACGGCCACGTCAACGGCGACGCGAACAACCGCAAGCAAGGGGGCCACGCAACGCACGCCCGCCTCCACCGCCCAGGAATAGACACCCATCTTGTAGACCCAATGCAACTGCACAAGTTCAGACCACATATTCATCCCAAAGAGACTGGCGGTGAGAACTGGGGCCTATTGACACAGTATTTGATTTGACAAAAAGAGACTCGAGACACATTTAAAGACTTTTCCAATACCAGGCCGGCTCGGCCTTTTTTTTTTTTTCTTCTTCACTTCTAGTTTGTTAATGCAGTTTGCTTCGTTGCTTCATGGGGGCGAGGGTGTTGCGGGAGGCGGTGGGGATGGGATGGTGCAGGGTGGTTGAGAAAAGGAAGATAGTGTGATGTCTTCAGCGCTTGAAGGCCCATGCTCGTTTCACGTCGTTGTCCACAATCGGTTCCGGGATATTAAATCTGCAGCGGGGCGACCTCGGCACGCTTGCGAGCCTTGCGGCGGTCCTTGCGGCTCAGAGCCGAAGACTCGTCATACGTAGTCGGCTGCAGCAGGGGAGAAATCAGCATCCGGCTGGCGGGGTGCTGGGGCGCCATGAGCGTATCGCCGAGGGCAGTTGGTCCATGGCTGGTCCGTCCGACAGGCGAAGAGTACGCGTTGTACGCCGCGCTTTGGGCAGGAGAGTGGTCGTGCTGAGCCCGCTTGGACGAATTGAAGTTGCGGCGCATGTACATCGACACTGGCACCTTGTCGAAACGGAACAGGTGCCTCAGCTGGTCCTGCGTCTCGCCAGCCGTCTCATCGCTGTCGATGTCGTTGACTCTGAGCACCGAGGCGTCAAGCATGTCTTCGAGAGAGAAGGCAGCCTCATCCTCGGACGGTGTAGACTCGCGCTCGTCGACCAACGCCTGGGCGGCACGGCGAGCGGCAATGTAACGCGGGTGTCCGGGGATAGAGGAGTAGCGGACCTTCTTGACGCTGGGCGAGAAGGGGTCGGTCGAGTTGAGGCTCGAGCGGCGCTTAACAGTCGACGAGATCGACGCCGTGTCCGAAGTCTTTGTACGGCGACGGCGAGTAAACGGCGATTTCGTGGTAACCCCGGTACCGTCGATGACAGCGTGGGCACATGGCTCGTCGCTGACGTGGAATGTGCCCATCATGGGCAGAGCTGGCGGCGCAGTAGCAGCAACAGGAACGGGAGTGACCGGGGCGACAGTGGCAGGCGCCGGAGTGGAGATGGAGCTCGTAGTTGACAGGGCTGGCGAGTCGACCGTCATGTCGGTGATGACAATGGATGGGTTGCCCATGTCAAGAGCGGCCATGTCGAGGGCAGCCACGTCGAGGTTGGTCACGTCCAAGCCAGCCACGTCAAGGTTGGCCACGTTGAGGCTTGCAATGTCGAGGTCGGAGAGGGATGTGACGCCACCAAAGCCAGAGGTGAGCTGCTGCCCGATAATCTCGTCCAAGGCAGGGCTATCGAGGACGGGCATGTCTTCCTCGGCCATAGAGTCGGTGGTATCGCCTCCGTCGTCATCGCCGTCGAGACCGGACCAGTCACTGTCCGTGTCGTCGGCATCGGCGTCGATGACGAGCTGCTGCTCACCGGCAGAAGCCGAGGCACTCTCGCCAACGGAGCCACCGGTTCGAGAGGAACGCTCGCCACGCCTTGTCGCACGGGAGCGGTCGTTCCGAGGCTGGACAAGAACAAACTGGCCATCCCAGTTCTCCATGAGGATAAGAGGGGCGTCGGAGGCAGCCTCGGTCTCACCGGTGCCAAAGGGCTGGGGAAAGCCAAACTCATCCAGGGCCTCGTCCGTGTCCGATGTCTCCGAGGAAGACATGGGGTCGTCCGAGTCGGAGGCATGCACAGACGACTGGGACTGCATGTTTTCGATGTCCGAGCCGCTCAGCTGGGCGATGACGTCCTCGTCGTCTTCCTCCTCCTGCCACCATTCTTGCTCGGTGTCTTCGTCGACTTGTGGCACAACGGGACCAGCGCCATAGTGGAGGTCCTCGATCTCTTGGCCTGCAAACGCCTCTGGAAGGCCGCCGATCGCCTCGTCCTCAGTCTCATCACCAGCGAAGAGTGACTGGGTGTTCTCCCTGTCACTCTCATCGTCGCCATAAGATGAGGTAGAATCAGAGTCGATTGGTGGCTTGGGGAATCTTGTTTGTGTGGGAGTCTGCGACCGAGTGTTAGTGCCATGTGCGCCTCACGATCTCAAGCCACTTACCACGCTGCCGCCAAACCTGTCACCGCCAAAGCCAAACTTGTCGTCGCGAGCACGACGACGAGCAACTTCACCCAACTTCAACTTGCGCTTCCTCTCGCGACCGCTAGGTCCAGAGGCTGTTGGACGTGGCGCCATTGCAGGCTGCGTTGTCGCCGGGATGGTATGTGGCGAGCTGCCGAATGCTCTCCCCTTGCCCTTGTCCTTTGACGACGGGGTAGCAGCTGGCAGGGATTCTCTCTTCTTGCCCTTGCGGACAGGAATGGGCATGTAGTTGATGTCCTCGTCCTCGGTCTCGTCGTCATCAGCTGGCGTCAGGTCCGAGGAACTGCTGCTGTCTGAGAAGACACTGCGCCGCTTGTTGCTAGACGATTGGCCGCGTGACCGCGGGCCAGAGGACGAGGCGCGGCTCTGGGGTGTGTTGGGGCGAATAGAAAGCTTTATTTTTGGGAGGGGGGAAGTGTTGATGGGCGGAGAGTGGGTCGAGTGGGAAGGGGAGGTAGGGCCTGAAGGTTTGTCGTGTGAGCGTCATTCAACCAGACCTGTCCACGTCCATGTGTTGCACGTCGCGTTTACATGTCAAGTGCGTGCGCACGGGCGCGCCATGGCTCGTGGCAACCGAAGAATGCACGCACGACGCGTCCTTTGAGCCGAAAAGGCTGCGCGAAGCAAGACACACATGGCGACCAACACACACACACGCCGCACTCACCTTTGCCCTTCCTCCCCGCGCTTGAATTCATGGTGATGGACATCAAGTGGCGTCAAGCGAACGCCTTTTAAGCACAGTGTATCTTGTAGTGGTTCTGAGAAGAGAACAAGTGAATGTAGAGCTTGCTTTGGGTGAGTTGGGTGGCGATGAGGTTGTGACGCCTATTTGTTGGGTGGTCGTGCGAGAGGGAAGGGGGGGAAGGCTGGGAGAAGGTAGCCGACATGAACGTGGTAGACCAGAGGGTGGGCTGTCGAGGATGGACGCTGGGCGTGTCCGTCTTGGTGGCCAGTGGAGATGGCCCCTTGTAAAGGAGTGGAGTAGCTGAAGCTCGAGCTGGCTGCTGGCTGGGTGCGAGGTGATGCGATACAGATTGTGTAGATGTGAGATTGAGCCGTGTTGCAAGTGGTCGCAAGAATTCTGCAGCAGCAGGCGGCCGGGGCGGCGGTGGGCGGCGGCAGCGGCGGCGCGGCGCGGCGAGGCGGCAGGATGCACCAGTGTCCAGGGCCAAGGGCTTGCAACTTTTGTTGTAATTTTTCCTGTAAAGGGCAGCTGGGCGGAACAAGCACACACTCTGCGTTTCAGGGGCGCCGCCCTTTGACCCTGACACGAACCGACCGACACAGCGACGCCGACAGCGGCGGCGGACATGACGCCGTGCACGCAGGCAGCAATGGCATATTTTTTTGAACTGGCTCTGCGACTATTTTGCAAACAGACATCAAGGCCGGCCTGGACCTGGCTGGCAGGCTGTAGCTAAGCCAGGGAGAAAGATGCCAGCGACGACGGGCGCGCGACGACGACCATGATGCGTCGTCGCCGATGCCTGGTCACATGCATCATGCTAGGCTATTCTGCTGCTGCTCGACTCACGCGCTCGGTGCCAACGGTGCACATGTGCAACAACTCTGATCCCAGCCGCGAGACACACTAGTACTTCCCACCCGCGCAGCAAACGGTCACGCACTCGCGCGCAAGCCGCAATCGAGTGTGGAGCTGAGCACGCCGGGTGCTGCGGAACTCGTGTTCCATGCAGCCACCCCCACCCCTGCAGCCCACCGTCATACCCTCATCATCCCCACTGATCCGAAGTCCGCTAAAGACACATTTGTATTTCAAAATTTAACCACGTCGCAGGCGAAATACATGTTGAATTACCGCGCAATCCAATAAGATTAAGACCTGCAAAGGATCGTGTGCAGGCTCGTCAGGCGACCGCCCACCCACTCCCCCACCCTGGTGTCTTGTCTCTGTACCTTGATAGGTCAGGTGCCCACCCACAATACCCACCCTATTCTGCGAGCTGCACGCGACCAGGATCTCACTCCCACTGACCTCAACCTTGTTTTCCTAACGAGAGTGGCAGGCAGCTCGTCGTCCATTTAAATGCATCGTCGATAACCCTTACCCCGCCTCATGCCATTGGGCAGCCCTGTGGCCCCACGCAGGCGATCCTCTCTTCCTGAGCAATCATCAACATCACCGCTGACTCCTGCACAATGGCGATGCGGCTGGCCCAATCAATCGGACATCGTCCGCCGCGACCCTGCGACGGCCACCAATGAGCCCCACGGAGAGAGCGGGAGCGCAGTGCCTCTCGACGACCAGGCTCGCTTCTGCATCGCTCGCTCTCCTGGACACCGACGCCGCTGATGTGTCTAGCGCACACAGTGCCAGTCGCCCTGCAGCGCCTTGCCGTCACGACGGTCGCCGAGTGGCTGCCTGCCTCGCCGATTGGCGAGGCCCGAGCTCGGGGCGTCGATCGGTACGCACGCCTCCTCCCCAACGACGCACATTGCACACTAGCAGCCCGCTCGTCCTGCTGCGCTCGGCGACGTATCAGCTGCTCGGGCGCCACGGCGCACGACTCGCATCGCCTGTGCAGAGCCGAGGCGAGTGGCAATTCGTGTGCGCGTGGCCAATCGTGCCCGTGCGATTGCCGCGCGGACGCACGCGCGAGCGGCGCTTGCTCCGTCCCAGAAGCAAGTCCGAGTGCGTCGGATCGAGCTGTCGTTCGAGTGTCTTCCAGCTGGCCGGTTTCCGACTCGGAGCCGGAGGTTAGAGATTCTTTGACGTCAGACGCCTGCTACCACAGTTCATGTTGTAGATATAGTGTGCTGTCCAACGAAAGGATGAGGCACAGTCGAGGCGCCGGGGGGCTCCCACTCCGACTTGGGCAAAGGATGATAGCTCCTCCTCGCCCGCAGTAAGCAGTCCTCCCCCCCCCTCTACCAGCCCCAATACCTCCACTCTACGCCACTCTTCGATATGCAGACAATACTTGTTGGTCGTCACCAAAGCCATTGTTGTTGACATGGGTAATTGTAGGGGTACGCACTGTGGTGGCGGCCCCACACATATGCCACCAGCCTGGGCGGGATCAATTCCACGTGTTTCATTGTGCTGGGGCTGGGCGTAGGGTGTCGAGCGTCGTCTGTGTGGTCCCCGTCTAGTGGCCTAGTGGCCGCTGGCCGGGCGGCCGACCGCACTGCGCCCACAGCCCACAGCCACCATACAGCCGCACCACACGCGCGCTTGCCGCCCCCAACGAGCCTGCGCAGTCGTCGTCGTTGCAACTCGTGCTCCATTGTTGATTCTTAGATATCCCACTTCTCGACACCCTCGCGCACGCACACTCTTCACACCTGGCCGACATCGAGCCTCGAGTCCAAGATGGCGTCCAAGGTCGCGCAAAAGAGGGTACGTCGCCCGCCGCGCGCGCCAGTGGCAACGCCCGCTCGTAGACACTGACAGCCCCAGCTCCAGAAGGTGTGCACGCTCGCTGCTGCCCGTCGGCACGCTCTAACACTACGCAGGAATGCCTCGCCATGCAGAAGTCCCCACCCCCCTTCATCTGGGCTGTGCCTGAGGAGAGGAACATCCTCGACTGTGAGTGCTCGTGTGTTGCAACACTCGCGCTGACGCTTAGGGCACTTCATTATTGTGAGCTTGGGGCTGTGAGGGAGTGGCGAGCAAGACTGACACGGCAGCGCGGCCCGCCCGATACCCCGTATGCCGGCGGCGAGTACCACGGCTTGATCTGGTTCCCCAGCGACTACCGTGAGTTGCACAATTGTTGCGTCAGTGACACTGCTCACACGCGCAGCCTTCAAGCCGCCTGATGTCAAGATGTTCACGCCGTCGGGCCGCTTCGAGCCGGGCGTCAAGATCTGCATGAGCATGACGTCTTAGTGAGCTGCACAGTGTTTGCCCAGCTGACGCCCCAGCCACCCGAGCACTTGGAACGCGGCGTGGTCGGTCGCGACCATCCTCACCGGCCTGCTCAGCTTCATGCTGAGCGACGAGATCACGGCCGGTGCGGTTAAGACAACCGACGAGCAGAAGCGCCAGCTCGCCGCGCAGTCGCATGCGTTCAACCTCAAGAGCAAGAAGTTCAAGGTGGGTGACAGACTCGTTGGAGAGACCAGGCGCTAACCTATCACAGGACATCTTCCCTTCCGTGAGCAACAGCCCGCTGGATCCCGTCTGACCCGCAGTACGCGACCCCTAGCATGACCGACCTCCCCGACATGGGCCAGCAGAAGGGCAGCACGGTAAGTACTGCGACGGCACTCCAGCCCGTGTCGCTAACCTAGTGCTCATCGAGGTTGCAGAACTGAAGCGCGCTGCCATTGCGTCGGATGCCGACACGCCCGTGTCGTCTGTCCGCTCAACACCAGTCTCCACCGCCGCCCCCACCCGCACCCAGTCCCCCGCCGTCCACCAACCCCCCATTCCCGCCGACACAGAACCCGCCCAACAACAAGTAGCGCAGCAGCAGCAGGCGCCCCACGCACGCGAGCAGCATGGCCATCCCTGGATGCCATCATGGCGTTGGCTCGCCGCCATTGTCGTGTTAGCCTTGCTCGGCCGCCTGTCTACCAGCCAGCAGCAGTGACCATCCGACTGTGCTGTCGCTCCTTGTTGTTATACGATCTGTGTATCTTTGTTACCTGTGGCATATGAGTCTCGTTACATGCATCCGATGTGGTTGTTGGCGGTGGAGGTGGAGGTGTGCCGTGCAAGCTTGGAAAGGATCCAGTGTCCGGTGCTTGATAGCCACACCACCGTCGGACCAACACGACCAGTCCGTACCCTCCTCGCACGTCTCTCGTCAACACCCCCGCCCACTCTGTGATCTGTGCATGGAAACTATGATGGCAAATGCAAGCGGCGCAGCCCCGCCCTCCTATCCGCGGCGGTGGCTGATGTCGGTCGCCCAGCGGCCCCTCTGGCGCTGGATCTCTGGCAGCGTGCGCATGCCGGCGCCCTTGTCCTCGCGGCGGCCCTTGTGGCCGTTACCCGAGCCGAATCCGGGCGGGTTGGCCTGGTGTGTGTCAGCTCAGCTCTGTCGCTCCGTCGCCGTCGCCTGCTCGCGCGCGCAACTCACTCCGCCGTGCAGGATCTGAATGGCCGCGTGCAGCACCTGCGAGGGGTTACGCGAGCCCTCGATCGTCGCCGACGCGTCGCGGATGCCGCATGCCGTGAAGAGGTTGTGCAGCACGTGCGGGACCTGCAGGCCGAATCCGGGCGGGCGCGCGCGCATGATGACCTTTGTCGAGCGCCACTTGTACTCGAGGTCCTTGCCCTGTCCCCAGAGCGTGCGGTTCTCAAACTTGGGCACGTAGTCCATCGCCATAATAGCTGGGGGCGTCAGTTGGCGGCACGACTCGCGCTGGCTGCGGCGGCCCAGCCCGGCCCAGCCCTCCCCACTCACCCTTGCGGAAGGCGTTGTCGACCGCGATGCCCATCTCGTCGGCCTTGCCGCGCGCGATGCCGACGAGCCCGCGCTTCGGGTCGCCGGCGATCATGAACGCGTAGTGGGTCGGGATCTTGCCCAGCGCCGTCATCTGCACGACGGGGTGCACCGAGCCCGGCTTGCGGACGAGCTTGGGGATCTCCTCTCTGGGCAGGCCCATGGTCGCGTTGATGAGCTTGCCCACGTTGGCGCCGCCGCCGTTGTCGTCGCCGTGGCGCCCCGGAAGGTCCTCAGGCCGCATGTTCTGGATCACGGGAATCTCGTGGTTGATGTGCTTGTGCACCGGCTGGTTCGGGAACGTGTTGGGGTAGTCGGGGTGCCGGCGGACATTGGTCATCGGCACCACTGTCCGGTGCAGCAGGGACCTGTCGATGCCGGGGTTTTGGGGCTTGGCGACGGACGACATTGCCCGCGTCGCGAGCGACGCGCCGCTCCGTGCGGACTGCAGTGGTCGGCCGAGCATCGGTGTGGAGAGGTCTGACGGCGATGTCAATGTTCAAGTTGGCTGCGAAATATCAGTGGCAGCGACTCTGTCCGCCGACAGTTCGTGTGGTAAAACGCGGGGGCATTTCCACGTGGCGGGGTGTGGCGGCCTGGCGGCCTAGCGGCCTTCGTGGTACTCCGGGCAGTCTGCAGCATTGTGTAATGCATGGGCACCAGGGTGTACAACACGGCGCTGCATCTCAGACACAAGGGACTACAGTGTTAGCACTATGGTACATCTTCCACCGCTGCCTACCCTGCCACCTGCTCCCACTGGTCCCGTAGGCGCCAGAGCCGGCGGACCGCCTCGAGCTCGAGCTCGGTCCAGTCGTCGCCGACGACGATACCGAGGGCAGCTGTACCGGTTCTGCCCTCCATGTCCTCTATCCTCTCCAGCTGGGCTGTTCTTCTTGTCCTCAGGGTGTTTGTCACGGTGAGGCCGACGCTGGCACTCTTGCTGGCAGTGTCGACCACCACTGTGCGGTGCTTGCGCGAGTACCGTACCCTCGCTTTTCGCCGAGTAGCAGTCCCGTCCAGCACTGCCGAGTCGTCTAGTCCAGTATTATGCGAAAAAGAGAGGATGATATCTGGAGGGTCGGAGCAGGTGACGACGATATCACCGAATGAAGTAAACAGCTTGACCTGCCTTCAGCGAAGTCCTACAGTATGCGCCACTCACCCTCGGCGTGCGTACCTCTGCAGTTTCGAGCATTTCTACGAGCCTAGACCACAGCCTCCGCTCTAGCACACTCCATCGGGACTGCTCGGCTCGATGTAGATTGAACCGCACGCGCTGGCCGCTACGAATCGTCGAGGCAGAGGCCTGCCCGCCGTCCCGCGATACCCGGACTCTTGTCAGTCCGCCTTGCAGCGAGAAAGAGAGCGCATTCGCATAATCTGGTGGGTGGACCACCAGCGTGTCGCCACTCGAACCAAGGGCGATGGGTGTGTTCGTCGGCGGGAGGCGGAGGGACCGCAGTCGCGGAGCCGGGGTTGGAGTCGCCTCGCAGGAGCCAGGCCGTGCACGACGCGGCTGGGTATCGGAGGCTGGTTGCCGGCTGCTTGATTCCACTAGGTACTCGCGTCCCTCAAGCTTATGCACGGGCGGCGGGGGTGACGACGGTGGAGTAGGCGGAAACCCGGCGTGCCTCGACACCGGCACCGAGGGCTGCGGAGCCAGTGACGCGTCCGACTCGGCAGCGGACGACACGGGGCCAAAGTCGATCTCTGGCGCGAATCTCTCCAGCGGCGTGTCGTCAACCCGTCCGAAACGCACTCTCCTAGCATGTGCATGCGTCGTAGCGGCATCGGTCGCAACCCCGGAAGTCGACGGTGCCAGAGCCCCCTCCGCCGCTCCCACCTCCTGCTTGGCTGCCCGCCGCCGTCGCCATACCCCCTCAAGCTGCCTGAGACGGGGCGGCGTGTCCTGGAACGCGATGCGGAGCGTCTTGACTGCCGAGCTGGGCGCCGGGTCCACCGGCCCGCGGGGAGCGTGCAGCACGCCGGGGCTGGTCGACAGCTGGGCGAGCGGCGTACGCGGGGCCGCAGCGTTGGCGGCTATAGAGACGATTCTTCTTCGTTGGCGGTATGGCGTGTCCATTGTGCTGGTGTGTCGGTGTCGTCTTGGGTGCGCAGACGCTGTTATCGCTGTTGGTGTTGCCACCGTCGTCGTCATTGTCACGGTGGTGGACGGCCTCCACCTGGCGGGGCGGGGGTGGGCGGCGCGGCGGGAGTGAATATACCACGATAGGCACGCCAATGGTTAGAACACCTACCGCCACTATCCTAGGCCCGCGTCGGTGTTAGCGACTCGCTAACCCCGACAGCCAACAGTCGTTTTCCCTCTCGGTGCCGTTTTGAGTCCGTCGGTTCCGTTGTGTGAGTGCGAGTGCGGGTTGCGAGTCGCGCCTGGCGGCGCACTGGATGGAGCCTCTTGAATCTTCGCAGACCGTCTCGCTTCTGCCCATCCTCCAACCAGGTGAGCATCGCGCGCCGGCCCCTCCTCCTCCTCCTCATATATCTGACCGCCAGGCCTCAAGCGTATTCCTGCTGTAACAGCTTAAATCGGTTTACGTCGCCCTACGAAAAGTGAGCGGGTTGGGGCTGGGCAACGGCAACAGCAGCGACAACAGCCACTGACAGCGACAGAATGAAGCACCTCGCTGCCTACCTCCTCCTCCAGACCGGCGGCAACGCCTCCCCCTCGGCCGCCGACGTCAAGGCTCTCCTTGAGACCGTCGGCATCGAGGCCGACGCCGAGCGCCTCGAGAAGCTCATCTCCGAGCTTGAGGGCAAGGACGTCAACGAGGTGAGCAAGATTTTGGCATGGGACATGGCAGGCAAGGCAGGGCAGGGCAGGGCAGGGAGCGGCAAGGCAGGACGACGGAGACAGCCCGCGAGGAAGCAGGCGCGACAATGCCTGGCGAGGAGGACGGAACCGCGACGAGATGATGGAGACGATTGCCTCGACCAGCCCGTGCCTGCCTGCCTGCCCACCTACCTGCCACCCGGAACCGACTGCAGAACCCAACTAACCCGCACAGCTCATCGCTGAGGGCACCTCGAAGCTCGCTTCGGTTCCTTCGGGCGGTGCCGCCCCCGCTGCCGCTGCCGGTGGCGCCGCCGCCGCTGCTGGTGGCGACGCCGCCCCCGCCGCCGAGGAGAAGAAGGAGGAGGCCAAGGAGGAGTCGGACGACGACATGGGCTTCGGTCTTTTCGACTAAGCGTCTCGTCACGTCGATTCTCTCTACGTGCCTCCCTCGGACGATCGCTACTCGCTCCCGACACTACGACCATGGTAGATGCGTGCGCGTGACCAGATGTATCTGAAGAGTCTTCTTCAAAACTTTTCTTGGGTGCAAGGTGTTGACGCTGGTGGTCGTGTGTGGCATTGTGGCTTCCCTTGGCTCAGTGAACAGTATCGTCAGGCATTGGCGCAACCAACACTCCTCCAACCCCCGCAGTGAGACCCATGACATTGACTCGACACCGAGCGATTCTACAGTCTGGTGCTATAATACTGAACAGGGGGTCATGAGGAGCAGCGGGTCTCTGCCCAGGAATGTGTTGGATGCAGGATGGGTGCGAGGGATGAGTTAAGGAGGAAAGGGAAATATTACAGAGTCTCCGTCGAGCTGGCGCTGCCAGACATGGCGACGGCGAGGCTAGTTGCCGGGCTGCGGGGCAGTCAGCATCGCAACGCGTCAAGTTCAGCTCTCCGCACGCACGAGTGGTCGTCGGAATAGGACTGGGTCTGTTAGCATTACACGGCCAAAAACTTGCGCCGGGCCCTGACTTACGGACATGAGGCTCAGGAGCTGCGCGACGTCAGCGCGGGTTCGCGTTCGATTTTAATCAACGTGACCGGCAGCGTCACTGGTCGTGTCGCACTCACCGTGCACCTCGTAGTGCTGCCAGCCCAGACTCTGGGTGATGCCAATGCCGCGCCACTCGTGCTCCTCGAGGATCCGCAGCAAGCCCGAGTCATCTGGCACAAAGTAGCTGTTTCCGGGTCGATGCCAAAAGGGGCAATCGCGTCGTCAGCAGAAGGTCCGACATTGAGGGTCATGTACGACACGCGTACCTCTTTGGGATGAGCTTGAGCATGGGTCTGGGGAGAATAACGTGTCGGTACTCGAAGTTGTCGTCCGAGTCTGCGTTGTGGGGCGGGCGATGCCGTGTGCAGGGCAGTTGCGCCGTGTTCGGGGACAGACATGTGGAGTCATGTGCAGGGGGTTTGCAGATACACCGCAAAGAGTTGAGGTGAGCGAGTGGAGCGTGGAGGGGCGCGAGTCAGACGACCGGGTCAGCGTAAATCTTTGGGGGAAGGGTGAGGGAAGGCAGGCGGCGGTGCGGACGTGCGCAAACGCCCTCGTCGTGTCGGCGGCGCTGTCGCGGTAATGCGCGGTGATGCAAGCGGCGACAGTGGACGTGTCCGCCGTGTCGCAGCACCAAAAAGCGGTGTGCGGAGCAGTGCGCATGGGAGAGCAGCGCGAAGGACAGCATGACACGAGTTGCGCGGAGCGCGCTGACACGCCACGGCACCGACCGCTGTACCTCCGATACGGTCGCAAGCAGCGACGCGCGGCAGCACTCACATCTTTCAGAGTAGATGATTCTGCTTCGTCAGCAAGTGTGCACGATAACAAGTTGCGGCGGGCAACAGCGGCGGCAACAGCAACGGCAGATAGCGCGTCGTATCGCTCGCGCGGCCGTCCGCAACGCCAACGCACCTCTCTGACAGCTCCTCGAGCGTCGACGGCTTCTGGGCGGGCATGTTGTGGTGCACTGCTGTGCGCGGCGATGCGTGCGATGCGGGGTGGCGAGGGGTGCGGAGTGGAGAGTGTGTGTATGCAGTGGTTGTGTGCGAGTTGTCGTTGTGTCGCGGTGGTGGTGCAGTGGCGACGGCGAGCGCGCAGAGCAAACGACGCGTCGGGTCGTCGCGCCCAGCGGCAGCATTTTCGCGGGTCCTGGCTGGCTGCCTGCCTGCCTGCCGCGGGTGGCCCGCTCCGTGGGTGGCGCCATGCTGGGCTGGCGAGGCGCGCGCGTCACACGTCGAGCCCTCCACCTCCACACCATCCTGAATGCTGGCCTGGGCAGGCTGCAATCGGCCGGCTCAGCCATGCACGCAAGCAACGAGGTAGATACACCACAGTAAACATTGTTACCCCGCCCTCGCTGCCACTGTTACCCCACTCTCGCTGCAGCAACGAACCCGATAAGACGTCCAGCCACCACTCGCATGAGGCGGATGCGGGCGTGCACCCGCGCGCTTCGCTGCCCTCTTTAACCGAGGAAGTGGCGATGGCCGAGCTATGAGCGGGGTGGGACAGACAGCTGAGATTGATGCTTTGACGTGTCGGTGGGAGCTGCTGTGCCGTTGGAGGTCGCGGCCGTGGCCTGTATATGTGCAAGCCGGTGGCCAGCGACGCGCCGCGCTGCGCGAGGAGACGAGTGTGGTACCCCAGCGTACCGGGTTGAGGGCTAGGGACGTGCACGCGCGCGCGCGTGTCATCCGGATAAATGCATCGATCGCATGTCTCGCCATGAGATGAGCGGCTTGCGCTACGGCGATCGTCGTGCTATGTCATCTCGCCGCCCGGCCGCGCCAGCAAGCCACTCCGAGCCGCCGGCATGTGCACCGCCAGCCAGCCCGGCACCGGTCACTGGATCACTGGCTGCTAGTTTAGTTGGCAAGGTGCCAAGTCAAGTTGTCGGCCAGGTAGGCGGGCTCGCATGAGATTGAACCATGCGCGCCATGCGTGGCAAAGGGCGGCTGCCACCATCTGCAATTCTGCAACCTGCAACCCCAGCCACGGCCAATGCCGCGCCAGCCCACCAAAGACGTGATGTCATATCTTTGAATGTGATCAGTCAGTCACTCACTGCGGCGGCGTCCTAATCCATGGGGCCCGGTCGCTTGAGCTTTCGCGCGACTATTCCGGGCCGGCGGGCTGCACAAGGTTGCGTGAATGCATGCATGCATGCAGCCATGCTGCACCTTACCTTGCCCGCAGGTAGAAGCGACGAGTAGGCGAGATGCCGAGGCTTATAGTGCAGGGCGCGCGCACGGGCCGCACCCAGGTCATGTGGCCTCGGCGTTGGCGGCGCGCAGCGCGCAGCGTGGCGGAGGTGATGAATGTGAGCCAAACCTTGTTTGCGACCTACCTCGCTTGGTCGTCGATATCGACAACGCATGTGTGTGTATCTGCGGCTCGTCGTCGCGGGGCAGCACACCCCCACGCTCACGTCAAGACTGTTAGCACACTCGGCAGACGCTCGGCACCCCGCGGCTAGATGTAGCCGAGATATCTGTCTTGTGCAGTGGGGAGGTCAGCTGACGTCGGTTGCTGGATAAACGGTCGAACGTCCGCACAATGCGCGCGAGGATACCAAGACTGCCTGGCCCACGCCACTGCCGCAGCAGCCAGGTCCGGATGCCAGCCGGCCAGCCGGCCACGTAGATCCTATCCTTCCTTGCCTAGTGCGATGGTTGTCGGGCCGCCGCCGGTAGAGCTACTGGCTCTGGGGTACAAATAGCGCAGTCGCAGTGCTGCTGCGGCCAGCCAGTCGCCCAGTGCACTCCCACGCATACCCCAACGCCCCCAGCCCAGCCCAGTCTCACAATGCCGTCCCTCTTCAGCACCCCCGGCGTCGCGCTCATCACCGGCGCTGCCTCTGGCGTGAGCTGCTTGCTCGTTGTCTCTGCCGTCCCGCTCACGCCCACCCCCAGATCGGCGCACAAACCGCCCGCACATTCGTCAAGAACGACTGCCGCCGGCTCGTGCTGGCCGACATCAACGAGGAGCCGCTGACGGCGCTCGCGGCCGAGCTCAAGGCGGCCGCGGACGGCGTCGACGTCTTGGCTGTCAAGTGCAACGTGGCGAACGAGGACGACGTCAAGAGCCTCGTGTCGGCCGCCGCCGCGCACTTCGGGCGCATCGACTACGCCGTCAACGCGGCGGGTATCGTCGGGCCCAACAGCCACCTCGCGAGCGTAGAGACGGACGCGTACGACAAGCTCGTCAGCATTAACGCGCGCGGCCTGTTCCTCTGCCAGCGCGAGGAGCTCAAGCAGATGGCCAAGCAGGACCGGGCGGGCGCGTGAGTGGCTGCGGCGATGGGGCGAGAGGTGCATGGTCATGAACTGACGCCCGCCCACAGCCCCGGTACCGACGCGCCGCGCCAGAGCCGCGGCAGCATCGTCAACCTCGCGTCCGTCGCCGGCCTGGTCGGCTCGGGCATCCTCGGCGCGTACGTGTCGACCAAGCACGCCGTGGTCGGCCTGACAAAGTCGGCGGCGCTCGAGAACGCGCCCAACGGCATCCGGATCAACGCTGTCGCGCCCGGCGTCATCGACACGCCCATGACGCGCGAACAGTTCATCCAGCCGCTCAACGACCACCTGTCCGACGACAAGTTCAACATGGGCCGCCGCGGCCGCGCCGACGAGGTCGCGGACGTGATTGTGTTCATGAGCTCGGACGGCGCGTCGTACGTCAACGGCGCGACCTGGACCATTGACGGCTGCTGGACTGCTGGAAGGTAGCGCAGGGGATAGGGGGCCAGTGTGTATGAGCGTGTTGTAGTCTGAAGTAAGAAATCATTGGTGTGTGGAGCCGCGTTCAGGCACAACAACAACAACATCGAAAGCGGTGGTGGCGGCCAGGTGAGACATGGGTGCGAGTCTGTCGAGGTGGGCTCGGGTAGCAGTAACTGCTTGCACAGCAGGCGAACTGACCTCGGTCTTCTCATTGCACTGCGACATCTCCTATCCACCACTCACGCCATGGGAAACCTCATTTTAGTCCTTCACCGTGAGCCCGACGTTGCCAGCACGCTGCTAACCGATCCAGTCAGCCTCCAGACGGTGACCAACACCGTGCACGCCTTGCTGCCGGCGGGCATCCTAGCCGGCCGCGCGGCGGACATCAACCCGCCACCTCGTTATCGCTCCGACACGCCCTCGGTTCTTGACGACAACATCCAAGTTCTCCATGCTCCTTACCCAGAGAACACGACGGCGGCCGACCGCGCGGCCCTCGCCTCGATCATCTCCGATCTCGTTAGTAACCGCGCTCGCAACCCGGGGGGCCACTCAATGGACGTCCTCGCCGTCCAAGTGATCGTCAACGCCCTTGCCCACGACGCGTCCGGTCGCGGTGCGAGGCGCGTAAGGGAGCTCGCCAGCTCCCTGGTTCTCGACAATGGCACCGCGTCTCCACCCCCCGCTTTCCCTTCCATCCTGAATGGGCCGGCGTGGGGCCCGGCGCCGTCCCTTGCCGATGAGAGGAGAACCACGGCGTCCATGGCCACTAGACCGGCTAGCCCTATAGCAACTCGGAAATGAAATGATAGTCCTGTTTGTCAAGAGGCACATCTGCCAAGAGCTGCATGTCTAGTGCCCCTCATCTGCACCTTGCCGCGCGCAAACGCTTACATGTCTAGAATTTGAATCACTACTTAGACCACACCTAACCAACAGCACCCTACTCCTGGAGTCGGCGGAACGACTCGGCAATCTCGTTGGTGAGCTGGTCAAACTTGCCCGTAATGTCGGCCTCGCTCTGAGTGTTAGGCGACTCGAACTTCTGCTGCGAAAGCTTGAACAGGACGTCGCCGGTCGAGTCGCGGATCTTGGCCCACGTCGCGTCGCCAGACTCGACGGCCTTCTGCGCAAGCTCGTGGTACGTGATAAAGTTCTTGAGCATACCGACCGTCTTGTAGAAGGGGCAGAAGCGGTCGTACTCGGAGATACCGTTCTGCTGCAGGAAGTCGTCCTTGAGCATACGCGCAACCTCGAGCGTGATCTTGTCGCCCTCGCCAAGAGCCGACTTGCCGACAAGCTGCACAATTTCTGCCAGGTCCTTGTCCTTCTGGAGAATCTCCTTAGCCTTGGTACGGAGGTCAACAAAGCCGGGGTTGTGCTTCTCGTAGTGGGGCTCGAGGACGTTGAGGTACTTGGAGTACGACAGGTTCCAGTCGACCGAGGGGAAGTGCTTGCGCTGGGCAAGCGCCTTGGAGAGACCCCAGAAGACCTGCACGATACCGAGGGTGGCAGACGTGACGGGGTCGGAGAAGTCACCACCAGGGGGCGAGACGCTGCACACGTTAGCTGAGCAAGCCCCCCACCGCACTCACGCTCCGACAATCGAGACAGTACCCTCACGGTTGGGCGAACCAAGACACTTGACCTTACCGGCACGCTCGTAGAAGCCGGCGAGCTTGGCACCGAGGTAGGCGGGGTAGCCCGAGTCGGCGGGCATTTCGGCAAGACGACCCGAGATCTCACGGAGAGCCTCAGCCCAGCGCGACGACGAGTCGGCCATCATGGACACGTTCTGGCCCTGGTCACGGAAGTACTCGGACAGAGTGATACCGGTGTAGATCGAGGCCTCACGGGCGGCGACGGGCATGTTGGACGTGTTGGCAACGAGGGCGGTACGCTTCATGATGGGCTCCTCACGGCCGTCACGCTCGAGGGTGAGCTCGGGGAAGTCGGCAAGAACCTCGGCCATCTCGTTTCCACGCTCGCCGCATCCGACGTAGATGATAATGTCCGAGTTGGAGAACTTGGAGAGCGCCTGCGAAATGACAGTCTTGCCGCAGCCGAAAGCGCCGGGGATGGCGGTCGTGCCACCCTGCACCGAGGGGAAGAGGGCGTCGAGGACACGCTGGCCAGTGAAGAGGGGGTACGTGGCCGTCTCCTTCTCGGCGACGGGACGGGGGGCACGGACGGGCCAGAGCTGCATAAGCGTGTGCTGCGTCTTCTTGCCCTCAAACTCGGTCTCGAGCACAACATCCTCGATAGTGTACGCGCCCTTCTCGGCAATGTGGGTGATGGTGCCCATTGAGCGAGGGGGCAAGAGGATCTTGTGGTTGTCGACGAGCGAGTTCTCGTAGACCGAGCCGAAGATGTCACCGCCCGACAGGTGGTCGCCGACCTTAAACGAAGCGGGGTTGAAGTCCCACTTGATCTCGCGGTCCAGGGCCTGGGTGTTGATGCCGCGGGGAATGTAGATCGACTGCGACTTCTCCTGGATGGCCTTGAGCGGGCGCTGGATACCGCTGGGGGGGGAATCAGTATTTGTTGATCGATGTGTGTCCGTCTCTGATACGACGGCCTGTTCTTATCAAGCCAAGCCAGCCACCTGCCCAACAAACAAGCAGGCGCTGGCCAGCCCAGCTCCCCCCACGCCCCACTCACTCGTAGATGTTGGTCATGAGACCGGGGCCGAGCTCGACCGAGAGCGGCTTGCCGGTACGCAGGACGGGGTCACCGACGGTCACGCCCGACGTCTCCTCGTAGACCTGGATGGTGGCGCGGTCGCCCTCGATACGGATGACCTCTGGGCGGCGTCAGTGGCTGCTGCAAGCGGATGATCCCAGCCTACGTACCGCCAACCAGCTCGTCGTGGCCGACACGGACAAGCTCGTACATGGCGCATCCGCGCATGTTCTCGCCGATGACGACGGGGCCGGACACGCTGGAGGTGTGTTAGCACTGGCTTGCGGTGGACGGGCGGTCCCCCCGTGGTAGCACTCACGAGAACACCGAGCCGAACATGCTCTCGCGGTGCTCGTCCCGGATCTGCGGGTCAGTGTGCGTACATAGCGATAGCACGCACCTTGGGGAGCTCCTTCTTGGCCCGGTCCATAGCACCTGCCTGTTGTGCGTCAGCAGCGTCATGCGAGCGGGGGCTGGCGCCGCACGCACCATGTTGGATGACTAGTCTTGTTGTGGGTTGTGGGTGGGGTAAGTGCGCGGTACGATGCGCTTGGAGAGAGTGACCAAGACGGACGACGGCGTCGATGGATGATGCGAGTGGGTGGTTGGCTGCTGCGAGTGGTGGTGATGCGCATCACACCAGCGAGCGGCTGGTGGCGGAGGGCAGGCAGGGAAGCGAGCCCGCGGTCGAGCGTCACGCGCACGTGTAGAAACGACACGTCATTCGGCAGCTCACTTCGAGTGGCACTTGGCACCCAGCCAGCCAGCCGCAGGTGACTACCACAATGCCCTTGCCAGTGCATCGCGCTCAGACGTCGCGACGGATCGTGCATGACAGCAGGCCGAGCGTAGCCCAATCTAGATCATCTAGTCTACTTCCCCTCCTCGCGCTTCTCGCCCCCCTCCTCGTGGGCCTTGGCGCCGCGTCCCCATCGGCCCGCGCGTGCACCCCACCCCTCCTCCACACCCCACGCATGCACCTCTGCGATCCGTGGCGCGCCGTCCCGCGGCCCTGACGTAGGCGCGTCCGGCGGCGGCAGCTCCGGCTCCTCGACGGTCTGGTGCCTGTCGCGCCGGAGGCGGTGGACATGCGCCGCGCCCGCCTCGGCCGCCATCGCGTCCTCGCCCCTGAAGCCGGACCCGGCGTCTCGGTGCACGATCGCGCGGGGTGTCTCGCGCGCGTGCGGCGCGTCGCCGCCCTCCCACCCGCGCTCGGCAGGCGCGAGCGGGATCCAAGGCTCGTCAGCATACGACGACGAGCTCGACATCTCGGCCAAGCGCGACACGGCGCGCTTGTACGCGAAGCGCTCGTCCTCGCCCGTGAAGATGGCGCTGACGGCAAAGCTGGAGCCGCGGTCGGCGCGGTCGTCGCGCTCCCGCTGCGCACGCGTGCGCGGGTTGTACGTGCTCACGTTGGCGCGCGCCTGCGCGCCCAGCGATTCGGACAGCGCCTCGGCCTCGAGCGGGTTGTGGTGCTCTGGGTCGATGGACGGGTCGAGCGCGTCGGGGAAGAAGAGGTGCTCTGGGCGCGCGGCGGCCCGGATGACGATTTTGCACCGCGCCTCGTCTGCTGCGTCAGCTTGTGCCGCCGGCAACAACTCACACAGCGCGTCGATCACGTTAATCAGCCTGCGTGCCTCGTTCTTGTTGCGCAGCAGCATGATCTTCACGTCGTCAATGAAGAACGTCTCGAACGTGGACGCGAGCGAGATGTAGTCTGCTGGCCCGAGTGCCGTCTCGCACAGATCAGCAAACTCAAACCGGCACGCAGTCCCCTTGGTGGCCGGGACGTGCACCCTGCGGCCGTAGACGACGACGTCGGCCGGCGCCGCAGGGCCGGGCAGCGCATCCCACGCTGCGTCGAAGCGCTCGTCGCCGAGCTCGAGCCAGCGCGGCGCGGCGGGCGCGCCGTCGTCGCGCCGGCGCCAGTCGCGCCCGCCGTCGACCTCGACGACCTCACACCGCCCCTTCAGGCTGTCCAGAAACCCGGCCATGCGCTCGCGCTGCACGCCGTGGTGGTACAGCTCGTCTGGGACGCGGTTCGAGCACGCGAGCACGACACCCCCGAGGCGCCAGTACCATGATAGCACGTCGCGCAGCAGCGCCGCCGAGCTCGCGTCGACGAGCTGGAGTTCGTCAAAGCTATTGCGTCAGCCCGGTACCCCACACGCACCCACTAGAGAATGTGATATGATAAAATCATCTCCTTCGCGACTGTCCCGCGTCAGCGTCGCCCCCCTCCCACCCCCTCGCTCCCCCAACTCACGAACAAACGGGATCGTGTCCCGCGGATCATCGTACCCAACCTCACTCGCTGCCTTGTCACCATTAGGCGACTCCCACCGCCCGCCGCCAAACACGGCGCGCCAACCGCGGCGGCCGGCAAGCACCTTGTTCGCCTCGGCCTGCCCGGGCAGCGTACCATCTTTCCGTCGGCGCAGTTCGTCAAACACGCGCTGGTACAGCCACAGCGTGAACGCGTGGTAGTGATGGCGCTGCTTGTGGGGCGTGGGTAGCGTGTCGAAGAAGAGCGCGAGGAGGAGCGACTTTCCCGACCCCGGCGGGCCAGTCAGCAGGATGCCCTGGGCGCGTCAGCGCAGCCCTGCGCTCCGCAGGCACGTACTCGTGGCGTGGTGAGGTTCGCGATCTCCTCCTCGCCCGTGAGGACGCGCACGAGCGCCTTGCCGCGCTCGCCGTCGTCGGGGAGCACGCGCTCTCGCAGCCCCGGGAGGCGGTCGTACCATGCCCGCTCGGACGCTGCGAGCGGCGGGCGCGCGCCGAGCTTGGACACGAGGTCGAGCGGCGGCTCGTAGCTCGCCAACTCGCCGGCCAGGCGGCGCAGCTGGCGTTAGGGGTGCACGAAGCAGGGAGAGACACACCTTCATTACCGTGCGCACTTGCTCGTCGTCCCATGTTAGCCGGCCGGAGGAGACGAGTGCGCGGTATGATTCGAGAAGGTCAGGCGCGGACGCGGGCTGGGTGCGAGAGGCGCCTGCCGTGGACGACAGCCGCGTCGCCAGGCGCCGAGTGATCCAAAGAGGGCGCGGGGGCGCACGCAGTGACCCCGCCGCGATGAGCCGCACGCCGTATTGCAAGATCATGGTTAGTTGACAACACCGAGTCGGTCTTTCCCGACGCGTTGTCAATCTCATCAACTTCGTCATCTACGGAACGAGATTGCGGGGCTCCAGTCCTTCAATCTCAGGCAATGCAAGCCGAAGGACGACAGCGCTCGCACATCCCCCCCTCTAATACACGCTAATGCATGGCATGCTCTTATATGGGCTGATAATCACCGGCTCGCTGCGTCGCAGAGGCATGCAGGGCGGCGGTGTGATGCGATCGATGGAGTTGGTGGGATTGGGGGTTGATGTGATGAGCGACACTGATGACCAGAGGTAATGGAAAAATGCACAAGTGAGCGGTGGGCTGGAAGTGCCCGGGTTCGTAAATAGAATGGTGCGGCGTGCGAATCACACACGCCGTATTAACTGCAATGAGTGTCGGGTTACGACCTCATTACCTTGATAAACTCGGCAAAGGTCTTGCGGAAGTCCTTTGACTGTTGGGTGCGAAGGCTGTTGACAAACTGCTGAGCCATCTCGGGCGGGCACTGCAGCTTGGGCAGCATGTCGCCGAGAAGGAAGTCGACACCCTCCTGGCCGCGCGCCTGCAGCATGTTGCGAATGACGATGGCAATCTCGGCCAGGACGGGCTGGCCAGCCTTGAGGTTGAACGACGCGGCGGCAGGGACGGCGAACGCAGCGGGGACGAGACGCTGGTAGACGAACGTTTCGTAGCCGGGGAGCGCCTGCGCAGCGCGCTCATTCTTGGGAATAGCGTGCTGGTTGGTCGCGACAGCCTGCCCGCTGGCAACCTGTTTGCCAAGGTGGGACATGGCCGAATCGGCAAAGACAGACGGTTCCGTGGCGGCAGCCGACGAAGTGCCCCATGCAATGATCGACTTGGCAAGGAAGCTCCACGCCAGACGCTGAGCCGCGGCATCGCTCGAGTCCTCGGCGAGAGCCACAAGCGACGTCAGAACGTTCTCAAACTCGGGCTTGTTGCGGTCCGTGATAAACACGCCTTCGAGGTTGGCGTTCATGAGCGAAGTGAAGAACGTAAGATACGCATCCTGGAGTCGGCGGTGGATAATGTCCTCGTCGGTGCCTGTCACGGGGTTCTGGAGGACCGAGAAGATGCGCGAGAGAAGAGGAAGCAGGAGCATGTCCATCGTCTCGAACGTGTTCCTCTTGAGGCGGTGCATAAGCAGGCCGAGGAAAGAGAGGAAGTCGACAAGCTCAGCAGGCTCAAACTCGGTGACCACGGAGCGAACAAAGCGAGGGACAAGTTCGCCAATGGTGGAGCCAATAGCCGAGACGAACTGCGAGAAGGTGAAGCGAGCCTGTTGGTGTCAGTGTGGCCCGGGCCATGTTACTTACAGCATCGCGGAAGACACGCTCAGTCTTCATGACGTCAAGCGCCTCAAGCAGGGCTTCCGTCATCTGCTTGAACGGCTGCTGGTACGGAAGAGCTTCGACCTGGTCGTCGGAAACAGGGGGGAATCCCTTGGCAAAGTGACCAAGGGCCATAAGGTGGTGATGAACGTGAAGCACAGCCAGCTTGTCGCTGGGGTTGAGACGGTACTGCTCAAGACCAGCTCCAATGCCCGACATCAGCGGACCGGCAATGGCCGCCAGGAAGTTCATCTGCGAGGTGGGATCCGGGCGCGTGAGGTAGACCAACACGCCAGCCGCCTCGAACAGGTGTAGCTGGTCCTGGAAGTAGCTCTTGCCGTTGGTCGAGCTGAGCAACACGTCCTCGTCGGGGTTGTCGGCAGGCAGGAGCTTAGGGTTGATGGGAAGTGTGTCCTTGATGTTGTCAATGATGACAGGGATCATACCGGGCTCAATCTCGTTCTTGCACTCCTTGATGAAGCGGCTGATGAGATAGAAGACCCTGCGACGGACACTCTCCTCCGAGTGGTGGATCCCGCGGTGGTCGAGGAGAGCCTCAAACATGGGCTGGACAGCGCCCTGCTTGATCTTCCAGAAGTCGACGTAACGAACAGCAATCTCAAAGAATTGGAGTGGCACACTGGGGTGAGGGTACGACGACAGTCCAGAGCTCATGCAAAGGGTGAGAAGCTGACCCAGAGGAGTGAGAGGATACTGCTCGAAGTCGATCTTGGCATTGGGATCGAGTGGAATAGCGACAGTTCCAGTGCCCGTTGGGGTCGTCTGACCACTCGCCATTGCCGTGTCGCCAAGCTTGCCTGCAGAGCGAGACATCTTGACGGCGCCGGATTTGGCTGCGAGCTCGGGAGGAAGGTCGTAGAAGGCGGCGCGCGAGTTGCTCTTGGAGATCTCGCCGAATGTGTAAACAAGGTATGCCGCCAGCTCAGCCTGCTGCCAGGTCACTCCAGACGGCCCTTGTGAAGACAAGCGCTCGAGAGTGTTGACAACGACACTAGCGACGACCTCGGTATGAAGCGTCTTGTCAATGGCGGCAATGTTGTCAATCACACTGCGGAAGCTCTGACGCATGGCGAAGAAGGCAGCGACTTCTTCGTCTGTATCGGCGTCGTCCTGGGCAATCTCCCATTCGAGGTCCTCGGGCCACTCGAGCTGCCTGACAACAACCTCGAGGACGTTGAGCAAGAACTGTCTCTTGGCGGGCGGCAAGGGAATCGCGACAGGTGGTGGCACAGCCGCCGCCTTGTTTCCGTTGGGCTGCGCCGGGTTGCCTGGCTTCATGTACTTTTTGAACGTACGCAGCAGGTCGGAAACGAACGGCGACACGGCAGTTGGGACCTCGGGGTTGCGATCGCTGAGGAAGCGCAGAACCAGTGGGATGGAGTTGGACAGCATGCTGTCGGCCTCGTTGCGCAGATCTTCCGGTGCCTCCGCGAGTTCGGTGATCTTGATGAGCTCTGTGCCGTAGGCCTGAACAACGCCAGCAAGTGCCGCACGGAAGGTGACGAGCTCGTGATCTTCCTTGACACCGCGGGTCTGCTGCTCCAAGGGATCGACGAGAGAGATGATGTCAAGGACCTTGAGCACCTGCAGCTTCTCTGCCGGGTCCTTCATGCCTTTAGCGGCGAACGTGCGGATGATTCCAGCGGCAGGGATGCGCAGGGAGGTAACGTCCTGCTGCAGCAGCTGCTGGTAGAACGATAGGGTATCTGGGGTGAGAGAGACGGCCAAGTCGACCCAGGCTGTACTGTCAGCTTGGAAGTGCAGGCCTGTACTCACGCGTCCAGTGAACCAGAGCCTTGAGGGCGGCCTGAGTCACCTCGAGCCACTTGGCATTCCCCTTGCTCAATCCCACGCCCTTGTTCGCGAGAGAGAGCAGGCCCTCAACCGCCATGCGCTCGTCTCCGGTCGAGCGAATGGCCTCGCGTATTGAGCCGTCACGCAGCTGGCGCTCGTTGGACCACGCTCGTGCGCTCTTGATGATGTTGTCATGGATCTCGAGCGCAATCTCAATGAGCAGGTGGATGACCAGAAGCGAAGGGTTGAGGCTGGTGGCGGAATCTGAGGGAATCAGAAGGTTGAGGAACGGGTGGAGGAAGGTGGGGATGGCGGTGGGGTAGGTGTTGAGGAAGAGGTGAGACAATGTGTATGCAAGCTTGTTGCGAAGGACTGCTGTGTTAGACTGCACCTGGTGTCGATACTCACAAGCTTGGCCTGCCTCCGAGTTGCCCTTGACATACTCGGCTTCGACAAACTCAACCACGGCCTTGTACATGGCCTGTTGTGCTGCAGCCGACATGACCTCGGGCCTTGTGTCGTCAGCTCTGTTCTGGCGTTGCACAGCGTTGCACAGCTGGCGGACAACCGCTTGTGATGCTTCCTCTGGAACACACGTACTTGTTCAACAGCGTCTGGTCGACAACCTGCTCACAGAACATGCGGAGGTCTGTTTCGAGCTTCTCCTTACCGTCAGTGCCAGTGGCGCCAGCACTGGGCGCGCCCGCTCCCTGGAGGTACAGGAAGAGACAGTCCTGTGGGGTTAGCAGAAGGCCTGTGTGTGTGTGTGTGCGTGTGTGTGCGACGGTGTGCTCTTCATGTTGTCACACGCGTTTGTGCCAGAGCAAGATGGCACAACCGCCACCAACATCCAAAAGCCGGCTCACCTGCCATGTTTCCTCGCAGAGCTCCTTGACTTTTCCAAGATAGTCGAACGCCTGCTGCTTGAGGCCTGGGTCGATGGACGGGTCAACGCTCGCCGCGATGCGGATAGCCTGGGGGATGTCGGAGAGGTGGGGGGACTGGGCTTGGGCCATGGCGTGGCGGCGGAGGGAAGGTCGAGGGCAGAAATTGGGCGGAGAAGCGTCGTGCGTAAACGACGACGTTCACCGATTTTTCGAGTGAGCTGGGCCGAGGAGGGACGATGCTTGCTGCCCGTTTGTCTCTTGAGGTAGAGACGGCTGGGCAGAAAGATGGGGGAGGGAGGGTTGAGGTGGCGACGGCGGCTGCTGCTGCTTCGACGAGGGCGGCGATGCTTTTGACGGAGGACACGATTTGGAAAAGGTCAGAAGCGTCGATGGATCTAGCCAGGTCGAGTGACCAGCAGGCGGCTGCAGCCAGGCCGCTGAGCGAGTCGCGTCCGTCACTGCGGCGGCGGCGGCGGCATGCATGCACAAGCACCAGCGGCACTCAAAATAAATAATCACACGTCATTCGACCTTCTTCAATGTCGCCGCCGCCGCCGCCGCTCGCTGGTTGCGGCTCGGCCGTTCCAAGGGGCTAATCACGTGTGCCCACTGTCGCCTGCCCTGAGCGCTTCATCATCTCCCTGTACACCGTGCACCGCCCAACGACCTCACCCCACTCACTCGTCGTCGCCACATCTTTGGCAACTCGACAGTCTCTCTCTCTCTCTGCGCACAGAACAAGTCGACACAATGGGCGCCCTCCTGTCCATCCCAATCTTCACGGGCGCAGGCGCACTCGGCAGCTACCTATGCTCGGGCTGCATGGTCTTCATGGGTATGTTGACGCCTCGCGGTCACCACTCACGCCACCAGGCGGCACGGCCGCGTCCGCAATGTGCAAGTCGTGCAACTGCAACTCGTCGATCGCAACGCGTGTGGGCTACGGCGTGAGTCGCGACGCGTAGATCCAATACTCACCCCCAGCTCATCTTCGCCATGTCGTCCATGCTCGCATATATATCCCGCACGGACATTGCCATTCGGCAACTCGAGAAGATTAGCTGGGACTGGATCAAGATGGACTGTTCCGGCGGCAAGTGTTATGGCCTGCTGGCCGTGCACCGCTTCTGCTTTGCCCTGGCGCTCTTCCACCTCATTCACAGCATCCTGCTTATCGGCGTCAAGTCGACGCGCGACAAGCGCGCCGCCATTCAGAACGGGTAAGCCGGCGTGTCGGGGCTCCAGCCGAACTGACACTTGTAGATGGTGGGGCCTCAAGATCGTTGCCTACTTCCTCCTCGCGTTCATCTCGTTCCTCATTCCCAACGAGTTCTTCATGGTCTACGGCTCCTACATTGTACCTATCGGCGCGTTCGTGTTTATCATTATCGGCCTCGTGCTGCTCGTCGACTTTGCCCACACGTGGTCTGAGACGTGCCTCGACAACTGGGAGCGCACAGACTCGAACATGTGGCAGTTTATCCTCGTCGGCTCGACCTTTGGCATGTACGTCGCCTCGCTCGCGGTGACGATCGTGCTGTATGTCTTCTTTGCCGGATCGGGATGCGGCCTCAACACGTTCTTCATCACGGCAAACCTTCTGTTGTGTGTCATTGTTACTATTGTCGCCATCTCAGGTCCTGTCCAGGAGGCCAACCCCCGCTCTGGCCTTACCCAGGCCAGCATGGTCGCCGCGTACTGCACGTACCTCACCTCGTCGGCCGTGATCAACCACACCGACGACTCGCACTGCAACCCGCTGCAGAAGGCGGCCGGCTCGACCAAGACGACGACGGTCATCCTCGGCGCTCTCTTCACCTTTGTGGCCATTGCCTACTCGACGTCCCGTGCCGCCACGCAGTCCAAGGCCCTCGTTGGCAACCGCAAGTCCACCGGCCAGATTGCGCTCGGCGACGACGCCGGCGAGGACGGCGAGGTCCGCCTCATCACCAGCCAGCCCAAGGGCCGCCGCGATGAGATGCGCTACCAGGCCATCCTTGCCGCCGTCAATGCCGGCTCGCTTCCCGCGTCGGTTCTCGACGAGCCAGAGGAGGACGAGGACGACATCGAGGCCACCATTGGCGAGGAGCGCGACGATGAGCGCGGCGGCACAAAGTACAACTACTCGTGGTTCCACATCATCTTCCTCATGGCGGCCATGTATGTCGCGGGCCTGCTGACCGACTGGCGCATCGTCTCCAAGACGCCGCTCGAGCACCCCGACCCCGACACGACCCCGAACAACTTTGCCAGCTTCGGCCTCTCGACCTTCGCCGAGCCCGAGGTCTACATCGGCCGGTCCGAGGCGACCATGTGGATGCGTGTCGTCAGCAGCTGGATCTGCTACGGCCTGTACGCTTGGAGCCTTCTCGCTCCTCTGCTCATGCCCGACCGTTTCGGCGACGACTGAGCTGGCTGAACGCAAGGCCACAAACCATTAGAATTGTACTGATACAATGCATCTGATAAATCGACTTTCTACGGCAGAGACGAGGTGGCCGGTGTGCCGCGTCTGCCTGCCAGCTTGCTGGGTATCTCCAGGCCGCTTGCCCCGCCGGCTCTGTCCATCCCTCCTCTCGTCTGCTGCAATCCACACCCCGTGCTTCAACCCTCTACTTGAACAGGAACTGGCAGCTGTACACCTTCTCGTCGGGGTCCCAGTGTTCCCATGTCGTCTCGGGGTCCTCGTCCTCGTCGGTCATGTCCTTGGCAGGGATGGCGAATGCAATCGTCTCGTACGGCTCAGCGGCGAGCTGCGGCGTGAGCTGGGGTACAACCTCGTTGAGCGGCTGCCAACTCACCACCAAGTACTGCAGAGCGCGGTTGGGGATCTCGCGCTTCTGCTCGAACGCAGACATGAACCGCCGCCGGGGGCGCTCGCCGTGCTTGATCTCTGGGAGAGAGACGGTGAACAGGAGACCGAGCTGCTGGGTGACGGGGTCGCGGATCTTGACGATTTTGTAGCCTGCGGGTGGGGTGGTAAAAGTGAACAGGCAGGAGAAGACCAGACAGACGAGACAAGACACACGGCGTCAGCGACAGCTCTGCACTCCACCACGCTGCAGCACCCACCAGGCCGTCCAATCTTCACAAACACCTTCTTGCGCACCGTGCTAGGCATGGCCTTGGGCGCCTCGAGCATGAGCTGCTCATGGTTGTCGCGCGCGGCACGGCGGGCGAGGTTGGTCTGGTGCTTCTTGCCCTGCGTGTGGGCGAGGTACGAGCCCTCGTTGACATGGAGCGTGAGACACAGGCGGCACTCGAGCGTGCCAAGGTGGGTCCTGACATGGGGTTAGCACACCCCTCCGCCTCTGCGCCGAGCCGCACACCCACTCACCTCAGAATATACGGGTCCTTGGCCAGGTCGATCGTCTCGAGCGCGAGCTTGCGCAGACGCTCGCGCCGGTCCACAGCTGTCTCAGAGGACCCGGCTGGGGATATTGTCAGCGCTGCGGATGGCACGCATAGAGAAACTCACCGACACCTCCGCTGCCCTTGTTGGCACCTGCGCGATTCTGTTTGTGTCAGCGGGGAGGCGGGGAACAGCTGTAGCAGCGAGCCCGCTCGCGAACGCACTTGGTAGTCTGGGAGGCGTTAGCTGTCTCTCGTCTGATGTAAGCTGCTCCGCACTCACCCATGATGAATTAGCAGCTACTTGCGCAGCTGTTCTGTTGTGATGCGGTCGAAAGATGCACCAGACGTCGGTGATCACGAAAGTCGAGCAGCAACAAGCGCGCTGGCTGGTGGCAAGACAGCGAGCGGGATTAAAAAGCTTGTGGCGGTCGTGTGGGCCCCACAGTGGTCAAGATTTCGAGGAACCCAGAGGCCGATGATCAACGCTCAGCAAGACGCCGCGTACGCTGCATCACCCATCACACCACACCATGTCGCTCTTCGCCTCAGCATTCGACTCTGGCGCGCCCGGACCGTCGCGTCCGCTGTCGTTTGGCGGATCGCCTGCCACCAAGGCGGGCGGAGGCAAGCGCAAGCGCCAGTCGCTCGAGGGCAGCGGCAAGGCCGACCAGCTCCGCGCGACGCAGGTCAACCTCGAGAAGCTCATGAGCCGCGTCGACCGCGGCGATGTGAAGGAGAAGCAGGGTGCCGAGGGGCTCGGGCAGCTGGGGAAGAAGGGCAAGGGCGGCAAGGGCAAGGGCGCGCAGCAGGAGGCGAAGCCGAAGCCGAAGCCGCAGCCCAAGCAGAAGCAGCACCAGCCCCAGCCCAAGCCCGACGCCTCAGCGTCGCCCAAGACCAAGAAGGCCAAGAACGACGGCGGCAAGCAGCCAAAGTCGCCAGCTGGCGACAAGCCCAAGCCCAAGCCCAAGGGCGGTGACAAGCCCGCCGCCAAGCCGAGCGCGAGCCGGCCTGCGCCGGTCGAGCTCCCGCTGCCCGAAGTCGCCGCGACAGCGACCGCCGCCGCCGACGACAACTTGACCGACATGCAGCGCGCGATGAAGGCCAAGCTCGAGGGCGCACGGTTCCGCTGGATCAACGAGCAGCTGTACTCGACGGCGTCAGGCGACGCGGTCGCCATGATGGCCAAGGACCCCAAGATCTTTGCCGATGTGAGTGCCGCGCCCCCGCTGAGCGCTCGCGCTCACACACGCAGTACCACAACACGCACCGCGCGCTGACGGCCGGCTGGCCGTCGCCGCCTCTACCGCACATCGTCGCGCTGCTCAGCCCTCTGCCCAAAGCGAGCGTCATCGCCGACCTGGGGTGCGGCGACGCGGGACTCGCGCGCGCCCTCGTGCCCCAGGGCAAGGTCGTGCTCTCGTACGACCTGGTCGGCGACTCTGGCGTCGCGGGCGCCGAGGAGACCGAGGGCAAGGGCACCGACGGCTGGGTCGTCGAGTGCGATTTCCTGACGCGCGTCCCGCTGCCCGGCCGGCCGGGCGGGCTCGCAGCTGCCGCTGCCGCCGCGCCGGCGAAGAAGGGCAAGAAGCGCGACCCCGCCGCGGCGGAGATTGTCGACGCAGTCGTGTGCTGCCTCTCGCTGATGGGCACCAACTGGGTCGGCGGGATCTACGAGGCGGCGAGGATTCTCAAGCAGGGGTGAGTTGGCAGCGTGAGATGAGCTGACACGCCAGCGGCGCATTCCACATCGCAGAGGTCACGTCGCGCTTCGTGTCCACCGACGAGTTTGTTGCCGTTGTCGAGAGCTTCGGCCTCGAGCTCGAGAGCCAGGAGGAGCCGAGCACCCACTTCACGCTCTTCCGCTTCACCAAGACGGCACCCGTGCCCCTCGGCCCCGCGCGCGGCGAGGTCGGCTGGACCGAGCGCGTTGCTGCCGGCGAGGACATTCTCCGTGCATGCGTCTACAAGAAGAGGTAGCACGTCTAGATCTACATGTATGCACACTGGCAACTATTAAATGGTCTGTACAATTCACACGCGGCGCAGCGCCGCCACCCGGTCCGCAAGGCTCTCGACCTTGCGCTCGAGGGCGTGCCGGTCCGCGGCAAAGCGGCGCAGCTGCGCCTGCGGCGAGTTTCGGCGGCTGCGCCATGCCGGCCCGTTGGCGCCGAGCCCCGAGATGTCGACGATGCGGGGCACGGCAGTGAAGGTCGCCACTTCCTTGAGAAGCTTCTTTGACTCGGTGTCGAGGGCCAGGCGCGCGTCGGGGCGCGTGACGCGTGTATGGGCCCGTGGCGTGACAGGCAGGTCTGCATCGTCCTCGCTGTCGCTCTCCGTGCTCTTGATGAGTTTGGGCACAGGTTCCAGGGACGCGGCTCGGAGAGGTGACAGCGAGGCAATGTCGTTGAACAGGTCTTTCGACTTGAGCAGCGAGTTCTCTGCCCGCAGGAAGCGAAGCGCACTCTTGAGGTTCTCGATCTGGTCAACCAGGTGCCCGGCCTCGGCGCCGCTGACGCTGACGCCAACGAGCCCGTCGCCCGGCGAGCCGGCGCCGTCGCCGCCACCGTTCTTCCGCAGCCGCACATTCTCCGCCTCGAGTGAATCTTGCTCGGCCTGCAGTGCCTCGATCGCGTCCTCGTACACCTTCTCCTGCTTCTTGGCCTTGGCAATGTCGTTCTCCAGCTCAAGGATCATGTCGGCCTGCTTTCGTGACGCCTCGAGACGCCGCTCAAGCGTCTCCACCTTGACGCTAGACTCCTGTAGGCTCTGGTCACGGATCTTGACCTCGCGCAGCATGTCCTTGAGCTCTTCAGACAGGTGAGACACCTTGCGCTCGGCCTCAGCATTGTACTGTGCTGCCTCCTTGATGGCCACCACACGAGCAAGCCAGGGAGCGGGTGTTTCGACTTTGGTCTCAGCAACAACCCATAACCAAACTCACGATCAATAGTCTGGCCTGACTTGGCAGCGTTACGGAACTTGGGCAGCCCGTTGTCGAGGTCAATGACGAGGCGTGTGATAAAGTGGCCAATAATCTCCCATGGCGCGAGCTCTGCCGCTCCGACAGGAGCAGTGACTTCGGCGAGGAAGGTCTGAATGTCCGCCAGTCGCAGCTGCTCCTTGGAGGAACGCAGCGACGCAATGTGCGCCATGATGCGCTGTGCTAGCTGCACAGCGATATCGACGGCGTTGGAGATGGACATCACAAGCTCGCTCAGCGTCACAGTGTACTCGGGTAGAAGGGCCACCTGTGCGCGGACCGCCTCCTCCAACACGCCCGAGAGCTTGCCAGCTGAGACCTTGACAGACCGAACCTGATCAAGGACATTCTGAACAGGCTGGTACACGGCCTCCTCGAGGGTCGAGCTTCCAAGGTCCACCCCGACATCTGGCACAGTCAGCTCCAGCCATACACCCCCTTGCTTACCGTCTTCGTTGATGAACGACTGGATGGCGTGGCGCACGAAGCCGACGGCCGCAGCAAAGTTGTCCAAGTCGTCCTCAAACGTGTACGCCAGCGACAGCTGGTGCTCACAAGCATCGAGCCCCGGTCTCTGGAACACTACCTCGGCAAGGTGGTTGAACTGGGACAGCAAGCTGTCAAGCTCTCTGACGCAGTCGCCTTCGTTGAAATCCTCAGACTTGACGAGCCCGATCCACGCATCGACCTTGGCCTCGACACCCGCGACCTCGGGGACGACGCGACCGAATGAGATGTAGTCCTCGGGGTCGGTGCGGCGCATAACCGCCGCGAAACGGCGGTTGAGGGTAGCAAACTGGCGCAGCTTCCCGCGCAGCTCGCAGACGCCGACGAGACGCTCCGAGTCGGCATTCTGGAGCGCGGCAGGGAGCCCGTGCATCTGCGACACTGCGTTGACGAGCATGTCGATCTTGGCCGCGACGCGGTTGAAGAACAGCAGTGCCGTCGTCGAGTCGACTTCGCTCTCGAGGTACGGCTCTGGCAAGTACGCCTGTACAATGCTCAAGTGATCCGCCAGTTGCGCCGCTTCGAGCTTCTTGAGCTCGACGTCGAGAGTCTTGACCTGTGTCTTGGCTGCAGAGGACTGCAACTTCATGTTGAGGTTGAGGAGCGCCTGCGACTCCTTGCTGGCTGTCGCAGACTGGTGCTCTTGTGTTGCTTGCTGAACCCGCAGACCCTCAATCTCACTGTCCGTGTCAGTGCTGAGCCTACAAGAACGAGACAGCACTTACGTCTGGAGACCCGAGACAAGCTCACGGAACTGGCCGATGGTGGCCTCCATATCGCCAACAATCGACTCGAGTTCACCAGATCTGGCACGCTCCTCACGGAGCTGCAACGACAGCATGGCAATCTCCTCGTCCAACTGCTTCTCCGTCTCGACGTGGTTCTCCTCGAGCTCGTCGTTGAGCTCCTTGAGCGCCTCGAGTTCTTCGATGGTGGCACGCATCTCCTCGAGACGATCGGACATTTGAAGATTGCGCTCCGTGAGCTCAACAAGCAGATGCTCCTCGTGCAGAGCATCGTCAAGCTGCTGCTTGAGATCCTCGACCTGAGCCTCGGAGCTACCAAGCTTTGCCTCGGTGAGCTCTAGACGGCTGTGAAGGTCCTCGCGCGAGCTGAGCTCCTTCTCGAGTTCGGCAATCTTGACCCGGTGTTCCTTGTCCGACTCCGAGGTCATGTCGCGCAGCCTGATGAGCGCCTCCTTGAGCCTCTCGTTGTGCTTCTCCAGCTGAACGTAGGCGAGTGACGAACGCTCGCCTTCGAGACCAAGGACGGGTTTCTCGTACTCGGCTGGTGGGTCAGCATACGTCTATGTTCTCGACTCACCATTCTCCTCCTTGACAATTGCAATCTCGAGCTCCAACTCGGCGATGCGCTCCGCCAAACGCTCATTATCGGCCTCCGCGGCCTCAGCCTTCTCTTCCGCCACCTCACGGTCGAGGGTAGCCATCTCGAGCTGGTCCATTGCCTCAGTAGCTTTTGACTCGAGACGAGCATTTTCAGACTGCAAATCTCGTGCCACGCGCTGGGCGTTGACCAGGACAGACTGCTGCTCTTGGAACTTGGCTGTTTGTTAGCGTTAACTCCCTTCCTCACCCACATTGCAGCTTGGCACGGATGGCCTGCAGTTGATCGGCGTCCGTTGCCTTCCTCTCTAGCTCCCTGATCTTCTCCTGATCCTCGGTTCGGCGGGCGTCTAGCAACCGAATCTTAATCTTGAACTCCTCAATCTCGCGCTTCTGTGATGAGACGAGAGCCATCATCTCCACATCTGGTGCTGCTGGGCCGGCTACACTAGACGATGTAGAGATTTGTCGCCCGTGGGTGGGACGACCGGCCCGGGGCGACGGCACCCCAAGCCCAAGCGTCACTGTTGATGCAGATGGTGAAGTGGCAGTTCGGAGCGACGCCGTGTCGCGTTCTGTCTCCGTTCCCACCACTGACGCCGGCGACTCGGCCCTCAACGACGCAGCAGACATTGCGGGGGACGACGGCACCTGCACTGCCACAATATCCGCCGGCCGTGTCGTCTCCGGGGGCGGGGGCACTATTGGCGTGACCTTCTGCACACGCGGCGACGGCGAGACGGGCGGGATGGTGGACAAGCGGGGCGAAGCTGGAGGCACGATGGACCCGCGCGGCGACGCACCGACAAGCGACGACGCGCGGGACGAGCGCGTCGGCGTAGCGGGCACGGGTGGCGGGGGCATTGCTGACCTTGACGGCGATGCAGCAACACTGCGGGACGGTGATGGCGGAGGAAGCATGGTCCTGGGTGGGGGGACAGCAGGCGGGCCCATGCTGCCTGGTTCTCGGGACGGTGTGGGTCCGCGGGACGCGGACGCGGCAGAGAGCGAGGCCGAGGACGGACGGCGCGAGCTCGCGGGCTGCGGGCTGGCCGATACCGGCGTCGATGCGGTCGACGCACGCTGTGGTGCCGACGCGGCGCCAATGGTGCTGACGCGCGCCGGGCGACCCACAACCGACGGCCGCTTAGCCGCCGTGGCCGGCACAGTGGCAGACCTCGGCGGCGTCGTTGTCGTCGTCGTCGACGGGCGCGGTACTGGTCGCGTGGCGCCGGCCAAGCTTGCGCGCGGGGTGGCTCTCGAGCCTGGCGTCGACGCACGGCTCGGCGTAGCCGACACGAGGCGCGAGGCCGGCGCGCTCGGCGACGACGTCAGCTTTGTTGTGGACGACGGACGGGGCTGGGGTCAGCGGCTGACGATGGCGTGGGGACGCACTGTCTTGGGCGTTGGCGCGGAGGCGGCGGCTTCCGGCGCCGCGGGCTTGACGGTGCTCCTGCGCACAAAGACACCATGACCCTGCTCGCACTCAAAGTACGACTGGCCCTGGACTGAGCCGTTGTTCTTCCCCGTCTTGCCATCGCTGCGGTCAGCGCTACCCCCGGTGCGGAGGCTCACAGCTCGATGCCCACCCAGTTGCCTGCGGCGAAGGCGGGGTCCGTACCCACCCACCGCACGGTGCCGACGCCGGCGGTGACCTGGACTCGTGCGCCCAGAGCTATCTCAGGCATGGGCGTGGTCATGGCTGTTGTGGTCGTGTCTGCATGCTTTGGCGGTCAGCAGTGAGATGTGAGGTTGTTGCAGCTCGCCTGGCTGGCTGGCTTCACGACGTCAACACATGGCTGGTCGACGCCTCGGACGTAGGACGCAGCGAGGCACGACGCGTTTCAGGGAGCCAAGACTGCTATTACACGTATATATATTTCTGATAGTCAACCCACCACGTGGCTCATCTGCTTCCGTTCGCCGTTTTCAATCTCGTCGATGCTCTCTTTGTCCGGCGGTCGTGTTGGTAGCAAGTCGAACGAGCTCGAGACGACGATCTCAACGACCTCCTAGACCACCTAAAAGCCCCCAGACATCACCAAAATGGCGGCCACCCACGCTCCCGTCCCGCCCAAGACCCTCAAGGAGTGGCACACGCCCTCGACGAGAACCGAGGTCATTCACGAGCTGATCCACGGCGTCGGTGCGTGCCGTGTCGCCGGGCCGGAACTGACAGCCCAGACCGCTACAACCCCTCCAACCTCCCCTTCATGGAGGAGTACCTCACGCAGCAGGTCCAGACGGGGACGTACGACCTGCTTGCCAACCTTGCCATCCTGAAGCTGTGCGTGGAGAGCTACGCGAGACACGAAGTTGAGCTCACGCCCACAGCTACCAGTTCAACCCCCAGCTGAGCAACCCCGACATCATCATCAACATCCTTATCAAGGCGCTGTCGGCGACTGTCCATGGCCCAGACTTTGGCGTGTGCCTCGCGCTCCTCCGGGAACCTGCCGTAGGTTGCCTGTTGATGCCAGAGCTCACCCCCCAAGGCCATCCTGCACGACATTGACTCGGAGGACGAGTCGTTCATTGCCACCGTGCCCTTCCTGCAGAGCTTGCACGAGCTCATCAGGACATGTCAGTTCACCAAGTTCTGGACCGCGTTCAACGGCTCGTCCGAGGCCGCCAACCTGCTCCGCACCAACCCCAACTACTTCCCCCAGCACGGCGACATTGTCGACACGTTCCGCACGCTGTTCGCGACGTCGATCGCCGCGTCGTTCCGCCGCGTCCGCTTGAGCCAGCTCGCACGCTGGCTCGACCTCAAGGAGGCCGAGGTCGCCGCGTGGGCCAAGACGGCCGAGTGGGAGGTCGACGGCGACGTTGCCGTCGTCCCCAAGAACGGCGACAACGACGTCAAGGCCGGTGTCGTCAAGGAGAACGTGGAGTTGAAGCGTGAGTGGGGGTGGGGTGGGGTTGCCGAGCGAGTCACTGACGCCGCCCAGAGCTCACCAAGCTGGTCGCTTCCGCTGCTGTCTAGATCTAGTCCGGCCCAGCTGGCACGGGCGTGTAGGATGCATGGCATTACGACGAAGCGGCTTGACGGCAATGTGGCATGACGACATGGCTTGACATATGGCTAACAGTACAACTATCGGCGTGGTCTACCCGAGACGCCGTTCTAATCCTCCTCCTCGCTGTCCTCGTCGTCCTCGTCCTCGCTACCGTAACCCACGAGCAACAGGCTAACGTCAGCGCATCCAGCGAGGCAACTCACCCAAGCTTGTCGAGCACCTCGCGCTCGTCGCCGAGGCGCGCGCGCTTACGCCCGACCTCGGGCTCGGGCTCGGCCCACACCCTGGCGCGTTTCCCCATGCCAGCTCTGACAGAGTTCAGGCCGAGCCCAGCACGCAGAACAGTCGACATGCCGAGGAGGAATGTGCGCGCCTCGCTGGCAAGCTTTGTGCCCAGGCCGTCTGACAGGCGGTGTGCCGCCATGAACAGGTGGTACACTGTGTCCGCGCCGAGGCGGAGCACGTCGTGCTCTGCTGAGCCTTCTGGCGCGTGTGCGCCCGTGACCTGCGCGTACGCGTCCTGGTAGTGCTGCAGCGCGTCGTCGTGCCCGTTTGACGCGCGCACGTCGGCGCGGAACCGCTCCAGCTCGATAAAGTCGGGCCGTTGGGCCTCGTCGCGCACCCGCTCCTCCACGAGCGCGTTCCACTCGGCACGGAGCGGCGCCATGGCGCGCGTGATAATGCGGCTTTCGTCAGGACGCCCCTGCTGCTTGCGACTCACACGAGGCGGGCCTGCAAGGGCTCGGGGAGGTCTTGCGCCCCGATGCACCCTGTTGCAATGTCGCGCGCGGCGGCCAGCAGGCCGTCAATGTATGCGGTCGTCGCTGCGCCCCACGCGCCCTGGTGAGTGCGCAGGAGGTCCGCATGCGCGTCATAGTAGAAGTGCGCGCCGACCCGCACGTTTTGATATCTTGTCAGCGCGTCAGCGGCGCGGCGAAGTAACTCACTTGTCATAGACTGCCTCGACATCGTCAAAGTAGATCTTCTTGTCGCTGCCGGGCCACCGAGGCGGGTGCCTGTAAGCCGCCACAACTTCCCCCTCTTCCGTGCTTTTGAAAGGGATGAACTCTGGGACGGTGGCACGCAGGTCGTCGGATAGACGCGCCTGCGGCGCGTACAGGGCCTCTGAGCCATCCTTGTGCGTGCTGATCGTGGTCTCGACAGCCTTGACTATCTCTCCAATTGCAGCGTGGAGCCACTCGACGGGGTCGTCGACCGGCGGCGGGAGCGCAGCGAGCTCGGCATGCACTTTAGCTCCACGGCTCGTAATCTCGGCATGCAGCACCGGCTCGCTGGGCGTCAGTGGCGCCAGCTGCCATGTGCCACGTACAAGTCTTTCACCATGTCGGCGAACAGGCCGCCGAGTTTTCCGCTCAGCGCGGGCCACCCGAACACGGCGCCGCAGCGCGCAGCGTGCTTTTTCCACGGGGTGCTCATGAACAACCGGTGCTGCTCCGTCAGGCACTCGGCGCGCCCGTACCCTTCCTCGTACTCGTCTTGGCGCAGCAGCCGCGCCGGGTGCCACCCGTGCTTGGGCTGCATGGTGAAGTCCTCGTTCGTACCGCTCAGCACCTTGCCCCACGCGGTCGCCTGCTTGTCCGACGACACGATCAGGTCGGCCTTGGTGATCACGCCCAGCACGCGGTCCAGCGCTGGGTTGGCCTCGACTGCAAGCTCGCACGACGGCGTGCGGATCGGGTCGACTGCAGACGGGACCTCAGCCAGTGCCGTCACCGCCACAGTGCCACTTCCGCACTCACGGGCCCCGGACATGCACAGCACGATCAGCGTGCGCTCGCTCTCCAGGTGGCGCCTGCAGATGTCTGCGGCGAGTGAGTCATGTGCTCCATTGACGCACGTACCCCTCGACAAGGCGGCCCGTGCCTCGCTCACAAGACCTGTGTCGGGCGTTTCAGTGTCCGGTGCGACACGGTGCTGCCACCCTGCTTTCACTCACCCGGAAGGTCAACCACCGACAGGTTTGGCTGGTCCGGGCCTGTGATCTGTCTGGGTCAGCCCAGCCCCGTGTTCCCCGTGTTCCCGGGGGCCACGCACATCAAGTTTCACCGTATTGTGTGTCAGTTTTGGCCACCGCTGTGCGCCGACCATGCGGTGCGTTTCATCCAGGTGCAGCAGATCGTCGTACGTCCTGTCCCCATGTGTCAACACGAAACACGCACGTACGTGCTGTGCTGGCTGCGCGCTCGCTCGCTCACCGCACACCCTTCTCCCTCTCGCACCGCCGCGCCTCGTCGCCCGCGAGCCGGAGCGCCTCCTTGAGCTCGGCCTTGTCAGTCACAGGGGCTACCGGCGTGAAGTTGAAACGGCTCTCGACGCCCCCGGCAAGGGAGTGCACCTCGATTTGGATCCGCGCCTCAAACGTTTGTCCAGATCGGCGCGAGTGAATCTGGGTGGGTCCGCTGGAACGCGTTGGAACCCGGTCAGCAGGAGGAACAGGGGCAACGAGGGGCATCAGGCCCAGACTTGCAATGTTGCGGTGTCTTCTGCCGACCACAGCGGGCACTGCAAGTCAGCAACGCATGTGGACGATGCCACTCACGTTGACCAGCATGCTGAGGCTGCGCGCCGTCAGCGTGCCACACACAGCCAACGCAAGTCACTCACAGGCTCGACTTGCCGGCACTCTGCTCGCCCAACACGGCAATGTTGGGCAGGGCGAGCCCGAGGGATCCCGGCCTGCGATAAGCTCACCGCCACTTGGGGCCACCACTCACGCGAGTGCAACCAGGCCGTCAAAGGCCCTGAAGGCCGCGTCAAAATTACTGCCGGCAGCGGTGGTGGAGTTGGTGGGCCATGGGTTCGGTGGGCGGGTGATGCTCGAACTCGAGCTAGTGGGCGACCGAGGCGCCAAGGACGCGCTGCTGAGCTGTCCGCTGCTAAGCCGTCGCGTGCTCGTTGTCGGGCTGATCGGCGTTGGAGGAGGGCGGACGGTGAGCTGGGGACGCTGCTGACCGGAAGGCATTGTGCCACGAAGACAATCAATCGTCTGGCGCGTCTGGGCTCGTCGCGATCGGCGCTGCATCAAGCTACAAATAGTGCGAGCGTCCACGCTGGCACGTTCATGAGAACAGGCAGCCCCCACTGACGCCCCCTCTTATCCCGATATCGAAGCAATGCCATCTCGTTTGCTTCGGTGCATCTGCGAACAACGAATGACGCTGCCTGGAATGCCGACGTGAGAGGCCTTGTCGTCGGAGCACAAGTGTGCAGGAACGGCCGACAGGGCGCTCCGCGGTTGTGCGGACCTGCGGAACGCGGCGCGGAGGATTGTAATGTCTGGGCAATGTGGAGCCTGCGGCGGGGTGGGCAGCCGGGATGGGGCAGATGGGGCAGGCAGTACGAGAGCAGCAGCAGCGGCAGAGGAGGGGGGGAGGGGCACAGTTGCGGCTTTGGGCCGTGGGTGACCGACCAGTCTTCACGTGAGCGAGACATTATATTGTGCCTCTCTTTGCTCTGCTTTGCACAGAGTTGGTTAACCTTTGCCCATTGACTTTGTAAACCCTCCTCGACTGGCATCTAAGGTTATTTACGCGCGCCAAATCGGTTGGGTTAATGCTCGCCCTGAAACGACGCGTGTTATCAATGCAACAAGGGGACAATTCCCGCTTTGGGCAGCCGCCAGTGTCTGGGCGGATGCTGGGCACGCTGGGCGACACCGACCACGGGCCCGGGCCCTGAAGGCTACGCGCCAGAACGGAGGGTACTCAGGGCAGGCCCTAGCAATGGATTGGGCGCTTGGGCCCGCTGGCAAAACTGCGCCCAGGGGAGGGAGGCGCCGCAGAAACGTCGACGACTGCCTGGTGCTGCTGCTGCTGCTGCTGGCTGCTGCGACAGTAAGTCGTCGCACGCGTGTGTGCGCCCTGGCCCAAGTAGGCAATGCAGGATGCAACAAGGGAGGCGTTGTGCCTTTGGCTCCTGCCTGCTGCTGCGTGCGCCTGGCCCATGACCCACCCGGCCCGCATGCCTGCTAGTCCTGCCGAGCGACCCGGACCGCGCTTCGCTCGGCCGCGCGCATGGTCGTCGTCGACATGACCCCCTCCCCCCACTCGTCCTCTCCTGCTGCTGCCGCCTGCCGCTCCGGGCGCATTGCTGGGCTGGCTGGCTTCACAACACTCTGACCCACTTCCTCCATCTCGACCTCGTCTCACATACACAGACGATACACACACACAGCACACACACACACGCGCAAAAACAACAGTCTTTCCTTTGCATCGGTCAACCCTCCGCTCAGCCTAAGGGTGGCTGTCGACTCTGCCCTTTGAAACCCCGCGCAGGTCCTGTTTGTTTTTGCGCCGAAAAGCCAGACGAGCGGCGTCCACCAGCCAACAGCCAACGGCGAATCGAGGTAGGTCGTCGGCCTGCTGCGCTTCCTGCAATTGGTACCAGCAGCCAGGGTGATGGCGCTGACAACAATCCCTCGGGCAGGTCTGCAGACGACTCGCTGCACGTCGGCCGCCGCACGCGCCGCACATGGCCTACTAGCGACGAGTCGCACACAGCTGTTTTGGCTTCCTCTCCGTCCACCATCCACTCTGTTTTCATTCCATCTTGCGCCCCTCACCTGGTCGGGTTGGAGCATCGAGCAGCAGCAGCAGCCCAAGCCGCAGCCGCCGCCGCTCTCCACTCTCGCGTCTCCTCGCGACCGACGCGCACCGACCTTCGTCACTCCTTTAACCCACACTGAGGCCCTACTCCGCCACCCCTGTCAACAACATACACCTTCCCCCTTCACCTTTCGCCCCAGCCCCCGTCAAGCCGCGCAAGCTTTGACGTCTTACTCATCCAAGCTTGACCACACACACAAGACACCCCGCGCCGAGGAGAAGACACTAGACTCGGCCCTGCGCTGCGCACAATGTCCGCTTCCATAGAGACGGACACGCGCAGGGCGCAAAAAGTGACGGCGGCCAAGAAGAAGGTTGGTTGATCGTGTGGTCACCGGTCGATGTACTAACTCGTACGAGTTGAAACAGTTCCGAGCTGCTCGAGCTGTTCACTCGCACACTCCGTCTTGGGACGACCCATACTCGTCGCAAGTGGATGATGTGGGTCTCCCGACGCCCTTGAACGCGAGCGCGATCGAGAACGCGGCGACCCTTCCTCGAAGAATGCCCAGCTACACCAAGGCGGATCTCGACGCAACGATTCGTGGAGACATGCCTTCCTTCAGGACACAACGGCATTCACGCAGTGACAGCAGACAAGGAGAGCATCGTCGTCAGCTGTCGTCGTTTTCATTCTCTCGCCGACAGAGCACGTCGTCACGACCGTCGATTGCGGGCGTGTTTGATGATGTCGTCGACGGGCCAACACACGCGATGACGCCCAGCGCTGACTTTGGAAACGACGGCTCAGCGCCGACTGCCCATAATCCAGGCGCTACACCTACCATCCGCAGCGTGCAGCTGCTCTCAGAGCGGGATGACCAAGAGGTTACAGAAGTGAAGGCTCGCATGGGAGCCTTTACCTTTGGATCAAAACCTGCACCTGGACATCAAAGACTCCTCCCTTCGGTCGAGTTGCGCGACTCCTTTGCACCACCTCCTTCCCGAACATCCCCAACGCTTCCATTCAACTTCCCCACGTCGCTGGGTGCCCCTTCGTCGACTTCTCCCGCGCCCTCGACTTCCAGATCACATTCTCCACCTCAGCCGACTCAGCAAAGACGGCGTCATTCACACAACCGCTCAGAATCCATCTCTCTTCCCAATCTCAAGCTCGGCCGCCCCTCTTCTCTCGGTGTTTCTTCTCCAGTCTTTCCCCCTTCACCTTCAACGCCCGAGCCGTCGTCGCGCTCATCCCGCTTCAATGCCGCGCTCAACGGAAGCCGCCTCAAGTTTGAGCCAAGCGATAAGGAGAAGGAGGAGTCTCGCCGCCGAGCGCTGGACAAGCTCACAGGCAGTGTGCGAGTCGAGGAACCTCGGTATAGCGCCATTACATTGCCCGAGTTTGACGACGACGATGACGACATGTCCATTACTTCGTCACGTCCGCCATCGGGTACAGTCAACTCGACTGCCTCTTCCAGCAGGCCGTCTTCCTTCACGGTGCCTTCGACAAACGGGTCATTCAACGGGTCGGCCACCTCACCATTACCGTGGTCGGCCTTTGAGGATACGGATCGATGGAGCTATCCCCATCGCTTCGACAGCAAGGACGAGACGGCATCGTTCACCTTCGACGCGTCTGGGCCCACCAAGACGTCTTCTGTTCTTCTCAACTCGCATCTGGGCGTCTTGACCGAAGAAGATGAGACCGAGTCGGACACTGCCGAAGAAACTGACAATCGCCCCTCGACGACGTCATCTTTTGCCGATCCACCTTCTCTCACCGACGACGAAAGCGCCATCACCTCTGGTCCCACGCCATCAAAGCTCAGGGAGCTCCACCTTGTGTCCTCGGTCTCATCTGCGGGTTCGCGACGGGGATCAGTTCCCGACGTTCGCGAAGGATTCGCCCGCGCTCTGGCCCAATCCCGGGAAACACCCACCAAGGGCTATGGCACCATTGGACGTGGGCGGCCAAAGCCACTCGGGCTGGAGGGCGTCACCTCTTTGTCGCTTGGCTCGGCAGTGTCAGCCCCGAGTCCTGTAAAGGGAGCCAGGGCAAGAGGAGTTGTTGGAACTGGTGCCCGCCGCGTTGGACAGCCCGGCTCCCGGTCGAGCTCTATCTCGTACAAGAGAGACGACAGTGGCAGCAACTCATCTCGGGACTACTCGCGTGGCCAAACATCGCCTCCGCCAATGTCCGATGTCAGCTCGCCAACCTACACGCACTCACCACTTGGTGACTGGCAATCGCGGTCGATCGGCAGGCCTTGTCCTCGCCCACGCAGTCTTGTCCAAGGGTTGGGTGGAACGTCCGGTCGTGTTCTCGGCGAAGTCGAGGAGGAGGAAGCACCCGAATCGCCCACGATCGACTTTCGCCCAGCCTACGACGCTCGTGATGACGGCGTGTCCAATGGACGGGCCAGCACGGAGGCGTCACGCGACAGTGTTGACGACGCTGCTGTGTGGCCGACCAACCGCCACGACAGTTGGCCAGCGAGCCAGCGCGACAGTTGGACGGGTGCGAGCAGACGTGACAGCCGCGACCGTCTGGACGCCGAGATGGAGCGTGAGGCGCTGCGCGACGACGTTGAAATGTGGCGCCTCCGGTGTCGCACCCTTGAGGACAAGCTGGAATCGGAGCGCCGCGACTCTACGGTTTTGCGAGAGCGGGTTCGAAAGCTTGGCGACCGTCTGCTCTCAGTCTCGAACACTGCTCCGAGTAGCGCTGTGGCGGATGACCGTCACCTCATTGCCGAGATGAGGGACCAGATCTTCAGTCTCACATCTGCCTTGGAGCGCGAGCGGAAGGACAAGCTCGAAGCGCAGGCCCGGATCGCCGAGCTGCAGCTGAGCGTCGATGCCTTCAAGACACCCCAGGTGTCGACCAACTCGTTACCGGCGACACCAAAGTCACGCCCACACCGGCCGGCTTCGCTCTCGCTGAGGACACCACCGCATGCTGCTACGCCTCCAGGTACCAGGTATGCCGACGCGGACGAGCCGGAACCTACGGCTGCGGCGCCATCTGCCGAGGACGCGAACCATGACCGTATGAAGGGCTGGGGTTTCCCCCGTGGTCGCATTGACCGGTCTGAACGTGACGCCAAGGCTGAGTCATTCTTTGGCCTTTCGCGTCCGCGCGCTGTCCGTGCTGGCGGGAGTGGCTCCGGCCTCGGCCTGGCCTGGCCTGCCACACCCGCCGATGGCGAGTTTGACCTGCCCCCATTTGTCGTCAACGCAGACAACAGCTCGTTTGTTGTCCCTGTTTCTCCGACCGAGCTGTCGTCGGAACCGACTGTTCGCATCGAGTCCACTGCCCGACTGGTTTCGGCACCACACCGGGCCGTTGAGGCGACACCACCGCGCCCTCCCCCGAGCGCCTTGTCTTTCCTGTCCGACTATCTGCCTCTGCCACGGTCAACGCCGCCGAGTGCGCAGAGCGTTCCGAGTGGTCCTATCCCACGGATCTCGATCACACCCTCTTCTGTGTCTCCAAAGCGCCGGCTTGCGCGACTGCCCGTGTACGACTATTCTGCCGAGATGGCGAGCGCTGCTCGCACGTCGTGCGAGATCGACTTTGCACCGCACGGGTGCAAGCGGTGTACGGGTGAGATTATTATCCTTTAAGCATGTCCGACGACCTCGATGGTGTCTGGCGTAGAAGTGGACAATCTTTTGGTTTTATTGTCAAATCATTTGTACTAGCACATATACCCCGTGTACAGATGCCACATTAGGCGAGTGATCGCGCGAGGAGCTCAGCGACGAGCGGGGCGGAGGTGGGGTGTGGTGTGGTGCGGCAAGAGCAGTTCATAGGTGCGAGGAGGGGAACGCGGTTGCGCGGTCAGTAGGGGAGGCAGCGCGGGCAGGTGAGGACGAGGGAGTGTGAAAGTGGCTGTCGTTCTCCAGCTCCTGTCGGCTGCCCCTGTTCAGCACGGCTAGCTCCAGCCCCCCCCCACCTGTGGCAGCTCCATTCCAGCTTTCTAAACGCAGGGTAAACACGATGTGCATGCAATCAATGCAGGATATATCGAGGTGGGTTGCCAGTGTCGTGCCCGCGCGCACTCGCTCGTACGAGCGCACTACGCCTCGCCGCACTTGGGCTGCGCCTGCCCCCTCCTCCGCTTGCCGCGGTTGGGGAACGGCGTGACGGGGAGCACGGCGGGCTTCTTGATGTCCTCGTTGTCGCCGATTTCCGTGTCGTTTGTGACGCGGAGCTCTGCGGGGCGTCAGCCTATGGTCGGTTCATCCCCACCACCACCCCACTCACTGTACGTGCCCGACGCCTCGTCCAGGCGGCCCTGCACGACGTTACGCCGCAAAAACAGCGCGACGTCCTGCCACTCCTGGACACGCTTGGCCAGCTCCTCCGCGCTCGCGGGGTCGGGCGCCGGGCCCTCGAGCGGCGGCGGCGGCGGGGGGCCGGTGCTCAGCGTCGGGCTGGCGAACACCTCGCGCGCGGTGCCCACCATCGCGGCGTGCCGCGCTGGGTCGTTGGCGAACGTCTGCCGCGCGGCGCGCAGGACGGCGCGGTACGCTGACCTTGCTGCTGGGCGGATCGCGGCGGGGAAGGTAGACATGGTGTGGGTGGGTGAGTTGGTACGGGGTTGTTGCTGACTTTGTTGCTGACTTTTGGCGGCGACGCTGGCGGGTTGCGGAGATGGACGGAGGCAATCGGGCGAGGCTTGGCCGGAGGGTGGTGGTGGGTGGGTGGGGATTCAAGGTGGTACTTGTCTCGGACGGCTTCCATGCCTTGTTGTCGCGCGCTTCTCCCCATTGTTGTACAAGATGCATTGCTGCATGCTCAGCACGTTCTGCTGTCTCATCCCCACTGTCTGCTGCCCTCACAATGCACACATGCACACAATGCACCGCGATTTCGCGAGACAAAAGCCAATGTCGTATCACGTGACTCGGCCGAATCCGAGCAACGAGTGCACTCGAGCTCGGCGACGGTGCGCCCGTTTCAGACGCTCCCGGCCACAACTCTCGCAACAACCTCCCACACACCATGAGCGACCTCCTGAGTGCCCTCCCGACCGGCACGTTCGCGCTCGAGCTCGGGTCCAGTGCGCGCGCGCTCCTCGGCAAGCGCAAGGCCGACGCCGCCGACGACGACGGCGTGCTCGCCCTGCGATGTGCGTTTAACAGCCCGGAATGGAGCTCACCCACAGACAACTTCAAGCCCGTCTCGGTGCTCCCTGAGACGCCGGGCGCGCTCGACTACGCCAACACCGGCCGTGTTCTGGCCTTTGACCTGCTTGTGGGTTTGGGCTGTGGGCCGTGGAGCAAGCAGCATGCTGACGCTTGGCTTCGTCCAGTCTGGCGGCCACCAGGTGTACGATATCCGCGAAGAAGCGTCCAAGGCGCGCGAGTGTGCGCTTGTGTGGGACGAACAACGAAAAGTACGTTGCTGCGACTCTATTGTCCGTCGCTCACGCTGCCCCAGACCTTTGTGCTCCACTCGCTGCCGACCACGCTCAACCTGACCGTCAACCGTAACCTGTCCCCGTCGTGGCCCGAGGGCCGCGTGCCTGCACCTTCAACATCCACCGCCACTGCCGACGTTCCATCCCGTGCAAAGAAGCCCCGCGTGCCATCACCACCACCCGCGGCGCCGGCACGTGCGGCCCGCGCCAGTGTAGCAGGCAAGGGCATTGCGCGCAAGCAGCTGCCCAACAGCGTGCTTCCCGAGCCGGTGGCGGCGGCCAAGCCCAAGCGCGCGCCGCCAAAGAAGACAAAGGCCGCAGCCGCATCGGCGGCGGCGGCGGCGGCGGCGGCGGCGGCGCCAAAGCCAAAGGCAGCGCCCAAGAAGCGCGGCGCGGCCGCCAAGGCGGCCGTTGTGCCGCAGTCAAAGGTCAAGAGCGAGGAGTTTATCGAAGACTCGGACGACGACGCGGGCGATGACGACATGGACGAGTTTGCCAACATGCTCGGCGAGGCCGTCGAGCAGGCCGCGTCGACCACGCTGGCAGGCTACGACGATGATGACGACGACGATGTCGAGGAGGAGGACGACGACGACGACGAGCTGGGCGGCGCGCACTTTGCTGGATACCGTGAGTAGTGGGGTGGGTGGTGCGCGCGGGTCTCGGGTGCGCCGACCGATGCGCGCGTGCGCGCGTCGTGTCCGCGTGCTCGGCGCCGCGTGCGCGGTCGGTGTCCAGGCCGCCGGCGACGCGTCAGAGCCATGCGTCCGAGGCCAGCCATTGAGAGCAGCTAGCTGACCAACGCCGCAGAGCCAGCAGAGGCGGACGGCGCCGACGTCGAGTGGATCTAGACGACGACATGACCGTGATCTAGGACGACGACATGATCATAGACTATACTATCATATTGCATTCGCCGCGGGGCGGTGCTACTGCTGCTTGTATTGTGCATGTAAGATATGTGGATGTGGTGGACGGGGGGTGCGGGGCAGTGTCGGCGGCGTTGCCAGTGTGGACGGCTGCTGCGGCGGCGGTGGCGGCAGCGGCGGGGTGGTTGGTGAGCGAATTACTTTGCTGACTGTGTGCGGTGGGCGGTTTGTATGGCGGCGGTGTGGCAGGCGCAGTCGTATCTCGGTCCGTCAGGGCGGCGCGCGCGCACGAGGACAGCCGGGCCAAAATGCATCCGTCGGCCGCCTGGCCCACGGGCACAGTCTTCTCCTCCCACCCACCCCCGTCTCTCGCCCGAGGCCCCAAGGTCCCTTTGCCTTCAACCGACGCAACAACCGACAACCATCTCTCCAACTCTCTCTCGCCGCCTTATACATCCCAGCGCGACCGCGACCCGGCACGCTCCCCCAGCTGCGTACCGCCTCGCACTACAGCAACCAGCGACACACTGCGCGCAACGAGAGCGACCCAACACCCAGCCCACGCCCCACCTTCCCACCCCCAACACCACACCAGCTCCAACACTTTGCCGTCGGCGACTGCGCGGCCCTCCCTCACCCCACCCCCCAGCCACCGCCAGCACAGCACGCGACCATGGCCGCCATCGCACTGAGCCAATGGTACTCGAACTCGAGGTGAGTGGTGGGCTGGAGCGCGGTGGGCTTGGCGCGGTGTGCGTGATGGTGTGGGGTATGGAATGTGTGTGGGGGGAGGGTGTGGCGCGGTGGAGCAGTGGAGATGGAACGGCGCAAACGTGCATGCTGGTGATGGCGGTGTGCCTGTTTATCAAGCCTTGCGCGCAGCGAGCGTTGCAGCGCGGCCGACAGCAGCATCAGTCGCGCAGTAGGCGACTGTGAAAGAGGAAGGCAGGAGGATCGCTCGCAACACAGCCCAAAACCGTGCCCCATCGTCTACACCAAAAACACACTGACAAAGCGCAGCTCCGGTGGGCCCGTCCAGCGCCAGCGCACCCGCTCGACATCCATGCACGTCCCCGGCGGTCGCATGTCCGTCTACTACCCCACCGTGCAGCAGACGGTCGTTGTCGACGCTGGACTCCCAGCTGGCTCAGCCGAGGCTAAAGACGAGACAAAGACGCGCCGCAGAGAGACCATCTTCGGCCCTGATGTCGGCGACGACGACCAGCCCGGTTGGACTACGCCAGAGGAGGGTAACAAGGTGTCGGTTGACGTCGTCAAGCGCTGGGTCGACCGCGCAAAGAGTGAAGAGGTACGTGGTTGTGAGAACGGCTACGCCGACGTCGCCGAAATTCAACTCACCGCCCCAGGGCCTTCATGCTACCACGACGCTCCAAGCACTCGTCAACCTCAAGCGCCCGACGCTCCTGCTTCAACAGCTCCCTGTTCCTCAGAACAGAGATCAGTCCGCCGACGTGGTGCCGAGCGGGCCCACGCTCCCTCTCCACCTCCTCAAGTTCAACTATGACGCCATGACCCCCAAGGTGTCCATCACCTTGTCGGTGCACCAGCCGCTCCCTGTCGCAGCTTCGTCGTCTGAGCACCTCGTGCCCGAGCCTCCTCGCGTCATCTACTCGGGCCTCCACCCGGGCGGATTCAACCAGACCTTCCAGCTCCCGCCCACCTCCGCCCTCGACCTCACGTCAGCCATTGCCCCGACCCCACCTCCGGCCGATGACAAAGCCGACGCCCAGTCAGTCAAGCCGGCCGGTGATGGTACCACGCCTGGTCGCGATAGCCACAGCGAGGAGACGAGCCGTTCGTCGGCTGAGCGCAACCACCAGCAGTTGTCGACCACGCCAGACCTTGCAGCCATTCCCGAGCTTCCCAGCACGTCGGCAGAGGCCGCGGCCGTTGCCGCCCGTGAAGAGCGCCCGCCCCGTCGATTCGGCATCTTCCCCCGCCGTTCTCGTCCGACAGACGTTGAGAGCGGTGACATTGAGCTTGCCAACGCCAGCCAGCCTGCCACTCCCGGCGAGGACATTCAGGAGAAGCCAGAGGAGCCCAAGGTCGAGGAGCCAGAGTATGGCATGCGTCTTCTGATTCGCATCGAGGCCGCTGGCCCCGAGGGCCAGACGCTCCGCCGCCGCAACGCGCAGCTCACGCACATCCTGCTCAGCGGAATGTGGGTCCCTGACGCCGGCTCCACCGCACAGGAGGGCCCCGGCGGCAAGCAAGTCTGGGTGATCAAGGTTGTCCGTCGCGAAGCACTGGTGCGTTGATTCTTCTGCGGCGTCGAGAGTGACACTAACTCCCGCTAGATTGGCTCGCACTCGTTCCTGCTCAAGGAGATTTACGGCCTGTCGTCGACGTCGAACTCGGCAGAGCCGGCGTCATACCCTCCCGCTGCCGCTGACCCGTACGCGTCCACACCAAACGAGTGCATCGTGTGTCTCACGAGTCCTCGTGACGTCGTCCTCCTCCCCTGCAGGCATCTTGTCGTCTGCCGCGATTGCGCGGTTGGCATGGTCGAGTTTGGCGCCGGTGGCCGAGTGGCGCGGCGCGAGGAGCCTGCCGCGGACGCCGCGCCCAGTGGCAACGGCGCTGCTGCGGAGACGACGGTGATTGAGGGTGGCGCTGCCGCCGCCCCGGCCCCAGCGCCGGCACCGACGCGCCGCAAGAAGAAGGCAAAGGGATGGTACTGCCCCGTGTGTCGTCAGCCGTACACGTCGCTCCTGCGCCTCGCACTCCCAGCGTCAAAAGCGCCCGCGACGCCAGACGAGCAGGACAAGACGCCGCTCCACCGTGCGCCCAGTATCCGCTCGGTGCGCACCACGCGCTCGACACGGAGTGTGGCCCCGACGCTGCCCCCCGGCGCCGAGGAGATGCTCGCGCGACTCCCGCCCGGCTCGGAGCATGCCCACAACCACGACCACGATCACGACGACGACGAAGACGACGACGAGGACGAGGTCCCCGAGTCGCAGAGGCCGCAATTTGTCGAGCAGCAGGTCGCCCAGCCACCAAAGAACGACGTCGACGCCGCCGAGCGAGGCGAGGCGCCACATGTCGACGCCGGCGCGAACCCTTACGAGGTCCCACCCACCGAGGCCGTCGTCGCTGCCACCGCGTCTATGTCCCTTGCCGAGGCGGACGTCGCCGACGCCGCCCGCCCCTCTGTCGCCGCCGACGTTGGCGCCCCGGCACCGAAGCAGGCGTGAGCGAGACGACGTTAACCATCCATACCATCCTGCCATCATTTGTACCTATTGTTAGAGCCTCGTAATCTTATCCCCGTACCCTGCTGGTTGTTAGTCTGTCTCGTATTGTGATGTAACCAGTTGCACGCAAGTAATGCATTAGGCGGGAACAGGGATACAAATCGAGAGGCTTGGCTGCGCCAGTTGGCCACGCCACACACCTCTCGTGTTCTCATACGGAATCTGGTCTTGTCGTAGTCCATAGTCGTGGCACCATTATCTCGTCGCGGTCTCCACTATCATGCGAAGGGGGGTATACCACCTCGCTATGCTCGTATGCTATGTGCGGTTCATCGTCCGGGCCGTTCAATTCAACCAGTCGCCAGAGTAGTTTGATGAGTGGCGCTGGTGGTTAACGTCGTTCAGCGCGGCCGCCGCAGTGACAGCGGCGCCGGTGAACGGGTTGTTCGATTTCGGCGACGTCGAGTGGTTGATGGACAGGGGCGCCGTCTTGCCAGCCGTGCCGTTGGCGCCGGCGTGGTGCTCGAGCGCGTGGTCATCGTTGTGGAACGCGGGCAAGTCGACGTCATGCGCGTCCGGCGATCGTGCTCGCTCCCACTGCTTCAGCTCGTTTGTAAACTGCGCAGCTCGTCAGTTACATTCCACAGTAGGCCATGCCAAGACTCACCTTGTCGAACGCGGTAGAGGTAACGCCGTCTGTCGAGGCACTCGAGTGGCGTCGGAGCCCAAGCCTCTCTCCGCCGTCATCGCTGCCGAGGTGAATGCCAGACTGGTTCATCTCCAGCAATGTCTCGATGCGGTGCGTGGCCTGGGCAAGGTCGTCTCGAAGCGCCTCGTTGTCGCGCTCGGCCTCCTCGCTGCGCATGCGCAGTAAGTCGACCTCGCGCTGACGCGCGTTCAAGACGTCTTGAGAAGCCTGCAGCTCCTGCTGGAGGCTGACATACTGGCTTTGCAACGTGTTGAGGCGACGGTGAAGCTCGCCCTCGGAAACAGACGGGGTGCTTCGGCCACTGATACCGCGCGCTCCCGGCTCGGTCGAGCCAGCGCGGCCGCGGTAGCTGTCGAGCTCGGAAATCAGCTGGCTGTTGGTCGTCTTTTGCTTGTTGAGCTCGTCCTTCATGCGTTTGAGCATCTTCTCGGTACCCTTGACGTAGCGGACAGCAGTCTGGTAGTCGCCCTCCAGAGCAGCCATCTTCTCCTTGTGCTGCGCCTCGACTTCGTGGAGACGACGTTCTGCCTCGATCGCTCGGCGGTCAGACTCGCTAGGAGGTGTGGGAGAGCGCATAGACGCCGCGCTGGGGCTGCGAGTGTCCTTGACACGCTCGACAAGTCGGCCAAGAGACTCCACCTTGTCCTCGGCCTCCTGGCAGCGACGCGTGAGCTCGTCGATCTCGCGCTGGGCGTTCTCGTTTGCACGGGACTTGTCGCGCAGCTGGGTCTCAAGTTCACGCGACGTGGGGGTCTCGAGCGATTCGAGGTCTGCGTCTGACACGTTGACACCGTGCTCGCCAAGGTGCTTGCGAAGCAACGAGACACGAGTCTGCAATTCGGTGACCGCCTGGTCGCGTTCCCGGAGCTCGGCGTCCTTGGCGGCGTAGAGGTCGCGGTACTTGGCAATCTCCTTCTGGGTGGTAAGGAGCTTGGTGCGGTGCTGACGCAGTTCTCCACGGAGTGCCTTGTGGGTCGTCTCGATCTCGCGCGCCTTCTGCTGGTGGGTATGGGCAGCCAGCTCGGTAGCGTCAACACGCTGGCCGGCCTCGCGCAGGAGCTTGAGCAGCGACGACTTCTCCTCTTCCAAAGCGCGCAGCTGGTCCTGATGGCCCTTGATGGAGCGGTCGTTGTCGCCGCCAACACTGCGGCTCGACTCGAGAATTGTACCGAGGTGGCCAGAGGTGAGGGTGCGCAGAGACGTGACTTCCTCCACAGACTTGGCATGTAGGCCTTCCACCTCCACAGCACGCTGCCTTGCGTCCTCAGCCTCCTTGGCCTTGGCTTCAAGCTCGTGCCGAGCCTCAGCCAATTCCTGTTCGAGCTGAGCCACCTTGGCCCGGGAGCTGGCGTTAATCTCCTCGAGCTCGGTGGATCGAACCCCGGCGGCAACGAGAGAAGCCTGAACAGCCTGGATAAGAAGCAGGTGTTCGTCGTGCTTGCTACTGATGTCGTCGAACTGGCTCCTGATCTGGTCTCGCTCAGACTCGCGCTGTTGAAGGTTCGAGTTGACGGTAATGAAGCGTTCGGTGAGGTCGCGAGATTGCTTGTCCTTGGTAGCAACCTGCTCCCGCAATTCTTCGAGCTCCTCGAGAAGCTGGGAGTGGGCCTCTTCGGCCTGCTCTGCCCGTTGGAGGGTCTCTGCCTCCCGCTCCTCGGCCAAGCTGTTGACCTCGCGAAGATGGGCGAGGTCCGCCTTGGCCCGTTCGAGCTCCTGATGGGAGGTGGTCTGCTCGTTGGCACTCGACTCCAGCTGCCGTTCGAGATCGGCGATGCGATCGGCCTCGACGCGGCTGAGGTCGACTGTGGAACCAGTCTCGAGGGCAGCGGCTTTAGCTCGGTAGTATGCAGCTTCCTGAAGAGCAGACTTCTGGAGACGCTCGGCATCCTGGATCTTGTCGCTGGCGACCCGCATCTGGTTTGCCACGTCGTTCTGGAGGTTGGCCTTGTCCTGCTTCATCTGCAGCAGAGCGTCGACGAGCTGGCGCACGGTCTCATTCTCTCCGACAATGTCACCTGAGGGAATATCGGCCGTCTCCTCGTCAGGAACGAAGCCCTGCTGCACTGCGCGGCTGAGAATAACACGCATGGCAGCTTCGCGGCGCTTGGCCCCGTCCGCTTCGGTCTCCCGTGCCTTGAGCTCGCGCAGCAAGTCGGCCGTGCCAGCAATCGAGTTGGGGCGGTTGCCTGCGATGGAGCCCGGGCGGCCCAGGAAAGAGGCAGGTCGACCGGCGTTGATCGAGTTGGGACGGCTGCCAGAGTTGGGCGACCGTCCACCAAAGTAGAATGCGTCGGGCGGCAGGGCCGGGCGGTCGAGGCCCTCGCCGTTGCGTAGTTGAGGGGGCGGCGAGCGCGTGTTTCTGACATTGGGGTGGATCGTATGGCTCGTCACATGCGCCTGGGGTGAGGTGGGGCTGCTGATACCGTTGGGCGTGACGACGCTTTCGGTAGCAGGGCTGGACATGGCAGTACCATTGGCGCTAGTGACGATGACGGGTGGGGACATAGCCCGGCGATACTCTTCGTCACCTTCCCGGCGCGGCCTCTGGGGGGGAACACCGTTCGGGTTGGGGCGAGGAGGGCCCGAGTCCTGAGACTCGGACCTCGGCGTGTGTCTAGACTGGACTGAACCCGTTTCGTTGGCGATGATCAGAGGGCGAGGCTCTGAAGCGATGATAGAAGGAGAGATGGAGCGCGCAAGGTTGTCGTAGGAGCGAGAGAATGGAGCAGCAGCCCCCGTGCCCGGGCCGCCTGGGACGACTTGGGAGGTCGCACCATATGGCCCGACTGCTCCTCCTGGGGCGGTCCCTGGCCGGTTTCCGATATCTGAAGTGGTTCGAGGGCGAGTTGTGGCGGGAGCTGCGCCACGAGCCGAAGGGTTGTCGGCTGGGTACTTGATCTTGGCTGCGGATGCATGAGTCTCACAACTAGACCGGAAGGACGCCGAACTCACTCGTATCAAGGACGTGAACCAGGTTGGGGTCGTCACGGACATGGGCTGGCGACAGGTTGGACTCTCCGCCGACCACAAACACCTTCCCGTGCGCCGCACAGAGACTATGGCCAGACTTGGCCATTGGAGAAGGCCCCATGTTTTGGAACATGTACCAACGTTGATCTGGACCGGGTTAATTCTGCTCGGATCGCGCCGTGCCGCTCAACTCACTGGAGATCCTGAACGCAGCGAGATCGCCAAGATCCTTGCCGTGGACATCCCGTCCTCCAAAGACATAGACGACATCGTCGACAATGGCGGCGGCGTGGCCCTCACGAGGAATGGGAATGTAGCCGATGCACTCGAGCTCCGACCATGCGCCGGTGGTGATGTCAAACGACCAAGAGTCGTTGTAGTGGTAGTCGCCATCGGTACCGCCGAACAGGTAGAGCTTGTTGCGGAACGGAACAAGGGTGTGGCCAGTACGTGCCAGCGGCGCGGGCGACGAGTAGCTCACCCGCTCCCACTGGTACCGCTGAACACCGTCCTTGCCCACTGAGATTGTTGTCAGCCCTTGCCGTCCCTACGGCATCTTCTGCCATACTCACACTGGCTAACGTCAAAGGCCCAGAGATCGTCGAGATTACGGCCGTCAACATGCCCACCGTGAACGTAGAAAGTGTTGCCGACCATGCAGGCGGCATGACCGTAGCGTCCGCTTGGTCCAGCCAGAACGGGCACACGAGTCCACTCCTGCGTGCGGAGATCGAGAATGTAGAGACCATCGTCTTGCTTGTCGGTCTCGGTGAGCTTGGTGTCACCACCAAAGACGAGCATTACTCTGTCGGCAATCGCACTGACATGACCGATACGGGCCAGAGGTGCGTCCCCACGCGTCTTGACCAGCTGGAGCGAGCAGTCGCGCACGTCAAGGCTCCACAGGTCGTTGTGTGCTCTGTCGTGAGCCAAACCTCCAAACAGGAGCATGTGGCCCGAGTGAGACGGGTAAGATGGCACACTGAGGCCGTATCTGGGGAACGGAGAGGTGGGGGTTGAGGCCGGCGCGGTCGGCGGAGGATGGTATAGTCTGAGCGTCCGTGTTGACCATGGGTATCCAGGACCCGACGCCGCTCCTGGAGGGAGGTTGGAGGATGACTGAGACGGAGGGGGCCCGTTGACAGGCGCAGAAGTAGCAAGCGGCGAGGGGCCGTTTACCTGAGGCGGCGCCGCCCCGGGAGGATGCGTCGTGCTGAGCGATGTCGTTGACATTTGGCCGGTTCCGTAGTTGAAGCCGGGACCAGGCGAGCTACGACCCGACGCCGCCTCCATGAGGATCCCCTGCGGCGGCTGCGGCACGGCGTACGGCATTGCTTGCTGCTACGGGAAGGTAAGCGCGAGTCCTCGTCCAGCCGCCCTCTACTCACATTTGTCAACCGACGCGGGTTGGTGTTGGGGTTCGCAGGGTTGAACGCAGCAGCAGTCTCCTGCCCAACTGCGGCCATGGCCTGCATCATGGGCGGCGCTCTGTGTCTGTCAGTGTGTGTCCTTTATCTTCGGCGACGAGATGGTCGTGGATGGCAGATGGCTCAACACCAGGGCGGGGGCGGACGCGGACAATGGACCTGGTCTCACAACAACTGCAGTCGCTGAACCGGCGTCGCACGCGATCTCACCAAGGCTCGATGCCGATGACAAGGTTGATGGATGATGGACAAAGAGAAACTCACTGAACGGGCGGACTATTGGTCGGGGAACGCGCTCCATGCTCCCGCTCCTTGCTGGCCTTCTTCTTGAAGATGGCCATTGTCGCGATGCGATGGAGTACGGGTTGATGGCTCAATCACAATAAGACTGCGCGCGTGACGTGCACTGCGGCGGCGGCGGACCGAGTCGAGACGTGCGCGAAAGCGTGGCTTCCTTCCGAGCTACGACGCGTAGAGGGGTCGTCGTGGCAGCGGCTGTTGATGAGGTGCAATCAACAGGAGCGGGCCCTAGTCGTGTTCATGAACTGGTCGTGGCTGTGGGTGCGTGGGGGGGCGGGGGGTGGATGATACACGCGTGATAGTGAAACGCCTTGGTTGAGAACGAGACGGTGGGCGGGTGGGTGTGGTGTGGTGGTGGTGGTCGTTGAACTGTCCGTCTGTGTGTCGGTCGGTCGTTGGTCGTCGCGGCGGCGGCGGGGCAGCAGGAGTAGCAGGACAGTGTGGGGGTGCGTGCACGTCGAGCGCGTGTTTGGGCGTCGTTACGGTCAAAAGTGAAGTGAAGTGTGTGTGGAGTGTATTTGACAGAAGCGGGCTTGTGCGCGCGCGCGGCAAAGAGAGTAAAGTGAGATGATGGATTATGGATGCAAACACTGGGCGCGTCGTGTTGCACAAGGGGCGAAGAAGAGTAAAGGGGGAGGGAGGCGACGAGTGATGGGAAGGGAAGGGTGTGCCGACCGAGGTGTGCAGCAGCAGACAGGTGCAGCCAGTGCAGCCAGTGCAGCCAGTGCAGCCAGTGCAGCCAGTGCAGCCAGTGCAGCCAAGGCAGCCGGTGCAGCCTTCAGGCCACATGAAAGTGAAAGGGAGAGGGGCCGGGGGAGAGGGCCAGGGACACACAACCACAGCCGGGTGGGTGGGTGGCAGGCAGAATGGCCAAGGGCGCCTGGCGGGGCTGGCTGGCTGGCTGGCCGGCTGGCTGGCTGGCGGCGGCGGCAAGACAGCACCAGCGCACACGGCGCACACCACGGCAGGCAAGCGCGGGTGAGACAATCGGCGCGGGCACGTCGGGTAACTCGAACGCGCCTAGACTACTGCGCTGCATAATTCACAAAAAGTTTGGCAGGCTGCTACAAGAATGGTGCATCAAGACGCGTTCAGGTGTTGTTGTTATTGATGGCGATCTGCGACGACGCTGCGAGGCCGGCCGCAGAGTAGCCAGGATAGGAAGGTGGTGGTGGTGGATGATGATACGGGGGTCAAGAGGAAGATTCTGTGGCGTCTGGGGTGGGGAATTTAGTGAGTGGCCGGTCGCGCGCTTTGGAGAGTGGTGTAGTGGTATCGGCTCGTGGTTGGCTGGGTGCTGGTGGTGCAGCCGGTGCAGGGACGATTACAGGGTAAAACGTGGGTGGTTTGTGTAGGTCTACGGCAGCACCCAGCCAGCCAGCACCCAGCAGCCAGCAGCCAGCAGCCACCACCACCACCACCACCAGCAGCAGCAGCAGCAGCAGCAGCAGCAACAGCAGCACTAGCCGCACGCTTGTCGCGATGTGCGCTGGCTTGGACCCTGCCGCCGTCTTAACCTTACATCTCGTCGCTGCTCGACATTCCCCCGCCGCACGCTTGCACCCTTGCTGTCAGTCGCCAGGCACACGCGGCACACCTCCACCTTCACCTCTCCGCGTGCTATCCCACACTTGTGCAAACTCTCTTTTTTTCCTCTCCTCTGTTCCTCCCTCCCATTGAGCGCGACTACCCCGCTCACACCCGCGCATTCCACTGGTGCTCCTTGAACGCGTATCAAAGTATGAGGCAGCCAGAACAGTGGAGGCCTGGGCAACGGTGCTCGACGCTCGACGCTCGCGAGGACGCCACGCGTGCCGAGGACATTACCAGCTTTGCAACCCCTGCCATACCCGCGACGACCCCGTTACGCGTCGCGCTCTCAAACAAACATTCCGCCAAAATGTTCATGGAACCTGCTCTGCACGGTGACAATACATCTGATCCTGTTCGTTTCTTTACAACTTGGCCTTGGGCTCGTCGTCGCCCTCCTTGGCGTTGATCGCCTTGTAGATGGGCGTCTTCTTGGCGCGGACGGCCAGCATGGACTGGATAGTGTCCTCGGACTGGAGCATCGACCTGGTGGAGGGTCAGCTACGGTCATTAATCCGACGTGTCCGCACGCACATGTTCCAGGCAGCCTGGTACTCGAGGCTCTCCTCGACGCTGGGATCGGTCAGTAGTGGCAGAGTCATGTTGCTCACGTGTGGTCGCGGGCGTCTGCTTGCGTCAGCAACTGCGACCATTTCCTGCCGCTCCCACTCACGGTTCATAATGTGCTTGGTGCTGACAACGGCGACGGGGCTGTTGGCAGCAATGGTCGCGGCGAGCTTGACAGCGGCAGCTGTAGCAGTGTCAGATGGGGGCAAAACAATCCAGCCGTACCGATGACCTCCTTGCGCGAGCCGGGGACGACGTCGCTGAGGAATCCAATCTCCTTGGCCTCCTTGGCACCAAACTGGCGGCCAGTGAGAGCAAGCTCGCGTGCCTTGGACTCGTTGCCCGTGGCCTTGGTGAAGCGCTGAAGAGTGCCAATGTCGGCGGCAAGGCCGACCTTGACCTCCTGTGCCACTTGTCAGCAACGCCACATAACCGGTCCACAGCCGGTACCGACCATGATGCCAAACTTGACGTCCTCGGCAGCGATACGGATGTCGCATGCAGAGGCAATGTCGACAGCCAGACCGAGCGAGTAGCCGTAGAAAGCACCGATGACAGGAGGGCGGGTCTTCTGGAGCGACGAGATGGCGCCTTGGAATTCCTGGTGGTGGGGTGGTTAGTGGGGCCCGTTCCGGTTAACTTTGGCCGGGGTGACCTACCAAGATGTGCTCGTACAGAGCAAGAGCGCGGCGAGCAGGGTCAACGTACGTCGGGCCGTTCGAGATGTTGCCAGTGTTGTCGACTGGGTATGTCAGCTGGCTGTCGTGCCATGTAGTGCTGTTGCTGTCATGCATGCCGGACTCACGGTCAAGGCCGGCGGAGAAGAACCTCTCGAGTGCCGAGCTCAGGACGATGACACGGACCGCGCCATCCTTGGAAGCACGCTCCACAATCTGGCGGAGCTCCTGCCACTTGCTGCATGAGTGGTCAGTATGTGTGTGCGTGTTTGTTGTTGACTGTTGCACATCAGTGTACTCACGGGTCGTGGAAGGCGTTGACGGGAGGCCTTTGGCGCTGGTCAGCCTGTGTCGATCGATCGCTTGGCTCCTCGAGCCTGAGCTGGTGCTGCTCACCTGTTGAACTCGAGGAGGAGGACGCCTGGGGCGGCCTCTGAGGCGCGGTGGAACTTGCCGTTGTACTGGGAAGCGTTCATGTTTGTGTAGTGTATGGGTGTGGGTGGGTTGCTGAGATGAGGGAAGAAGCAAGCCGGGGTGTAATATAAGGGGGGCCCGTTGTTGTTGCCCCAGGGGTAATAGGATTTTCGGCTACTTTGTAATAGCGGGGAAGGCAGCGGTGACCGAGGTCGTAAATGGGGGCTAGGGTGTCGTAAGGGCAATTCGGTCAGTCGTCGGTGGTCGACGTTGCGCGCGTGTAACAACTCTTCCTCGTATCGTATCTTCTTCTCTTTCACCGTCATCTTCTCGTCGTCACTTTAATCTGGCTCAAGCAACGGCAGCCCAGAGACCCTCGACCGAGTCCAGAATACCCGGTCACTCTTGGCTGCACAAGCTCTGCTCCTCGGCCCCGGTCAAAGTCCTCCCCCACCCAACCCACTACAGGTCTGCGTCCGGAGACTGATCTTGCCGCCTCAAGACAACAGCGGCCGCCGCTGACAGGACAAAACCCTTGTCGACGCGACCGACATCAGCGGACATCCCCTCGGCGGTCGTGACGCCGAGGCCGAACACGATGGCGTCGATACTCTCGGAACGTCAGAAGGATGAGCTGTGAGTAGTGACGACCGATGACCATATGCATGCGGCGGCGGTCAGACGTACGCCCGAGCCTCCACTGACACGCCGGCGCGCGCTCCTCCTTCTCCTGTTTCGACCACGACCCCCCTGCACTCCCACGATCAACCCACCGGCCCGCCCATCACATCATGCAGACATCGGGCAATGCTCTCGTACGCGCTCAGCGCCGGGATGCCGGATACATACGCGGCCCTGGCGCGAGAGTCTGGCATCGCAGACTTTGATGGCACCGACCCCAAGGCCAAATGGGTCGGCCTGCTCGAGAAGAAGTGGACAAGCGTAATTCGCCTACAGAAGAAGGTCGGTGGCCCTCGGGGACGGGGACGGGGACGGATGCCATCAGCACATAATGGTCATGCTGACACGAGACAGATAATGGACCTCGAGTCACGAAACGCAGCCCTCGTCGCTGAGCTGGCGTCGCCAACACGAGCAGTGACGTCGAGCTCGAGCAATGCACTCTTCCTCCCGCGTGCGCCAGCGCGGCACTCGCTGAGCTCACATCGCGCACCGATCACGCGGGTGGCTTTCCACCCAACATGGACCGTGCTCGCCAGTGCCAGCGAGGACGCGACAGTCAAGATTTGGGACTGGGAGAGCGGAGACTTCGAACGTACGGTCAAAGGTCATACCAAGGCTGTTGCCGATGTTGACTTTGATCCAAAGGGCAACCTCATGGGTGAGTGGGCCGTGTTGCTTGGCTATCCTGTGCTAACGTTGGACAGTCACATGCTCATCTGACCTGACTATCAAGCTCTGGGACCCGGCAAACGACTACAAGAACACAAAAACATTGCACGGTCATGACCACTCGGTGTCGAGCGTTAGGTTCATGCCGACTGGAGAGCAGTTGATATCGGCATCACGAGACAAGACGATTCGTGTGTGGGAGGTCTCTACGGGGTGGGTACGAGGGACCTGAGCGAGTGCTAACAGTGTCTAGATACTGCATCAAGACGCTTACGGGTCATGCCGAGTGGGTGCGAGAAGCCGTGTCATCAGACGATGGCAAGTTCCTAGTCAGCGCGTCAAACGACCAGACCGCCCGAGTGTGGGATTTCGGCACCGGAGAGACCAAGGCCGAGTTACGAGGTCACGAACATGTGGTTGAGTGCGCCGTCTTTGCACCTGTAGCAGCGTACGCCGCCATCCGCGAGCTCGGCGGGCTGCAAGCCGTGGCAGGCGACCCAAGGGCACGTGCGCCTGGAGCGTTTGTGGCGACTGGCTCGCGTGACAAGACGATTAGGCTCTGGGACGCCGTGTCGGGTCAATGTGTCCGGGTTCTGGTGAGTAGCCCACCTGCGTGCGTGAGGCTGACGCCCTAGTCTGGACACGATAACTGGATTCGCGCACTCGTCTTCCACCCGAGTGGAAAGTATCTCTTATCAGCCTCAGACGACAAGACGATCCGCGTGTGGGAGCTGGCCAACGGCCGCTGCGTCAAGACGATAGAGGCGCACTCGCACTTTGTCACCTGCCTCGCCTGGGGCCGCGCGTTGATGGGAAGCAGCGGGGACGGCGCCAGCGCCAACGGCGGCCAGGAGCCCCGACGAATCAACGTCATTGCATCTGGCTCTGTCGACCAATCTATCAAGGTGAGTTGCGGCTCATTCCCAGGACGTGTGTGAGCTGACACCCGCAGATCTGGACCCCATGAGCCGATCTCCTCCTCACTCACCATTGCACATGCTCTTCACGCCTTCACGCCCCACGCTGCCACCGCCCACCCCCTTACCGTAATATTGCGCCTTTGAGCGCGCCAGATCCAGCCGGTCATATTCCGGTCGTTGCATTGCATGCAGCTTTCACCGCTGCCCAAGGATGCATCCACTTATAGCGCGTATAATGACTAGACTATGGCTGGCAGGTGGCAAATTATATGTCGTAGCAGTCGTCAGAGGGACATGGGGTTCTAAAGGCCAACGAGGCACGCTACATGAAGCCCACCTGGTCGACGCCAAGGGCACGGCGGGCCGTGATGATGGCAACGAGCTCTTTGATGAGCTCCTCGAGCACGATGCAGTTGTCCAGGATGGAGGTGAGCGAGGCCTTGGTAGCGGCCGCAGGCGACGCGGCGCCGCTGCCCGTCTCGTCAGTTGTCTTGACCCAGATGCCGCTCGTGACACCGGGCACGGGGCTGACCGCGAGCAGGCCAGACTCCTCGAGCTGGGAAAAGTGCGTCTTGAACGGCGGCGAGGCCTGCAGTGGCTGCGGCGGTGCCGGGGGCTCCGGTGTACTAGACGCTGGTGCCGGCAGTGGCCTTGAAGGTGTCGTCGGTGTCCCTGGGATGTTGGGGCTTGGGGCACTGGGGACTGGCGTGCCCGGCGTCGGTGTGCTGGGCTGGCTGCCACGCTTCTTGAGAGGTGACCATAGTGCGCGAATCGAGCTGGCGAGAGTCTGCTTGCGCAGGGGCGGGGTCGAGGGAACGAGCGACGGCGGTGGCAGCGGTGGCAGGCCAAAGCCAACATGCGACGTCTCGACGTCAAGCATGACGTTCATCGCCTCGTCGAGATGGTCGGTGAACAGGAGGCCCTGTCTCCGCTCGGCGAGCAGTCTGTCAAAGTCCTCGACCGTGCCCCGGAATCTCCCAATATGGCGAGTCAGGCCACGAATGATCTGGTAGAGCGCGGGGAGCGTAGCGGTCGTGCGGACGGGTGCAGGCGGCGTACTTCGCTCGTTGTCTGAGCTCGCTGTCGAGTCTTGGCTACCCCGCCGTTGCAGCTCCTCCCATGGGTCTGCAGCGACCTCCTTGATGTCGTACAGGAGCCAACCGGACAAAGAACGGTTCGGGCAGCGCGCAATGGCGGCCAAGGATCCAGTGAGGGCGACATTCTCGTCTGGTGAGGCGGTGAACCACGCGCAGAGCGCACCCATGAGGCACTGGACCAGAGGGTCCGATGGCGAGAGCGAATGTTGCAATGGGTCGCCAGCAAAGTCGCCAACACGCAAGAGCGCGGGCTTGCCGTCATCTGAAACGAACTGGAGAGGGATCCTTGACAGTTGCCAACACCTGTCAACTTCAATGAGCGCATGGGTATCCGACAGGTAAGCTGCAAACCCCGTCGCCGTGTCCATACCTCCCTGCAGAGCATCGTCTAGACGCGGCACAAGTGCGCTGTACAATTCTGGCTCTTGCAGGTGAACGTCTGTTGAGTTGACTGGCTTGGGGAGGTGTGTCTCCGCCCACTCCTTGGCACCGGTGGGTGGCAGTGTCCTGCGGGCGATGGCCGTGGCCGCCGGGTCGCGCACGACAGCCAGCAGTGACGGGGTGACACGACCGCAGTGGTCGCACAGGAGGGTGTAGACGAGGTGCATGGCCGCGGTGACGCTGGCAGCATTCTCGGACTGGATGTTCTCGAGGATGAGGTCGCGCAGGGTGAACCGTTCCTCGGCGTGGTAGTTCGGGGCTGCGTCAGGAGCCGGGACGTAGTCCATTGCGCCCGTCTTTCGGCGCGGCCGTTCCTTGTTCGGCGACCCGGTCGTCGTGCGGCGTGTTGTGTCCATGAGCGCATCCAGGATACAATGGAGGACGGCCCCGTCCTCAAGGTTGCCCAGTAGCACGTTGAGGTACGTGAGCACTGCGACTGCGCTGCCGTCGGTACTGGAGCACTCCAGGATGGAGGGATAGAGGACGTTGTCGACAAAGGCGGTCTGGATCGCGTCAAGAGTCGCGTCAGAGACGGCTCTCCCGAGGACTTGAGCTGAGGACACTGTCCGCGCGAGCGGATCAGCATGTAAAGTCGGTGATGAGCAGCGGTAGAGGATATCTTGGAGGAACCCAAACTGCTTGATCAACGTGTCGAGCTGGTTGCGCACGTCAATGTCAGTCGAGAGAATCAACTCGTCGTGTTCGCCATCATCTTCCCGTTTGGTTCCAGCGCCGATGGTCATCCCTGCTGTCGGTGCTACTCCGGACCCGTCCCTGTCGCCGTCCCCAGAGGCCATCTGTGCCAGCGACGGCACCTGGAGCTTGGTCGGAAGGACAGAGTATGCAGCACCTAGCCCCGCGGCCATGACATCGGCAAAGTCGCCGTCGAGGATGTACTCTGCCAGCGCGTCACGCGCGTCTTGCAGTGGGTCCAATCCCTCCCCCACGGGAGTGAGCGACAGGTTGTCTGCCCCCTCTTCTCCCGGTGGCAAGAAGGTGATATCGAACAGGAACAGCAGGCCTGCTCGTGCAAAGTCGCCGGTGCGGCCTTCGCGGTGGACAAACCGGAGGAGGTACGAGAAGAGCAGGAACTCGAAATGGGCTGCTGTATCCTCCGTGTCGGCCGTGAGCGTCGACACCGTCTTGGATCTCGACGTCTCGATTGACGGGACAGGGGATAGGGCGCGGCCAGGCTGCGGCGCGCCCGATGACAGGTGTGGCAGGAGCCATCCCTTGTCATGGAAGAATATCAATAACAGCGGCGGACTTTGGTGGTCAGCGCGTCGAGGGTGCGTGTTGCCACCAGCTGGAAACCCACTACGCTCTCATCCGGGAGCAGAGAATACACATCAGGTCGACGAGGTCCTCCTCCAGCTCGCCCTCCCAGCCGTAGTCGTCCTCGTCGGCGGCCGCGCCAAAGACGCGCGCCTCGCCGTCGTAGTGCACCTCTGGCAGGTCGCCGATGCACGAGCGCAGGAGGCGGCGGAGCGGGCGGTGGACGGCGTTGTGCACGAGGAAGCGCTCCGAGAGCAGCACAACAAGGTTGTTGACGGTGCGCAGGACCTCGGCTGGTGCGGTGTTAGCCTGGCTCTGGGGAAGACAGCCTGCGTACCCTTGATGCCATGGGGCCGGTCGCGCTCGCACAGGCGTTCGAGCTGCGCCAGCATATCATTGCGGAGGAAGTACTCGAGGCAAGCGCCAGTGGTGCTAGAGGCGTGAGCAGTGCCCACGGGCAACGCAACGCGACTTACTCCTCATCAGTTCGGTTGCTCTCGTATACTAGCGCGTCGACAATGTGCTTGAGGTGTCGCGGCACGTCGGTTGCGAGGATGCCTCTGCTGGTGTCAGTTGTTGAGCGGCCGAACGTAACCTCAACTCACCTCCGGAGCTGGCGCTCGTCGGGATGCTCGAGCGTGTCCTGCAGGCGGTCATGAGGATGGGTCACAGTGAAGTGGAGTGACGGCGCCAGCAACACGCACCTTCACTGCCAGCCAGGCATCTTCAAAGTCCTTGAAGTCATCGGGGGCCTGCACGGGCACAGCAGGCTTGGGGGCCTGGAGGAGGCGCGTGAAGAACGTGGATACCTCCATGCTTGGGCGGGTTGTATTAGCTGGATCTGGTCATGTCGGCCAGGGAGGAGGATGTTGCGGCGAGACTGGCGCGACGGCGAGGAGATGTCGAGACGAGAGTGAGATGGTGCAACACCGTCGCGTGCACGTACCCCCTCCACTTTTGCGACTCGCGGGCCGCGGGGCGTGTCGTGTCGGTGGCGGGAACGGAATCCGGGTGGGTGGCCCTGGCGCCAACAGCCACTCACTGGTGGCAAAATGGTGTGGCAGCGTCTACGAACAAGACTATTGCGATGCATGGGGTGAAATTGTATGGTGTCTATACGATACAGTACATGGTGAATGCGATACGTTGGAACAATGTCGGTGACCGGCGCCGGGAGTGGGGCGAGGACCGCGGCCAACAAGGGTGGCGCCGCCTGCTAAAAGGAGAAGATGCCTGCACCGCGCCTTCTGGAGCCGCCGAATGGATGAGTGACAACTAAGGACTTGGTTAGCAGATGTTACACCAGGCCATAACCACACATGCTTACCAGCTGCGACGAACAGGCCGACACTGCGAAGGGGGTCAGCAAGGCCCGCCTCGACAACAAAGTACTCACGTTAGGCCAATGGCCACGGAAACGAGCTGTTGGGCGACGCCAAAGCCTGTGCTGTATTGCTCGGCCGAGTTGTTCTTAGACGCGTCGGCTACAAAGGAGAAAATGCCGCCCTGCGAGAGACCCGAGGGTAGCTGGAAGAGAATGCCGGTGACCATGACGGGGAAGCCGGCGCCCTTGGAGAAGAACCGGCCGTACAAGTTGCCGAGGAGGCCGACCACGAACGAGCCGAGGGCTGACACGATGTCTGACCGGCCTTGGAAGGCCTGCGGGAGGGAAGCGAAGTGGTTCGTCACCCAGCCCGCGACACTGATGAGGATCATAATGGGCAGCTCCTTTGCAAAGAGGGGCTGCTGGTTTCTGAGTGAGAGGAAGAAGGAATACGCGGGCACGCAGAGGTAGTCTGCTCGGGTCAGTATACATGGCCGTCACTGTCGCACACCACTTACACCAGTACCCGCTCGGCTTGCTCATGTACCAAGGTGCGCCGGCGTAGTGCGTGTTGCTGCACGTGTAGTCATCGGCGTTGAGCACGCCGACTTTGCGTATCTTGAAGTAGACTTCGGCGCCGATGGAGATGCCGAAGCCGAGGAAGAGCGCGTAGATGACCGAATAGCCGATCCTCACAGCACCGGCGGTGATGTTGCGAGATGCGAGTTCGAGCGCACCCGTAAGGACAATGTATCCGGGGAGGATGAGCACGACGCCACCCGACACGAGCGCCGTGTAGCAGAAGTAGTGGGTCGACGCAAGGACAGCCGATACGAACGAGATGAGCGTCGCCACTGTGATCTCGAACACGTTGTTGAGCATGTCGTTGCGGGCAGCCACAATCTGAACAGACACCAGAAACGCGCCGAGCACAAAGCACATGAGCGCGTCGATAAAGGAGCCGTAGAATGACGGGATCGAGATGAAGACGGAACACAGGCCACCGATGAGGATCGTCTGCCACGTGTTGTATCTTGGCGGTGTGGTCATAAGGCCATCAAGCTGGCGGCTGGCGTCCTCGACCGAAATGCGGTCATGCACGACATCCCAGTAAATGCTGTGTGTGGCGAGCAGCTTGCCAAGGTCGAGACCGGTGACCTGCTTCAAGAACTTAGTCTCGGAGGTATGCGTCGCATCGTCGCCGAAGGACACGAGCATCGTGTTGGGCAGGTACACGACCTGGGCATTAATCTCGAGCACCTTGGCCGTGGCCTGGATCTGGGTCTCGAGGCGGTGCGACGGAGAGCCGAACATCATGAGCGCACGCGCGAGCTTGAGGATGAACTGCTGGCGCGCGATAACGGCCGCCACATGCTGGATGATGAAGATCTCTTGCTTCTTCTTCTTCTCCTTTTCCTTCTTGCGCCGCTTCTTCTCTGCTTCCCACTCGCGCCGCCGCTGTTCGTCGCGCCGCCGCTCGTCGTCGACCTCAAAGTACCCTGATCCGGCCTTCTCGTCCGGCGTGGTGCGTGCCGAGCGGATACCGAGGCCAGGGAGGCGATCGAACGACAGCGGCGTCGGGCGCTTGGCCCTGCGCTTCATGGTCAGGATGTTGTCGAACGACTTGTTGCGCGGGACAAAGTCGCCACCGCCTCCGAGGGTCTCGGTCCCACCCTCAACCACTGTCGATACCGAGTACGTGCTGTCCGGTCGCTTGTTTCCGGGGTCGGGAGACAGTGGGAACGTCGCCGAGCGGGGCGACTCGACCAGCTCCTTTCCCAGATCGTACCGGTTTAGATGATACCCGTGCTTCTTGGCGGCCGGCATGAGTGTCGCAGAAGCGGGGGCGGCTGCGGCGCCGATGGCGCCCGAGGACTGGACGAGTGCGCCGAACACGCCGGCGCCGGACCGTGCGTTCTTGGGCCTATCCGTGTCCTTCCACGCGCCGACGGCTTTCTGGAACGAGCCGAGGAGGCCAGGGCTCGGCTCGTTGTAGTCGCGGTCGGCGATGCTCGACTCCGACCTTGAGCGGGCGTGCTCCCCGAAGCCGGGGGATGGGGGAGCCGAGCCCTGCGACAGCCGGCTCTTGCGCTTCCACGGCAAGCTACTCTTCTTTGCCGGCGCGCACTCGCCAAAGTCGTCCTCGAGCGAGTCGATGGTCGACGGCGGCCGCGAGCTCGCCGGCGTCGAATGGCCCGACTGCATCTGCTGCTGGTTGTACAGCGCAAGGAGGGACGACAGGACCGACGTGCCTCCCGGAATCGGGGGCATGCCGCCCGGCGGTCCGTCCAGCGGCGGGTTGATGGGCGGGTTGACGCGCGGGACGGTGTCGCCATGCAGCGGTGTCTGCGAGTCGGTGCTGATCCGGTCTCTGTCCTGCTGCTGATCGCCACGCTGTGTCCCGCTCCGCTCTAGCGCCCGCCCCGCCTTGGTTCCGCGGCGGCGCAGCAAGCCCCATTTGTTGGTGTGCGACCGGACGAGGTTGGCCGCCTGCGCCATCTCGGATGCCTGTGCGTCCGGCGCCTGCGGCAACCCGTCCGTCTCCCCAGGCGGGACATAAGACGTGACCTGGTCGGCCGCGCCGCTGTCGAGGATCTTGTCCTCTGTCATCTCGTCGTCCGAGGGCGGCATCGGTGCGTTGTCGAGGCGGTAGTCGTAGTCTTCGCCGTCGCTGTGGCCGTGGCCGTGGCCGTGTCCATGGGGGTAGCGGTGGCCGTCGCCACCATCCGCCGAGCTGCCCATGCTCGCGAGGCTGGCCCCGCTGATGCCTGTGCGCGCGGAGCGGTGGCTCTGGAACCGCTCGAGCGCGATGTTCACACTCGACAGGCTGTCGGCCGTCACGCCGCTCTGCTCGGACGCGTGCGTCGCCACCGGCGCGAGGTTGACGACATGGTCGGCCGTCCACTGCACCCTGCGCGGCGTGCGCCCGCCCGACGGCGGCAGGCTGGGGGGGACTGGATCGCCGTTCCCCGGATCGCCGAGATCGACGTGCGCGAGCTCGGGCAGCCGCGCGTCAGAGTGCACGCGCAGGATCGGCGTGCCGGCCACCGTGTGCCGCGTGTCCGGCGGCTCGTGGAACGGGTCGTCTGCCACCATGGGGTGTCGGTTTGCTCAGTGCTGCACAAGCGAGATAGGGTAGTGTGAGGAAGGATGCAACAGCGCTAACTGGCCGTGGTCGCCATGTTGTAGCAGCCCTGCTACAGCTTGCTGCGCGCTGCTTGCTTGCTTGCTTGCTTGCTTGCTTGCTTGCCCGGCTGGCATGGAGCCGATACCAAAGCTGTCGAGCGGAGGTCACGTCCGCCTTCGGCGCCGGCGCCGGGGGTGGTGACGGTCGTCACCCCAAACTATCCACCTGCGTCATTTTTTTGATCCTACCCTGCGTGCGCCCACGCGCCTGCAATGCCGCCGGCACCCCGCAGCACGCCGGAGGGGGTGAGCACCCTCGAGTGTCGCTCGCACCGCCCAGTCGCGCACTACATGCACTACCCATGGCACGCATGACGATGCGCAGCCGAATCCGAGGTTCCTGCGGTGAAGCGGTGACACGTACCGTACTGTAGTCCCTCTCGCACCTCCCGCCCCGGGGTTATCACAACTGTTGCGCGTCACGCAGCGTGGCCACGCTGCGGAGTGCGCGGATCAGAGCGGCCGCTCCGTTAGGTCACACACGTAGCGTCCTCGGTATCGCGAGGCCGGGACGCTCGTCGGCCCATACATGTCGCCGGCGTTGTTGGTCACGCTGATGACGGGCGTTTGTGTGGCCAGTGGCGCTGCGGGGCCCTCCCACACCTCCACTTGGCGTGTCCACCTCGACGAGTGCGACAGAACCCACGATGCACGCTTCGCGCCGACACTCCAACGCATCGCTCCTACCTTGCTTCTTCGCTCGACAGGCGGGACAGAACCCACGATGTCGTGCACCGCTGGACAGGTGCAACAGAACCCACAATGCACCGCTTCGCGCCGACACCCCAAACATCGCTCCTACCTTGCCTCTTCTCTCGCACCGGCGAAGTCTACTAGCAGCCTACATAAACCCCGTCGTGGCCGTCTCAACTCTGGTTCACCCGTCCCCCGAGCATGAAGACCATCCTCAGCCTCGCCCTCCTCGCCACTGTGCTCGCCGCACCAGTCCCCAAGCCCGACTCAGATGCTCAGTGGGGGGGTGGTGCACCCTGCTGGAAACGCGAGTCCCAGGGCTGGTTCGGTGGTGGTGAGGGTGGGCCGCCCCACTGGAAGAAGGCCGAGCCTGGCGCCGACGCCAAGCAGTGATGTAAGAGGCTGCAGTCAGTTGCCCGTCTGACGCACACAGGTCCACCGCCTTCTAGGTCCACCACCTTCTAGGTCCACCGCCTTCTAGGTCCACCGCCTTCTGCGTAATCAAGTGGGCTAGCACTGGTATCAGGAAGGCAGTCGGCTGCTCGAGTCGTAGTTGAGGTGCATGGAGGATGGGATAGGTTGTACATATGAACATTCATAATCACGGGCGGACACAAGTCCAGATACCATGGAGCGGCTCGACAGGCCAGACGCCACAACCCGTCTAATGTCTGGATCTGGAGGTTTTTTTGCTGTAACCCGTGACAGACCAGTGTTCGTCAAACATCGCCTCCTGGCGTATCGAACCGGAGCGTCGGAGTATTACAGTATCACGCGTCCATCCTTCTGTGCTGTCTCAGTCGGTTCCCGCCGGAACGGCGATGTCGGCCGACAACGACGTGTAGTCCGTAATCTGTCGGGTCAAGGTTCAATATCAGCCCGTCTCTTGCGCAACGTTTCATTATTGTGCCCGTCACAGGTGGAGCGGATCTCATGGCGGCGACCTTCAAGATGTCTAACCAGGTCGACACCGTGGAGCCATTGTTAACCGCGGCCTGGCTTCAACAACTGACTTAAGCCCTTGGCATCTCAGCACTGGGTCATGTAAGCTCAGCAAAAGCATAACCACAAGCACTGACCAGCCTCGGCCGTTTCAGGTGCTCAGGAGGAGGCAGACATGGATCCTTGTTGCTGAGAGCCGAAGCACAGTCGACGTTTCCAGCCGCCCCGTGGTGCCGGCATGAGGTAGGGTTTTCAATCCACGGTCTCTGCCGTGTTCCACCACCTCGGTAGAAGATGGCAATGTCTAGCTTCCCCGACGCTCAGGATCCCAGGCCGACGCGCATCGAAGACCCCAGGCACGCAGGCTGATTGATCCCTTCGATGGCACACGTTTCGCTTGTCCTCCATCTTTGGCGGGTGGGCGGTGCGCGAGCACTGGTGACTGTCGTGGCTGGCTTGCCTTGCGAACTCTCCACGTATGGATGTCGTTATCGGCTGAGTACCGCAGACACGTCCCTCACGACCGTGTGTGCGGACTACTTCCTGGCGTCGGGCGTGCAGGCGCCGGGCACGCAAGGCCGACGCACACTTGGGGCGGACACGCGCCCCACCTCGGTCTCCGACGCTTTTCCCCCCGATCCTGCTGGTACTTAAACGCGTTGTCACCTCATCTCAACGCGTCCCACCCCCGCCTCGTTTAAAGCCACCACCGCCATGAAGCTCTCCCTCGCCGTCCTCTTCGCCCTCTCGGCCACGGCCATCGCCGCCCCCGTCCCGGCCCCCGACGCCGCGCCTGTTGCCGCCCCCGAGGCCGACAACGCCGCGCGCTACATCGGCTGGGGCGGTAACTCTGGCCCTGCTAGGTGGAAGCGCTACATCGGCTGGGGCGGCAACTCTGGCCCGGCCAGGTGGTAACGCGACGCGACACCGACGCGAATGTCATCCGCAGCGCGGAGAATAACGTGCGTTGGCATCCATAAATCCCCGCTCTGACACCCAGGACCTTGACTTCTCGAGCTTTATGACCCCACTCTGCTGGAGCCAACCGCTGGTCGATAGGTCCTCGTAGTGAATGTTACAGCAATGACCTCTGCAGTAGCACGATGTGGCACAACCACTTTGCACGCGTCAGTGGCGCCAACTGGCGCCGGTCAGGATGTTAAGCTCAAGATATGGTGCCTCACCAAACCTACCTTTGTCTCGGCCCCCTCGGCAGGGACTACGATTGTTCCACACCTGCGTTCTATTGTTCCCAGAACCTGGCTCGGGAGAACAACGCATGGAGTGCGGTCGGCGGAGAGCATAAGAGCCGCGTCCGCGAACACACTCACCTCACTCACGCCCCCTCCCCACTCCATTCACACACTATGAGGATCGCCCTCTTCCTCGTCGCGTTCGCCGCGATCGTGCTCGCCCTGCCCGTCCCTGAGGCCAATGCCGATGCCGACGCCCAGGTCTGGGGCGGAGGTACTGGTGGCGGTTCTGGCGGTTGGGGCCCTCCTCGCTGGAAGCGTGACGCCGTGGCCGTAGCCGACGACGCCGATGCGAGCACCGACGCCGACGCTGATGCCGACGAGGAAGAGCGAGGTTGCGAGTGAGTATCTCGTCGGGGCTCACTCATTCTCACACCCAGATAAGAGTGCTCCCTGCCTGGCGCGTGGGAGGAGGTCGGGATGAAGCCCAACCTAAGTAGATACCAGCCCTCCCAGGGCTAGGCTACTGGCCGTTACCGATGTATAGTCTAGTTGTCTATCAGGCTCGGAGGAGGAGGAGGGATCATCATCAACTTGTCCCGCTGTCTGCCACCTCGACTGCCATCGTGACTCAATCACCGTCACGACCCATTGCAGATGATACGGGTCATGGATCATTTCTTCGCATCTTCTTCTACGTGACAGAGGCAAGGCAGCGAACTGGTGGCAGCATGTACTCTTCCGCCACACTCAATCATCGTTGCACTCGAGCTTGACACCCCAGAACGGCCCACCATGGCTGGACGTCAGCGCCACCCGGCTGGCTGGGACTCACTGCTTATCCCTGTCAAGCTTCGTCTGACCCATGGAGCACCCTGGGTTGTCTCGGCCATCACAGTCGACATACTGGCCCTCCGGGGTAACCCACGTCTCGCCACGGGGCCGGACGGTTTTCGGCTGTGCAAGCGACTGAGGGTCCACGAAAAGCTCCGTTGGTTCATGGGGATATTTGTCGTTGGAGTGGATGGCATGCCGAAACCTGTTGGGATCCTTCATCGTCGTCTCGACATAGGTGGCCCACTCGCTCGTCCCCACCCGTCGTGGGTTGAACCCGCGCACCGTTACCGTCGCCTTGCCGTTGTAGCGGATAGTGAGGCGCGGGCCAAGGATCTCGGCAATCGCCCCCCCCTGCGAGTGGCCAGCGATAATTATGTCCTTGATTGACCCGTCTTTGACACCGGCATCCAGAGCCACCTTGGTGTTGTCATCGACTATGTTGGCTTGCTGGTAGGCCCCCTCATTGACCCTGGTATTGTTGGGCAGGCCCCGGTCCTTCTCTGCGTCCGGGCGGAGCCCTTGCGTATTGTAGGAAAAGAAGGTTCCCCCGGGAATGGTTCCCTCGATACCAAGGATGGCATGTCGTTGAGCTTCGTTGACCACGACATAGTCTTTTGTCAGCGCGCTCAGAATCGATCCTCACGTTTGGGGGCTATGTTATCCTCGCCATGGTATTTGACGCTGTGCTTGCCACGTGCGTCGAGTTCCTTGCACCGCGTACAAGTCCACGCCTTGACGGCGGCCTTTTTGCACTTTGAGATGCTGCGGCTCAGCGGCGCTCATGCAGTTCGACACAAGACTCACGCGACGTATTTCGCATACACCTCCCAGTCCCAGCCCTGCGCAGCCGAGAGCTCGGTCCCAGGGAGGCTCTTGGTGGTGCCGCCGCCGCCTCCGCCTCCTGAAGCCGGGCCGAAGCCTTTGGTACCGCCTCCCGAAGGTGGGCCGAAGCCTTTGCTGCCCCCTCCAGTTACCGGGCCCAAGCTGCCCTTGGGGGGCGGCTGCGGCGCCGGCGCTGGATTCGGAGCCGGCACAGGCTCGGGTGGCGGGTTGGGCTTACTAGGCTGCCCGATCCCCCAGTCCTTGCCGGGGTTGGGGACCTGGGGGGGCGGCTCCAGGGGGGGTGGCTTGGGGATTTTGATGGGCCGTTTGCCCGGCGCGCACGGGACCGCGCGCTTGTTGGTGTCGAAGGTCACGCACGGCTTCGGGGGGGCCGGAGACGCGTTTGCGAGGAGTGCGAGGAGACTGACTACGATGGGGAGGGCGAGCATTGTGAGTGGTGGTGGGGAGGTGCCTCGATGCGCCTGCACACCGCGTTTATGTACCGCGAGCAGACGGTCTTGGCAACAAACATCGCAGAACGGCTTCCACAGCGCGTCGTGAAGACGCGAAGTAAGCTCGAGAGCGGACACAAGAGTGGGATCTGCGGGGTCCTGTTCGCGGTGTGCAGCAGCAGAGTAGAGTCTATGTAACAGCTGTTTCAGGTGGGCATAAGGTTCGGCCACTTGCTGTGACGTCGGCCGTGCCCGCGACGCTGGAACACGGCCAGGGGTGAAACGTTCGTCGAAAGCGTCCGTGCACCGTCGCACGGAGTCACAGACAGCATATAGGATTTTTGGTGTGGTTCCTCGCTCTTGCATTGTCACGGTAGAACAATTACATCCGAGGTGGGCCGAGGGGGTCGGTTGGAAACCCATCGGGGCCGGGAGGAGGGGAAGAACGTCGCGCCCCGATCGTAGGTAGCAGACTAAGCCCATGTCGACTCCAAGCAGGGAGCATCTGGGCTCAATGTCAATGAGCATGCCAGCCGCGAGTCCGCCAACGCATGCCTCGCGCGCGCGACGCTCCTCGTCATGGCCCTCCATGCTGGGCCTCAAAAGCGCGTTGCCCGTAGTGTGGCAGACCGCCACGTCCACACGTCCGCGATCGCCACGCCACGCTGGCGCGGGGGCAAAGCCACGCGACTCTCCACGTGTCGGCACGCCATGTTGATTGACCGACCTCATCCATCGGCCACCGCGACGCCAGCCGCCAGCCGCGCAGCTAGCCATTTGATCCGCGACGCCGTCGACGCCGCCGCATAAATAACAGTCTCTGCGTCTTGCTCCCCACCCCCCACCTGCCGACATGTGGCTCAGCGACAGGCAAAGTACGCCCCCCTGCTCACCCGAGCCGCGCTGACAGCCCAGAGATCGGCGTCGGCCTCGTCGCCGCCGGCGTGTTCCTCCAGTTCCTCGGTACGCTGCCTGCCGCGCCGTCGCGTGATGCTCACCCCCACCAGCTATCCTGCTCTTCTTTGACCGCCCGCTCCTCGCACTGGGAAACGTGCGTGTTCGCTGCTGGCGGTGCTGACCGCCCAGATCCTCTTCCTCACCGGCCTGCCGCTCATCATCGGCCCCACGCGGACATTCTACTTCTTCTCGCGGCGCGAGAAGTGGCGCGGCACAGTGTGCTTCTTCGGCGGCATGTACGTGTTGCTGGGGGTTGTGAAGGCGCTGACGGCAGCGCGCTCGTGTTTGCAAAGTGGGCCAAGATCGGCATCCTCGTCGAGTTTGTGGGCTTCATCGGGCTGTTTGGGTGCGTCTACGCGCGCTCGCTGCGAGCTGACGCCCAGGTCCTTCTTCCCCGTCGTCCTGCAGGCGCTCAGGCAAATACCTATCATCGGATCCTTCCTCTCGCTGCCGTACATCAGACAGGTGAGTGGCGAAGTTGGCGGGGGGTGGGGAAAAGCCAGCGCTGACGCCCAGTAGGCCGCCGACCGGTTGGCAGGCGTCAGACAGAGTGCAGTGTAGACTTGCGCGTACGGCCCCGGCTCGGCCCCGTTCATTTCTTATGAATGAGATGGCGAGGACCCGGCAGCAAAGACGCGAGCAGGCGAGAAGGCGAGGCGACGATGCCGCCTTCAGTTCTTATAGGACGACAGCACCACGCCCAAGTCCTGCAACACAGCACACACGTCCCTGTTATGGGTACATGCATCGAATGAACACATACGGGCGTCTATGATGATATGGGTGGACATGCACGGCAAGTAGCCGGGTGCTGTGGTCGTGAACATTGCGAGAGATGTCGCGACAGAGCCGCGACGACGGGGGAGAAGTTCGGAACCGGCGGTCCGGCAGCGCGGGGTAGACCTCGGGGGACAGCCGATATCGCCAGGGCTTGGGAGTGCGTGTTTTGCGAGGGGCCAAAAGTTGTACAATAGGTGCGAGTGTTCTACTACATGTAAGGCTGAGAAGGTGCGAGGAGTGAGGGCCGAGTTGCCGCGGCTTCGAACGTGTGTTATGTTGGTGGTTGGGGGGTGGCGTGACCGGCGAGCTCGGCGTTCTCGACACATCGACTAGTCGTCCAAGGGCGCCGGCCTTGATTATGCGAAACAAACTGCTCTACACTGTCGTCGTTGCTGCTATCGGCTGTTGGCGAAGCCCTGCCAGTGCGACTTGGGCTCGTTCGACTCCCATAGCGGGCGGAAGGCGTCATGCGAGAAGCCACCCGTGTCGACCGGGGACGCATTTGACGGGAGCACCGTGTTGTGATGGGGGCGGTGGATCGAGCTAGGCGCCTTGGGCTGCTCGTTCTTGGCGGGTGCACTGAAGCCCGTCTCGCGGCGGCCGACAAAGGAAACCGACGCGGCGTTGGACGGCGAAGCGAGGGCGACGCCACCGACCGTCTGTCGTGGTGAGTTTCCGAGGCCAGTCGACCAGGCCGATCCCGCCGAGCTGAGCAGGTGCGCGGTGGGCTGCGCAGCCTCGTTCCACGAGCTCACTGGCGCCGGCGGCGGGACGGGCTCCGAGTCGTGCGGGCCCTGGGCTGTCGCGGGCGGGATCGGCCGATAGTGGTTGAGGGTGGGCTGATGCAGCGTCTGGGTGAGCTTTGCATGCAGCTCCTTGAGATCGCTCGACTGCTGGCCGACGTGCATGCCGCCGTTGATGGTCGCGATGAGATCGTCCATGGACGCCATGGTGCAAGGTGTGTTTTGTGGGTGGGGTGGGTGGCGAGGAAGGAGCAAGGAATGATGCTGAATCACGCCGATTCTTTGTCGGGTGTACAAAAGTTGGCCAGTTGCGCTGTTGACTTTGTGGCCACGAGAACGGGGGTTTGGGCGTGGGTACTGTTGACGCAGGTGTTGTGTTGGTGCTTTGCTGCAGAGATTGTGATGGCAACTTTGCCGATGAGGAGACGAAGTGGGTGGATATAGAGGGGCGGGGTGTGTGAGGGAGGAACGCAAAGTCGTGGCTCGCAAACAAATGTCCCTCCCCCCGCCGCCGCGCCTTATGGGCCCATTTATAAATGGTGTGATAAGCAGCGGGCCGGGACACAGGCGGGCGGAGGCGGCAGCGGCGGCGACCGCGCCCGGGCGGGCGGGCGGGCGGGCGGCACGTGGGAAGGGTCACCAGCGGCAGTCTTTTTGCTCGGCGACGACGACGACGACGGCCGACGGCGGGCCGGCCATGACGCACTGCATGCTTGCCTACATGCATGCATACTAACCAGCACTGCGGTAGGCGACAGCCGAGGCGAGCGACTGCTGCGATGCGGCTACATGCACCGGCATGCACAAAGCCGTAGCGTGGGAATACCGCCAGAGTGGCGACGACAATGGCACTCTGCGCGCGCCTTTGGCGGCGTTTCTGTTGTTTACCCTGTATCTGTATACCTGCCTGTACCATCAGCCGGCAGCCAGCCAGCCCGTAATAGAAACGTGTGCGCGCGTGTGCCGTGCCGCATCCGACGCGGACATCTCGCCTCGCTCGTCTACGAACACGCATGCGCGCTCCTGAGCCCAGTACAGCAGCATCACGACCATGCACCTGTGCAGGCATGCAGCAATGCACTTTGCATCGCATCCACCAGCCGCCAGCCACACTACCGGCGCCTCGCAGCCGCTGGCTGCCCGGCAGATCGGACCATGGGCCGACGCCAAGCCAGCCGCGCCCACCCGCATCCGCGAGCCACGACAGCGAGAGCAACCGTTACGTGCTCAGTTTAAGCGGGTGGTAGTCTCGACCTGGTGGCCGGTGGCATCATTCCGGCGGCAGCGGGGTGGGCAGGCGGCGCACTCGCGCTGGAATCATCGCAAACTCGCCGCAGCCCGGCAATGGCCCGCCGACCCCCTTCGGATGGTCCGAACTGCTCCGCGCGCCCACGTCTTCACAGGCTCACAGCTGACGGCGTATTCATACCCGGTGTTGAATGTAGTGTCTGGGCCTCGAAGACAGGGGGCTGGGGTGGGCGTGTCATGGATGATGAGGCAGTCGGACCGGGCGTATCAGTTGGACCGGGCGTATCGTTGCATCGCGGCTGCCCGGATCGTGTGGCCAGTCAGCCTTGGACACACGCAGCCAGCCACACGGTACCCAGCGTCATTCGCCGTCAGAGCTGCACAAGAGTCCAACAGTGGCGGCTGGGGAGGGCGAGGCAGGCGATAGGGCTGGCGTGGTGACTGCACTAGGACACAGGCAAAGCGCCTCGCGCCACAAGCGTCTTGGCTCGTGTCGTGCGGAGAATTCCAGCGGGCGTGCAATGTCCGCCCTGTCTCCACTCGGCATACTACGATCGCTGCATACATCCTAAGGCCCCCCTAGACCGCTCCCTTGCTAACAAACAGCACGTCGGAGCGCATAGTATACTTTACGCCCTTCTTGACTGGCTCGCCCGAGTGGTACAGCCTCTCGTGCTGGAACAGCAGCGCGCGCCCGCACTTGGGGTGGACGTCGACACGCGCGTCCGACCCGCGGCGGCGGTCGAGGAACGCCGTCGACCCGCCGACGAGCGTCGCGCCGGCCTGCTTGGCCTCGGCGGCGCTGCCGAACGCCTCGACCGCGTCGTTGAGGTACAGCTGGATCGTGTAGAACGTGAGGTACGCCTTGCCGTCCTTCTCGTAGTAGTACGGGCCGTCGCAGTGCGGCTTGAAGAACTGGCCCGGGCCGTAGCGGAGGAAGCGTCCGCGCTCGTTGACGCGGTCGAACACGTACGCCGTGTCGCCCTCAGTTGCGGCAGCCAGGCGCTCGCGCACCTCGGGGACCGTTGCCATGCGCGCCCACAGCCGGTCCATGACCGTCTGGGTGTCCCATACAATGCGGTCCGAGTTGCGGTAGTCGGTCATGAGGACCTCGAGGCCGGGGCCGGCGTTGACGAGCGCCGGGCGCCACGCAGAGCTGTCGCCGCCCGGCTGGCCGGTGACGCTTTCCTCGGCGTACGCGATGAGCGCGGCGCACTCGGACGGCGAGAGCACGTGGTCGAGCACGGCGGCGTAGCACCCGCCATTGGCGGGCAGCGGGCTGTCGGCCCACTCGATGGGCGCGTACGTGATCTCCTTGGCGTCGGCCGGCGGGGACACGAGAAAGTCGTCGGGGAGCGCGACCTCGCGCGACGTGTACGACGTCGCGTGCAGCTGGCCCTCGCGCGCGGCGGGGGACGACATGGCCGTGTTGCGCCGTACTGACGACCAGGTCGGCAGCCGCGGCGGGTTGGTGAGGTAGCTGAGCGCGACTTTGGCGAGCTCCATGAGGGGCAACGAGGAGGGGGTAGGGAGCGCCTACGCGCGCTTAAGAAGGCTGAGGAGTGAGCCGACTGCTCGTCGAGGGTGGCGACGATGGCACCGCCCGGCGGTGCGAGAGCAGGTGGCAAAACACAACAATCTTCGGTGCGATCGGTGGGGTGGCGTGGCCTACCTCCACCTCCACGTCGAGCCAGCGTGGCCGAGCGTGGCGATGCACGTCGCGTTGGCTGCATGACGCGCTGCCCTCTTGCGGTGCGAGGCGCGCGCCGTTGCATGAGTACAGACCGAGTGCAGGCCGAGTGTTATTCGAGTTGCTGTAGCGAGCCACGTTGCCTTACCTCGGTTCTGCACATCGCGTTTTACAGCTACTGCCATGTCCACCGCAAATACCCTCTCATGCCACAACCTCATCCCATTGAAGGCGTGCACCGCGATTTCGATTAGAGACTGCAGTGGTCACTTGCACTGCAGCGGTCATTGCCAGCAAACGTGACACGGTAGCACAAGCCAACTCTCCTCCCGCTTCCCCTGGTCTACCGCCCACCCCACTCCACCCCCTTGAGTATCCACTGGACCTTATCAGCCATGAGTATGAAGCCATCCATCACGCTACAAATGTCACAACGCCCTTTAGGCCTTGGCGGCGCCAGGGACGTAGCGCTTGCGCTCGCGGGGCTGGAAGGCCGAGACGGCGACGACGTTGACGGGGAGGGCGTCGAGGCCGAGCGAGCGGAGGAGGTCCTTGGTCTCGTTGTCGACCTCAAGGGGCGACTCGGCCGAGACGGCGAGGGCCGAGACCTCGGGAACGTACTGGTCCTTGCGCTCACGCTCCTCCTCCTGGAGACGGAACGAGATACCACGGACGGGACCCTTCTGGATGCGCTTCATGAGGTGGGTGGTGACTGGGTGTGTGAGTGGTGGTCCGAGGTGTAAGAGTGCGCAGGATACGCGCGCCTGCGAGCATACTCACAGCCCGAGATCTTGTTGCGAAGACGCTTGGAGGGAACCTGGGCGACCTCATCGAGGAGACGCTTGTTGGTGCTGGGGTTGTTAGTCGCGTGTGCGAGAAAAAATGCAAGAGGCGCGACGCGTGCTGGGTTGCGACGGGCGGAGGCGGTTGAACATCGGGCGTGATGCGCGGAGTGGGCAGAGGCAATGGGAGAGACAACTGGGGGTTTGCGTACGCAGGTTCGAGATTGGAGGCGATCGACCCAGCTGGGCACACAAATGTGCCGTACAGCACAGTTCGATGTCCACAACCGCTGCCTGCACGACCTCCACGGCCAGCGCTCTCTCCCAGCTCCCCACCATCCCTCCGTTCACAGTCCCTCTGCCTTGCTCGCCGATTCCCAGCGTGTCCCAGTTCCGCGTGCGCCTCGTCCTAGCGCACTCACTGGAAGTCGAGGGTGAGGCGGGGGTAGTACTTCTCGATGAGAACGCGGGAAGCACGCTTCACGGTCTTGGTCCTGACGCGACCCTGTTGGGAGAAACGCAGCGAGCAGAGCGGCGGGGCGGAGATGTAGACGGACAGGAGGCCATCGAAAAGTTGTCGTAGAGCACGGTAGTCGATAACGAGCGGGCAAACAAATCACAGCGGCGGGGGTCGACGAGGAGACGCGGTCACTGTCAGCACTACTGTCCTGCTCGCTGTCGTCGCTGTCGGTGTCGGGCACGCACCATTTTGGCTAGTGTTCTTGAAGAGTAGAGAACGAGACTGGTAGGCTTGAGTAGCTTGACGACTTGGCGGCGGCCAGCGAGGGAGGGAGGGACAGTGGGAGGGTGCAGCAGCAGGACTGGCGGTGGCAGGGGGAGCTGCCTGCGTACAGGCCAGCCAGCGGGGGCAGCCTGGGTGGCTGCAAGCCCCGCCAAACGAACGACCGACGAAAGAGCAAAACTGATAACAGAAGTCACAAAGTACACGTCATTCAACCTCTTGCTGTCGGGGTTAGGCCCAATCGCCGACTTTTTCGTCTGGGCTGTGTGTCACGTGACACGAGATCGATCGGATACCTCCGTCTGGTATCACGTGCGTCAGTGTCCTCTGTCGTCATACACCGCGTGGGACAGCGCGACTCTGCCGCCAGCGACCAACGAGACACACGAAGCCACACTACCCTCGCCCATCCTCTCGATGCGAGTAACGCTACGCCGTCTCTACTCGATCAGCACCACCACCACAACCATGAAGCTCCCCGCCGCGCCCCCCGCCGACGCCGTCAAGTTTTGCGACTTTGTCACGGCGTCGCCCACGCCGTTCCATGCCGTGGCCAACCTCGCCAAGCGGCTGCACAAGGCCGGCTTCGAGAAGCTCTCGGAGCGCGAGCAGCAGGCCGACCTGGTCCCGGGCGGCAAGTACTACTACACGCGCAACCAGTCCTCGATTGTGGCGTTCACGCTCCCGCACAAGGGCACGCCGAACGCGGTCAGCTTCGCCGTCGGCCACGTCGACTCGCCGTGCCTCAAGGTCCGCCCCGTCAGCAAGAAGGAGAAGGTCGGCTACCTCCAGGTCGGCACCGAGCTGTACGGCGGCGGCCTGTGGCACACCTGGTTTGACCGTGACCTGTCCATTGCTGGCCGCGTGATTGTCGCCACGCCCGGCGCCAAGACCGAGTTCACGTCCAAGCTCGTCAAGATTGACCGGCCGATCCTGCGCGTGCCCACGCTCGCGATCCACCTCGACCGCGGCGTCAACGAGCAGCTCAAGTTCAACAAGGAGACGCAGTTCCTGCCTGTTCTTGGCCTGATCAACGAGCAGCTGAATGGTAGCCGCGCCGGCACGCCCGGGCCCGAGGGTAAGCCCAAGCCCTCGTTCGCCGAGGAGCGCCACCACCCGCTCCTTCTCGCTGTGATTGCCGACGAGCTCGGTGTCAACGTCAGCGACATCCACGACTTTGAGCTGTCGCTGTTCGACACGCAGCCGTCGGCCGTCGGCGGCCTCAACAACGAGTTCATCTTCTCGCCCCGCCTCGACAACCTGTACACGTCGTACTCGGCCATCGAGGGTCTCGCCGAGGCGGTCGAGGCTGAGGCCGCGTCCGGCAAGGACAGCGACGAGCCCAACGTCCGCTGTGTGATTCTGTTCGACAACGAGGAGGTTGGCTCCGTCTCGCACCACGGCGCAGAGTCCAACTTGCTGCCGTCGTTCGTCGAGATGCTCACAAAGCTACCCAACGCCGACAGGGGCTACTACCAGATCCTGGCCAACTCGTTCCTCATCTCGGCCGACATGGGCCACGCGATCCACCCCAACTACGACGAGCGGTACGAGAAGAACAATGCGCCCCGCATCAACGGCGGCGTGGTCATCAAGACCAACGCAAACCAGCGATACACGTCCAACGCGCAGACGACGTTCCTGCTCCGCCGCATCGCGCAGCGCGCCGGCGTCCCCACGCAGGAGTTTGAGATCCGCAACGACTCTACCTGCGGCTCGACTGTTGGCCCCCACCTCTCAACCCACGTCCGTACCGTCGACATCGGCATCGCCCAGCTCTCGATGCACTCGATCCGCGAGACGGCCGGCTCGGCCGACGTCCGCAACTACATCAACCTCTTCAAGACCTTCTTCGAGGTCTACTCCGAGGTCAACAAGGAGCTTCTTGTCGACGACGAGTAGGGGATGAAATGGGGAGGGGGGATAGACTTGGGTTGAGGGTAGGAACAGACATTACTCAGAAGCCGGGTTCAGGCTGCGCATGCACACATTTGCCCTTGAACCGTCACAATGCCGCCACACCCACTGCCAAGTCGCGATGGTGTCGCATGATAGAAGAGATACAAGTACATATGCTAGGCCCCCAAACGTCCGCTCGCCGACTCTAAGCCTTTCCAGCCTCCTTCTTGGCCTTCTTGGCTGCCTTGCGAGCTGCCCGCTCCTCGGCCGTCTCCTCGCGCTCCTCGCCGTCCTCGGTCTTGACCTTCTTCGACTTCTTCTTCTTGTCGCCGTCGGCGGGGGTAGAAGGAGCCTCGTCGGCAGCCTCAGACTTGCGCTTGCGCTTCTTCTCGTCGGCAGCAGGGGTCTCGGGGGCGGCGGCGGCGGGGGTGGCCGAGGTTGAGGCCTCGGGCTGGGTCGAAACAAGGCCAACGGCAGCCGGCGCACCCTCCTCGTTGAAGTCGACGTACTCCTTGGACCAGGCGGCAGGGGTGACACCGTCAATCTTCTTGCCGTGCTTGTCGAGCTCGCCCTTCTTGATCATCTTCTTCTTCTCCTGCGCCTTGGGGCCAAGTCCCCAGCGGCGGGGGTAGAGGTCGCGGTTCATGATGCAGCGCTTGACCTTGGCGACGACACCGTGGTCGCACGAGGCGAGGTCGACGGTGGACATCTGGGCGATACCGACAGCGATGGCCTCACCCTTGGTGGTCATGAGGACGACCTCCTCGCCGACCTCAATGTCGGCCTCGTAACGGAGAAGACCGGGGATCATGAGCTTGGCACCGTAGCAGACGGCATTGACGGCCGAGTCCTTGACAACAATACGCTTGAAGTTGGTGAGGAGCGACTCGAGGGGGCGGATGACGCGGCGGAGGTACGACTCTGGAAACAAAGCGTCAGCTCGTGTGCCACAAATCGCCAATGCGGCTACTCACCGTCGCGCGTGTTGTCGTAGAGCCACTGGGCGTCAAGGACATCGTGCATGGTCACGACGTCGTCGTTCTCGCCAGTGATACCCGAGCGGACACGGCGGAGCTCCTGCATGTGGGCGCCGACGCCGAGGAGGAGACCGAGGTGGACACAGAGGGTACGGATGTAGGTTCCGGCCTCGCACGAGACCCAGAAGACACCGAGGTTGCGCTGGTCATCGTACTCGATGAGCTTGGACTCGTAAATGGTACGGACACGGAGCTGACGCTTGACGGCCGAGATGAGAGGGGGACGCTGGAAGAGGGCGCCGGTGAGGGTCTCGAGAGCGCGGGCGAAGGCCTTCTCCTCGACCTTGTCGTGGAAGCGGACGACACAGACGTACTCCTTACCGGCACCCTGCTGGCTCTTGACGAGACGCGTAGCGCGGTCGATACAGACGATGAGGCAACCCGTGACCTTGGGGTCGAGGGTGCCCGAGTGGCCGGTCTTCTCGACACGCAGAATGCGCTTGAGCCAGGCGACGACCTCGTGCGACGACGGGTTGGACGGCTTGTCGAGGTTGATGACACCCGACTGGACGTACGCGGTGAGGTCGCGCTTGAGGGGTGACACGCCGGTGGGGATGGGCGTGAAGTGGGACGAGCGGACGAGGAGCTTGTCGTAGTTCTTGAGCAGCAGAGGCCACTGCGACGTGTCGAGCTTGGGCGTGACCGCCTCGCTCTTGATGGAGAAGTCTCCCGACTGCTGGATCTCGCTCACCGTCGGCATCGTTGTTGTCGGGGTTGTTGTTGGTGATGTAAGTCCCCCGTGGTCGCTGGTAAGAGTGCCTCGTTCGACCGTCTATCCAAAAAAATCAGCGTGGTGGGTTGAGCGGTTCATTTCAGACTGAGCCTCATCATATGGAAAGACACGTATATATTCATGTTATCAAAACGGTTACGTAACTGATGGTGGGGAGCGACAGTATCTCCGGCGCGAGGGGTGCAGGTGGAAGTGTGGCAGTGGAGGCAGACACGGCGAGGTAGCTGGTAGACTACGGCAATTGCTCTCCTTGACCTTGACATGCATGCTACATGTCTTGCATCAAAGTTATTATCGGACACAATGTAGTGATGCGTGTGCACGGCTTATGCACCAAGCCTTGTGATGATCAGTCAGCGCCGACGCCGGGCGTATCGGGGCGCAGCTGGCGCAGCGTGCGGAACGCCGTTGCCGCATGGCGGCGTGTGCGCGGGGCTGCACACATGCTGACATGCACACACTTGAGAATGGTGCGAATGCTGCAAGCGATGGAGAGTGGTGAGTCTGACCACCGCGTGCGCAATGCAGGCTCGTTCCCAATCACCGAGCGGCACAGTGCAATAGTCATCATCTTTATATCCCTCTGTCGATCCAGGGCAAGCCGAGGGCAAGCCGACGCCGCTGGCGGTCCCTACTACTGGGCTGAGCTCTACTGCGCAGTAGGCGAAGTTGCCGAGCGGAAGGAGCTCCGCTCCGCCCAGCGCATCGACGATCGGGGTCTTGCTGGATAGCGAGCGAGCTCACAGTGAGCATGCATGCTCTTGCGCCGCAGACGGCAGCTTGGCACGTCGCATCGTTGCAGGCATCGGCGGTATCCGGACGAGTAAAGGCTGAATGTAGCTGAATGTCCGTGTGGATCAGTCAGGGCGTGTGTGGCCGTGGGGGGTTGCTAATGGCCTTGTCAAGGTTATTAATACCTGAGGGTAATGACATTACCATGTTGTGTTATTCGTCGGGTCTAAATGGTGGCATGGTCCGGGTCTAACCTGTCATTGTGGTTATGAAACGGCCCGATCCTATTGGCTCGACGGGTACATTGACCCACATTTGCCGATGACGTTGGACCTGGGCGGGTGGGGAGGGGGACCTGTTGAGAACAGACACTGATGGTGCAGCACGCACGCTGACAGAACACTCACGCTCTGGCGGTTAGCTGCCTTCAAGCGGGCGGGGGGGTCTACCAGCCTCTATTAAACGCGCCAACGCACCCACTCACCACCTGACAACCACTCTCCCCTCCTCTCAACCCATCCAAAGCACAGAAGAGGTAAGCACAACATCCATTCAGTACCACCGTCGTGTCGTCGCGATAGCCAGTCATCCCCCAACGTACATAGCACGCGCGTCATACACCTGCGTCAGGCTGCAGAGCGCTATCTTCTCACCCGCCCAACCAACCAACCCCCCCCTCTCTCAGCCCTCCGCCCAGGCCCGCTATCTCGCCCACGCCCAGACTAACCCCCTCCCAGCCATGTCCCTCCGCATCACTCCTGTCCTTCGCAACGTCGCGACCCGCCGCGTCGTCGTCGCCGGCCGCGCTGCCGCCCCTCTTCTCCGCCGCGGCTTCGCCGACCAGGCCGTGAGTTAGCACGGACATTAACCGGCCACAACGTGTGCTAACGAGCCACAGGCTCCCCCTCCTCCTCCTCCCCCCAAGAAGGAGGGCGGCGGCAACGGCCTCCTCCTCGCTCTCGGTGCCGCCGCCGCTGCCGGTGCCGCCTACTACTTCTACAACCAGGAGTCGTCGGCCAAGTCCACCGCCGCTTTCCAGCCCACCAAGGCCGACTACGAGAAGGTCTACAACGCCATCACCGACATCTTCGACAAGGAGGGCTACGATGACGGGTCGCTCGCCCCCGTCATCCTCCGTCTTGCCTGGCACTCGTCGGGTACCTACAACAAGGAGGACGGCACTGGTGGCTCGAACTACGCCACTATGCGTTTCCCTAACGAGGCCGGCCACGGTGCCAACGCCGGTCTCGGCGTCGCCCGTGACGCCCTCGAGCCCATCAAGAAGCAGTTCCCTTGGATCTCGTACGGTGACCTCTGGACTCTTGCCGGTGTCGCCGCCATCCAGGAGACTGGTGGCCCCGCCATCCCCTGGCGCCCTGGACGTATCGACGGTGTCGAGGCCCAGCAGACCCCCGACGGCCGTCTCCCCGACGCCGCCCAGGGCCAGAGCCACATCCGTGACATCTTTGGCCGCATGGGCTTCAACGACCAGGAGATGGTTGCCCTCATCGGCGCCCACGCTCTCGGCCGCTGCCACTCTGACCGCTCGGGTTACGAGGGCCCCTGGACCTTCTCCCCCGTGACCTTCTCCAACGAGTTCTACAACCTGCTCCTCAACGACGCCTGGCAGTGGAAGAAGTGGAAGGGCCCTGCCCAGTACGAGGACAAGAAGACCAAGTCGCTCATGATGCTCCCCGCCGACATGGCCGTCGTCCAGGACAAGGAGTTCAAGAAGTGGGCCCAGGTTTACGCCAAGGACGAGCAGAAGTTCTTTGACGAGTGAGTGGCTTGTGACGACCATGATGGATTACACTAACACCCCGCTCAGCTTCTCCAAAGCCTTCGCCACCCTTCTCGAGCTTGGTGTCCCCAAGGACCAGTTCAAGTCGGAGCCCTACAAGGTCGGCCAGGAGGCCGAGGCCGCCCCGGCCAAGTAATTGTAGTAGAATAACTATGGAAGCAGCGATATGTATAACGGCAAAAGCCTTTGGCAAGAAGTGGGGCGGGGAAGGGGACAGCCAATTCGCCGGCAGAGTGGGGAGGGTGGGGGTGGATTTCTGCAGTTGTGGCGTGAGTGAGTAGATGTTGTCTGTGCAGTGCATGCACGTCCGGGAAGCCACTTGGATGTAAGTACTTTACACGAGTGCCCGGTTGACCAGACTACTACTGCCCGCGTACGCGGGGACGTGACTACCGGCTCGGCTGTGCGCCACATTGCCACTCTGGGCGGGGCGATGCCGTCACATTCAGGAACTGGTCGCTGATCTCCTGGACGCGGAACACTTGTGACTGTGCTGCAGCACGCTGAGCGACGCGGCCGACGTGGCTGCTCTAGTCGAATGCTGCAACAGTAGCCTCCCCGAAAGTAGCGATCATCTCTCCCCGCGCACAGGTGGGAGGGGCTCGACGACGACAACGACGGCGGACAACGGCGGAGACGACCAGCGGTAGCCGGCGAGCAGAGCGAACGACCTCACGACAGACACGCCCGGCGCGACTTTGACTCCCAACACATTCTCCGTACTACTTACTCCCCGACGCGTCGGCGACACCGCCAAGCCCACTGCAGCCTCCGCCGCCCCCGCCGCAGCCGCCGCCGCCGCCGGAGCAGCAAAGAAACGCCATCGTCCCCGCACCCACGCCGCCAATGTACCTGCCCAAGTCACCGATTGTGCGCCCCTTCCTGACGTTTGCGTTGCTCTGCCTTGCGCTCTACTCGCTCCTCGCGCACTGGGAGCAGTTTGGCGGGCCTGGTCCTCACCTCCCCGGCGGCGACGCAAAGCAGGTCATCTTCCAGGCCGACACACACGCCGACAACATGCACGCCAAGCCCGGAAGCCATGGCGGCGTCCAGGCTGGCGGCGACCACGGATACCACGGCGGCACGCCGAGCTCGTCGAGCGCGCCCGCCGCGCCCGCCGACTCGGCGGGCAACACGACGACGCTCGGGCGGCCGATCATGTCGACGAGCGGATACGAGCGGCGCGTGGTCGCGCACTTTATGGCGAGTTGAAACGTGAAGTAGAGAATCGCGTGCTGACCGCCGCGCAGTTGGGCAACACGTACCCGTTCACCGAGAAGAACTGGGAGGACACGTTCGACCTGGCGGAGAAGCACGGACTGGACGGCCTGGCGCTCAACCTCGGCCCCGAGTCGTGGCAGCTCACGCAGGCGCGGGTAGCGTACGACCTCGCGTCGCGGCGGCACGACAACCCGGTGCCGGGGCGCAAGCCGATCGAGCTCTTCTTCAGCCTCGACATGAACGTGCTCAAGCACGACGAGTGGGCGGACGCGACGTCGCTCGGCGACATGATCGCCCCGCTGCTCAGCAGCAAGGGCCAGATGCTGCGCGGCGGCCAGCCGATCCTGTCCACCTTCGGCGGGCACGACGCGAGCTTTGGCAAGAAGGGCTGGAAGGGCTTTCTCGACCACCTTAACGGCCATCTGCGCACCTACCATGTCCAGCACGTCTTTTTCTGGCCCACCTTCTTCATGCCCCCGCAGCAGTTTATCGACCTGCCATATGTCGACGGTACATTTGCGTGGAACAATGCCTGGTGAGTGGTGACTTGGCGCCTGGCGTGGGCGGCGGGACACGATGCGCGACGCTAACACGGCCTCAGGCCCAAGCACTCGCGCTTATCGCTCAAGGAGGACGACGTGTTCTTGAACAAGGGCAAGCCGTACATGGCGGCCATCTCACCCCTGTTCTTCACACACTACGGCAAGACGGGCGAATGGGCATTCGACAAGAACTTCATCTACCCGTCCGACAACATGCTGTATCCGTCGCGCTGGGCGCAGTTCATGGCGCTCGGCGACGGCGAGGGCCCCGAGATGGTCCAGGTCATCTCGTGGAACGACTACGGCGAGTCGCACGCCATCGCGCCCAGTATCGGCGCGCAGCCGGGCTCCGAGGCGTGGACAAACAGGATGAACCACATCGCCTTCCTCGAGATGACAAAGTACTTTGCCGAGCGGTGGCGCAACGGCGCGCCAGAAGTCGGCGACGAGATTGTCTACTGGATGTGGTACCGCACGCACCCCAAGGACCTGGTCATTCCTTCCGACCCCATCGGCCGGCCAGACAATGCTGATATGGTGAGTGTGGTGTTGCGCTACGCTTGCTCACACGCCAGGCCAGTGACCTTCTCAACTTTGTCGCGCTCATCCCAGAAGGGCTCGACCGCCCGATGCTCATGCTGGAAATTGGCGAGAAGAAGCATCCGGTGCAGCTCGCCCCCGGCCGCTTCACGGCCTTACGCTTCCCCTTTACTGTTGGCCCGGTGCACTTCAAGATCGAGACGGCCAAGCGGCTGTACCTCCGCGGTGCGGGCCACCACATCGAGGACGCACAGTACCTCAAGGCGTACAACTTTAACATGTGGTCGGGTGCGTGGCACGTCAAGGTTGACTGAGGGGAGTTGCGCACGTGTCATAGATGTTAGATAACGCGGAGAGAGGCGGCGTGGTGGCGCGCGGCGCGCGGCACAGACGTACGCGCACGGACCTTGCCTGTAGATTAGTAGATCAGTAGCGGCGCATACGCATGTGACATTGATTTGATTGAGGTTGCGCGGTGGATGCGATGCGGCAGGGACGGTACGCGACGAGGACGCGACGACTGCATCGAACAACGGGTGGGTGGTCTAGGTGGTATACAACAGGTGGGGTTCCGGGGGTGTAAGATTGATAGTCGGCGTAGCGACGGATAGCCAAAAAGTTCAAGCGTCTGGGCACAGCCCTCCTTGCGGCTGGCTACCTGAACGGGTCGTCCTCGGGCTTTGTGCCGCTGGACGAGAAGGACGAGCCGCCCGACGAGTGGGTGGGCGACGCGAACGGGCGCGCAGCGGCGTCGGTGCTGCGGTCCCAGCTGCGGTTCTTGGGGTGCTGGAGCGTCGGGCGCGTCGGGAGGGGCGGGGCGGCAGGGCTCGACGCGGAGGCGGCACGCGCGTGCACGTACCCTGCGGCCGTGGCTGCCGCCGCCGCTGACGACGACGACGACGCCGGCTGCTGCTGCTGCTGGAAGCTAGCGGCAAAGTCGTCGTCGTGCAGGAAGGGGTTGGCGAACGGGTTGCCCGGGCGCGGCTTGCCGCCGCTGCGCGCCGAGCTGCTCGTCCCCTCCCCCATGCGGTACTCGCTGTCGTACGCCGCCTGCGCGGGCTCGTGACGCGCACCGCTGGTGCCGCCGAAGCGCGCCTGCACGAAGCGGTCGCCACCAGCCGGCCCGTCCCACTCGACGTCCTCGTCGTCGTCGTCGGCCAGCCGGCCGTACCCTGCGCCACTGGATCCCAGGCCATCCATCTCGACGTCGTTCGTGCGCTCGGTGGCGGGCGGCAGCTCGACCAGCACCGTCTTGTTGCCTGACCACTCGACGGTGAGGACGTTCTGCAGCTGCGAGCGCGCGGCCTGGGGCGGGCGTGAGCGGGCGAACGGAAGACGCGATAAAGGGGCGAGCGACGACGCGTCGTACTCACCTCGCCGGGCACGAGCGCGCTGAGCTTCTTCTTGAGGTTGAGCATGGCGGTGTGGGTGGGATGCACGCGGCGGGGAGAAAAGACAAGGCGTCGCCGTCGCCGCCGGTGGTTGAAGTTGATCGCGCCGCCGACGCCGCCGCAGCAGTAGCGGGTAATGGGGTCGACCCTCGTTTGGCTTGGCTCGCGGCCGAAATCATCAGCGCGTGCGGTAGGTTGCCTCGGGCTAACTAACAGTCCCATGCTTCCCGTCCGTTTCAACAATGCAACAATGCGACCATTCCTCGGTATCTAGCTAGGCAACGTAGGCAGGCAGGATGGGCCGGTCAACGGCTTGGATGTATAGCATTGGGCATACTGCATGCGGCTTGCAGCAGAAGCAGCAGCAGCAGCAGTTGCCTGTTTGCACCTGGCACTTCGCAGCACCCCAGTTTGGCTGGGCACTAAATACAACGTTGGCGCCAATTGACGTGCTTGTTTAGGCCCATTAGGCCAGGCCTAATTCCATTACAACTCCCCGACACACCCTGCCACCCTCCACCCCTTTACTCACCCACCCGCTGTGATTCGGCGCCGGCCATCGCCGAGCCGCACCCACCCTCCACTCTCAACCGTCCGCCGTCATCGGTGGACGGTCTCGCCATCGCACATATGCTCCGCCCCGCTTACAAGGCTCTGCGCTCCCCCCTCCGCACCTTTTCCACCACCACACCGTGGGTGATCGCTTCCGCTGACAGCGCTGACGACAGAGCAAAGATGAAGGTACAGGCAATGCCCCGTGGAGGCGCTCACACCAGGTCGTCCCCGTCCAAGCGCGCTCCGACAACTGGATGTACATTATCGTCGATGAGGCCTCGGGCGAGGCCGCCGTCGTCGACCCGTACGACGCGCCCAAGCTCGCCCAGAAGGTCAAGGAGGAGGGCGTGAAGGTGGGTTGGGTGGGGCTGGCGGGAGATGCGCGGGCGGAGGGGGGGCGTAAGATACTCTGATGCTGGCGCAGGGGCGGAGGGGGGCTTATCAAGGCGACGCAGATCGAGGCAATGACAGACTGACACCACGCCTAGGTCACCACCCTCATCACGACGCACCACCACAACGACCACTCGGGCGGCAACCTCGCCTTCGTGAGCCACGTCCCTCTACTTGCCATCTGACGGCCAGCTCGACCTCCACCCTGGACTCAAGGCCGTCGGCGGGTCCAACCAGGGGCCCGGCACCAACACGATTGTCAAGGACGGCGACGAGTTTAAGCTCGGCTCGCTGGACGTCAAGTGCGTGTGGGCTGGGACCTTCTGACTGACACCCCCAGGGCCCTCGCGACCCCCTGCCACACCCAGGACTCGATCTGCTTCTTCGTCGAGGACAAGGCCAAGGGACAGCGCGGTGTGTTCACTGGTGACACGCTGTTCCTTGCTGGCTGTGGCCGTTTCTTTGAGGGTGAGTCGGCGGAGGATGGGATGGACGGGCTGACGCAACCCAGGCAACGCTGCCGAGATGAATGCCGCGCTCAGCAAGCTCGCCAAGCTGCCCGAGGACACGCTCGTGTACAACGGACACGAGTACACGGCCGGCTCGGCCAAGTTTGGCCTTGCGATTGAGCCCAACAACGCCGCGTTGAAGGGGTACGTGGTAGATGCTTGACTCACTGTGCGGGCCGCCGCTGATCGGTCTCCAGCCTCTTCGAGCGTTCCCAGACGGACAAGCAGACGACTGGCAAGTCCACCATCGGCGATGAGAAGGAGTGGAACGTGTTCATCCGTCTCGACACCCCCGAGGCCAAGTGAGCGGGAAAGCTATCCTAGTCGTACGACTGCTGACTCTCGGTAGGAAGGCCACAGGCGAGACCGAGCCGCTGAAGGTGCTTGCCAAGCTCCGTGAGCTCAAGAACGCGTTCTAACCGTGGTACGATGGGTGCATGTAATAGCAAACCAAGAAAGCACGCCGCACTGGCACAAAATGTGCGTGCACGGCCAAACAAGGCGCCAATAGCCGTGATAGGTCGTAACGATGCATGCAACCGTGACGATTGCCAGAAACCGTGTTGTTGACACGGAGATACCACTCACTGTCCGTGCTTTTTCCCCGCACACAACAGGTCGATCGACCCATCGCACGATGCGGGGTAGCAAAGTCGGCCAAGCGTTTCCAAGCGTTTATAATCCAGCGTCCCGCCGACACGTCGGTCTTTTATCACCCCCCCACACCACCCACCATGGCGTACGGAAAAGAATACGCCGACTCGTTCCGCACCGACACCGCAGGCTGGCGCCTCAAGGTCGGCGAAGACTCGCACGGCCAGCACAAATGGGTGTACCTCCCGCCCGGCGCGGCACGCGACGCGTGGCCGCAGCAGCCTGTCGACGTGTACTCGATGGGCCTCGAGACGGTGCGTCGGCGTCGGCGCACAGGGATCTGTCCAATACTAATTTACAGGGCCTGCCGGACCAGCCCAAGGCCAAGACGCCGCTCGAGGCCGCGCGTAACGGCCTCAACTTTTACCGCGAGCTCCAGAGCGAGGACGGCCACTGGGCGACCGAGTATGGCGGTGGGTACAGAGTCCCCCTTGCAGCCGGGCTAACCCAACCCCAGGCCCGCTCTTCCTCACTCCCGGGTTGCTCATCACGCTGTCCATCCTCGAGGTCGAGCTGTCGCACGAGCGCAAGCAGGAGCTCATCCGGTACCTGCTGCACAAACGCCGCCCGGAGGGCGGGTGGGGCCTGCACACAGCGGCCCCGCCGACGGTGTACGGCACGGTGATGAACTACGTCGCGCTGCGCCTGCTCGGACTCGGGCCGGACGAGGGACCTATGACGGAGATCCGCGCGCTCATTCACGAGATGGGCGGCGCCAACACCATCCCCACGTGGGGCAAGGTGTGGCTCTCGGTGCTCGGCTGCTACGACTGGGAGGGCGTCAACCCCATGCCGCCTGAGCTTTGGTGAGTGAGAGGGAAGGCTGGGCTGGGCTGACGCTAGGCTGCTGCCCGACTGGGTGCCGTTTGCGCCGTGGCGCTGGTGGATCCATGTGCGCGCTGTCTGTGAGTTGTGCGTGTGAGAAGCCCCGCACTGACAGCTAGTCACCCCCATGACATACCTCTGGGGCTCGCGCTTCGTCGGCAAGCCGACAAAGATCACCGAGGCGCTCCGCGAGGAGCTCTACACCCAGCCTTACGAGTCTATCAGCTGGGTCGAGCAGCGCTCAAACGTCAACGAGATCGACCTGTACTCGCCCCACCACGCCGTGTACGAGTTCCTTAACAACGTGCTGTACTACTACGAGAAGCTGCCGCGCATGTCCTGCCTCCCGAACATCCGCCGCGCTGGCTTGAAAGCAGCGTACAACCAGGTTGTTTACGAGGACGAGAACACGGGCTTCCAGACCATTGGCCCCGTTTCCAAGCCGCTCAACCTGCTCTGTCGCCTGGCCAAGGAGGGACGCGACTCGGAGGCGGTCAAGCGCCACCTCACGAGGATAGACGACTTCCTGTGGCTGTCGCGCGACGGCCTCTTCATGACAGGCACAAACGGCAGTCAGCTCTGGGACATTTCTTTCCTCGCCCAGGCAGAGGTCGAGACTGGCCTTGCTGACGAGCCGGAGAACAAGGAGTCGGTGCTTAACATGCTCGACTGGCTTGACAAGTGTCAGATGCGTGCCAACCCGATCCACTGGCACGACGGATACCGCCACGCATCCAAGGGTGCGTGGCCCTTCTCGACGCCGGAGCAGAGTTACACTGTCAGCGACTGCACGGCCGAGGGTCTCAAGGCTGTGATCCAGCTGCAGTCGCTCAAGTTCACGCCCAAGCCCGTGACGCTCGACCGCATGCACGACGCCGTCGACATCCTGCTGTCGATGCAGAACCCGACCGGCGGCTTTGCTAGTTACGAGCTCACGCGTGGCAGCGCCAAGATGGAGTGGCTCAACGCCGCCGAGGTGTTTGGCAACATCATGATCGACTACCAGTACCCCGAGTGCTCGACGTCGGCCCTGTCAGCGCTAAAGTACTTCACCAAGGTCGACTCGAAGTACCGCGCGGCTGACATCCAGTGAGTGCGAGGAGGACGTGGCGTGCGCCACTCGCACGCGCCGCGGCATGGCTGCCTCCTAGTGTGCCGGCTAACAAGACGCCAGACTGTGCATTGATCGTGCGATCAAGTGGATCCACAGCATCCAGCGCCCTGACGGCTCTTGGTATGGTTCATGGTGAGTTCTAGATCCCGGGTACTACAGTAGTCGCAAAGTCGCTGAACATGACCGACTTGATAGGGGGATTTGCTTCACGTACGCCACCATGTTCGCCCTCGAGTCGTTGGCGATTGCTGGCGAGACGTGCGCCAACTCGGAGCGCGTTCGCCGGGCATGCGACTTCTTGTTGAGCAAGCAGAAGCCTGACGGCGGATGGGGCGAGACCTACTTGGTGAGTAGCCGGTATCCGGGACCTGTCTGGCACGCGCCCCCCCTGACACGACTGCTCAGAGCTGCGCAGAGGGCGTCTACTCGCAACACGAGACGTCACAGGTCGTCATGACTTCCTGGGCCCTGCTCGCACTCATCTACGGTCAGAGTCCGGACAAGGACGCGATCAAGCGCGGGTGCGAGCTCATCATGTCGCGCCAGCTGCCCAACGGCAGCTGGCTGCAGGAGGATACCGAGGGTATCTTCAACAAGAACTGCGCCATCGATTACCCCGCATTCAAATTCATCTTTTGTATCTGGGCCCTTGGGCGGGCGGAGAAGTACCTGGCGAAGAAGTAGTAGCCAGTAGTGGTGGATGCAATCATAGAGGAGATAGCGAAGGAAGCAAACGCGGGCATTGGTCGGGGCGTGCCGGGGCGTGCCAGGCGTGCCTTCCGAGTGCAGAAGGGAAGAGCGCGAAGAGCCCGCGCGAGCCCGCCTAACCCGCCTTGACGCACGCGCGCGCCCACGCCAAGTCCACGGGTTTTGGGGTGTGTGATTTCTGCGGGCTATCTGCGACGTTCAAGTGCGACGTGATCCAGTGGGGCAACTCTGGGCCAGCCAGCGCACAATCTGGGGGGTTAGGGTCCACTTGCCCAGGTTTTCCTGGGCATTGTTGCAAGGTGGTAGGCAGGCATGCAACCCAGTGCAGCCGGCAAGCCCGTCCAACGCCGTGTATCCGTGCGTGCATGGCTGCCAGTCGGAGCAACCGCGCAACCAGCCAGCGGCTTCCGATTTAAGATGCAAACGCCATTGTCGGTGGATTTGCTCTGTCTGCTTCGACTGACCCCCCCGTCCCCTCCCCTCCCCCTCGCATTCTTCTTCTCCCTCAACCACTTCTATTCTCACGCTGCCCGGCTGTGACGATAAGCAGTTGTCCGGCAAGTCCGCCTCTCCCCTTTAAAACAAGCAGCCAGCCAGCCACGCCACCGCGCCAGCCAGCCAGCTCTTCGCCGCCCACTGACCTTTTGGTACGACCACCCAGCACCATGTCCGCCACCCTTCGCCACCGCGCCGCGTCGCCCGCCAAGGCCGGCGAGACCGACAAGAAGCAGCTCATCCGTGAGGCCGAGGAACTCGAGCTCTCCGAGGACCAGAAGTGAGTTGTTGCCGGTGTCGGCGTCGGCACGTCGCCGCACATCGCAGCGATCTAAGTCCGCGGAAATCCGACTGACCCCTTCCTAGGTTTGTCGTCCCCAACTTCACCACCAAGCAGCTGCTCGACGCCATCCCGTGAGTACATCTTGCCATCTATCTGGCTGTGAGGCATGGGCGGTGCGTGCCGTGGGCTGCGCGTGTGCGTGGCAGGACAGGACAGGCCCAGGCCGAGTACGCCAGCCTGCCTGGGTTTGGTGGGATCTGCGAGCAAATCTCGTGCTGTGTCGGCGTGTTGCCAAATAATACTCCCGACGACGACGAGTGACGCGCGACACCCTTGCGACACACACATGCCCGCAGCACGCAGCCGCCAAGTCTCTTGCTGTCCAGTCACGACGTGACACACCAAGCTAACACCCCCCCAGGGCCCACTGCTTCAAGCGCTCGGCCTTCAAGTCGTCGCTCTACGTCGTCCAGGACGTGGCCGCCCTCGCCGTCCTCGTCTACGGAGCGTACCACATCGAGTCGTTCCTGAGCAGGTTGTGAGTACACGAACGGCTGCACGCACGCACGCCGTGCCTGGCTGGCGGCCATTGTACAAACGTGCGATAAAAGCTGACACCCTACCCAGCAACCTCTCGACTGCTGCTACCTGGGGTGCCCGCGCTGCCCTCTGGTCAGCCTACTGGATCGCCGCCGGTCTGTTCGGCACTGGTCTCTGGGTCATTGCCCACGAGGCCGGCCACCAGGCCTACTCGTCGTCCAAGACGATCAACAACTCGGTCGGCTGGGTCCTCCACTCTGCCCTTCTCGTCCCTTACCACTCGTGGCGCATCTCGCACGGCCGCCACCACGCTGCCACCGGCCACCTTACCCGTGACGAGGTCTTTGTCCCCAAGACCCGCTCGCAGCTCGGCTACCCCGAGATCAAGCACGAGTCCGAGTACAAGGGCATCAACGTCCCTGCCTGGCGCCAGGCCGAGCTCCGTGAGGCCCTCGGCGAGTCCCCCATCGGCTCGCTCTGGAACCTCTTCATCCACCAGATCTTCGGCTGGCCTCTGTACCTCATCCGCAACGCCTCGGGCCAGCTCCACTACCCCAAGGGCACCAGCCACTTCAAGCCCTCGTCGATCATCTTCAAGCCTTCGCACTTCTGGCAGATCATCTCTTCCGACATTGGTGTCTTCATTACTCTTGGCGCTCTCGGTGTCTGGGGTTACTTCCGTGGCTTCAAGGAGGTCGTTGCCGTCTACCTGATCCCCTACCTCTGGGTCAACCACTGGCTGGTCTTCATCACCTTCCTCCAGCACACCGACCCCCTCCTCCCCCACTACTCTGCCAAGACCTGGACCTTTGCTCGCGGTGCCCTCGCCACCGTTGACCGCAAGTTCATGGGCCCCATTGGCAAGTACGTCTTCCATGGCATCTGCGAGACCCACGTTTCGCACCACACCGCCTCGCGTATCCCCCACTACAACGCCTGGGAGGCCACCGACGCCCTCAAGAAGTTCCTCGGTGTCCACTACCAGGAGTCGGACGAGAACATGCTCTACTCGTTCTACCGCATCTACCGCGAGTGCCTCTTCATCGAGGACGGCGAGGACATTGCCTTCTTCAAGAACGCTTCCGGTCTCGCCGCCAAGGTCGGCATCGAGGAGGGTGGCAACATCTCCGACTCGGGTCTCGACCTCAAGTAAATTGCGTCGTCCATCTGACGCAGGTGCCATTCTGGCGCGACGGGACGTGCACCACGCTGCTACATTGCTGGCGCACACCTTTCAGAGCGTATACCTCTAGAGTCTCCCTGGCATCATCACTCCTCATAGACCCCCCTCATCATTGCAGTGGAAAACCAATCAAACGGCTGAGTCGGTTGCGATTCTCCTGTCACTCCTTTTTGGAAAACACATGTTTCTGGGCACTCGTCGGCCCAAGACTGTCATTTTATGCATTCATCTCTAGACGGTGTGGGTGCTGGGTGCAGTGTGGCGTGGCGGCGGTGGGAAGTGTGATGGTGTGTGGCGGGGGGGCCACATCACTCGTCCTTGGCGAGGAGGCTCCCCGATCGATTCTGTGACTGCTCATCAACTGATGCATGTTGCTGACCACCGCAGTGATCAGCACAAGTAACACTCATCTCCGTGTGCTGTCGATCTCATGTACTGTTGCGATTGTTGCAAAGGGAAGACAGCCAGCCAGGCGAGGCGCTGACGCGACCTACTTTCTTCTCGCCCGCCGTCGATCGCAGCACGCACTGTAACCACCCATCGCCCGTTCATTCTCGCCTTCCCTCATCAGAGCCCCGCCAGCAACATTACCAGCAACACCTCCCCCCGTCTTCCCTCCATCCATTCTCCACCACTGTACATACAATGACCTACCACCAACGGCGGCACACGATCGCCGGGCCCTCGAGCGCAGAGTTTGGCCCGCCGCTGCTCGTGACCATGGTCTTCATGGACGACCGGTCGGACGCGCTGTCCATGCCAACGTCGGCGCGCGGCGCGGTCGTGTGGCCGCGGCACGAGGCGCGCCCGTCCACCTTCCTCTCGCAGGCGAGCTTCCTCCACTGCCCGCGCTTCGACACGCTCACCACCGCGCTCGTCGCCCACGCGCCGCCGCACTGGATCGTCGACATCCGCACCGTGTGCGTCCTCTTCCGCGGGCCCCACAAGGCGAAGAAGGACGAGCGCCCAGTCCCGCACGTTATCATCTCGCGCAACCAGTGGGAGGTGGGTCCTGGCCCCTGTTCGTGCTGACACCCGCCCAGACTGTGCGAATGGAGACCACGTCCAAGCGCCGCAACAATGCCAAGCTCAACGAGATCCGCCTCGTCATCATCCCCGCTGCGCCGGACTGGGGGATCCCCCTCATCCCCCGGGAGCTGTGGGACGCCAGCCTGCGCCAGATGAGCATCACGCCGGCCGACTCGCAGCGGTCAGCGCTGTACGCCCAGGCGATGGTCAACCTCGTCGCCCACCACCGCGACCACGCCAACAGGGTGCTTGTGCCCTTCATCGCCGATGAGACGCCGCCGCACGAGGACACGACCCCCGAGGATCCCACGGCGTCAGAGGTGCCGGCTTCCTCGAGTGGCGGATGGTTCCCCTTCCGGCTCCTTTCGCACCTCCGCCCGGCGGCGGACAACACCCCGCAGGTGACCCAGCCGATCCCCGTCCCTGGGCAGCACCACACCATCCAGCAGCACCTCCGCACCAGGCGAACGCTATCCAACGTGCACGAGGGGTACGAGTTCCCCAGCACGCCGAACGCGCAGTCGAGCCATGAGAGCCGCATCCACCACCCCTTACTCGGGTCCCCCATGCCCGTGCTCGCCATGACCGCCCTCAACCACGGCGACCCCCGACCCAGCCATGCCGTCCACCATCTCGGGCGCGCCCACCATCGCTACCAGAGCATGACCGGACTCGACCCGCACGCCGAACAGGCGGCGACGAGGGCAGCGGGGTCTTGGGGGAACTGGTTCAGGTGGAGCCCGTAAGGTGGGTAATTGATACCCAAGGGTGCTGTTAACCCACCAGACCCAACACCTCGCCACTGTACGTATTATGATCACCCACTCGGTGTTACCGCCACGAACAACCGCCACGAACAAGCTACGAACGGATTCCACTACACCACACGTCACTTGTAACGACCAGGACCACACCCATGCCTCACGGCCCTTCCAGCACGCTTGTAACCAACCCACCCCCACGAGATGTACATAATGCATATGAGTTCATGCCACGTTCTATGCCTTGTCGGTGGTGCCGAGAATGGAAGCCATGAGCTCGAGGTCGTCCATCTCGTCCTCGCGCTGGGGCTCTGGGACTGCTGTCTCGGCCGCTGCTGTGTTGGCTCCGATCGCAGACACGAGGTCGCCCTCGACGGGGGCGTCGACCTCGACGGCAGCGGGCAGGCGCCATCGCTGGACGTAGTCCTTGGCGGCCGAGTACTCGTGCTGGATCGAGGTGCGCTTGACGTAGCTGTACCACACCTTTGGTTTGCGGTATACTGTCGACGGCTGCCTGATACGCTGTGGTCCGTACGACGAGACGTCGCCGAGCGCCCTTCCCTCGATGTCAAACACGCGGTCCTGCTCGTCAGCCACGCCCGCTCTGCTCCCCAAACACCCACCCATTCGTCGCGCTTGAACGTGGCGCCAAAGTGGCGCGCCTCGGCGGACGCGGCGAGCGTTGCCATCTCATGCGTCGCGCGGAGGTCGACAAACTCACTCGTCGCCTGCGCGTACGCGTCGGAAAGCGACAACTGGTGATGCCTGTGGAGGTTGCTCGTGAAGGCGATCACGTCCTCGACAGTGGGGTACGCGCCGCGCTGGGAGAGTTGGGTCCACGCCGGCCCGTCGACGGGGTTGGGCGCAACAATCGCCGGGCCCTCGACGAGCGAGACGGGGCGCAGCGCCTCGAACGGAAAGTCGACAAAGAACTGGCGGCGGATCCGGTCGGCCTCGTACACGATGGGCATGGAGCGCAGCTTGGGTTCCCGGTAGTTCTTTGTGTGGTGGGTGCGCGTGTGGCCCTCGCGGCGCTCGTCGACGCGCAGAGCCGGCAGGTCGTCATACTTCTTGGCCGCGTCGGGACGGGCGCGCGCAGCCACCTGCCGCGACGGCGTCACCGGCGGCGGGTTGGCCAGCACGGGGCCGTACCATGTCGGCGGGGTTGGGACCAGCGTCGACTGCAGCAGCCGCGACATGGACGTGGGGACCTGCGTCGCGAGTTTACGGGGCATGGCGGGCGGGCGAGCGGGGTGGTGGACGAGTGGTGGCTCGCTCCTGTCTGCGATCGATCGCTGCAGTAAAAGTCGGAGTTGGCAGGAAAGTCGGCCACTCGCGAGGTGGGTGGGTGCCGAGGTGGGATTGTAGGAGGCTGATGGGATGAATGATGGAAAAATATGGCTTGATTTAATGCCACGTGGTGTGACTCCAGGACGCGCGTTCGGTGACGACCACCACCCACCGCTGGCTGCTGCCATCATCATCATCGAGCTTCCATGTCGGTCGACGGCTTCTTGTTCTGACTCACTCCACCCCCACCACCACACCACCATGTCGTTCCAGCGAAAGCAGGAGAAGGACTTTACGCCCGACGTTAAGGCGCTCGTGCCGGAGGCCGAGAAGATTGCCGCGGTGAGCTCGAGCAGCTGCAGCCACTCAGTACCACACCTGCTGACCCACTTCCCAGGGCGGCAACCTCCAGGAGGCTATCGACAAGATCTCGGCGCTCGAGAAGCAGACTCGTAATGTGAGTCGAGCCCTTGCCACTGTTTCAGCCCGCTAACACTCCGCAGGCCTCGGACATGCCCTCGACCGCGACGCTGCTGCAGCTCCTCGTCCGGCTGTGCTGGCAGGCGGGCAACCTCGAGCAGCTCAACACGCAGCTCACGCTCATGTCCAAGAAGCACGGCCAGCTCAAGGAGGCTGTTGTGCGCATGGTCGACGAGGCGATCCCGTATCTCACCGAGCTCAAGAAGAAGAAGGACGCCGGCGCGTACAAGGGCAAGGAGGACGAGTGGCTCAAGCTCCTCAACACGATCCGCGACATTACAGAGGGCAAGATCTACCTCGAGCTGCAGCGTGCGCGTCTGACTGTGCTTCTGGCCGAGTACCATGAGCAGCTGGCCGCTACTGCGCCAAAGGAGGACCCGGTTGGCGCTGTCGTCGCCGCCTCCGCCTCGACCTCGACCGCTGAGGCGTCGAGCAGCACGACGGCCAAGGACGCGCCCAAGAACGAGCCCGTCACGGCCCGCGACCACCTCGAGGCCGCTGCCGACCTCATGAGCGACATCCAGATCGAGACGTACAGCAGCATGGGCAAGCGCGAGAAGACGGAATTGTAAGTTGCTGGCACCGCGAGCCACCACGCTGACAGCCGCAGCATCCTCGAGCAGATGCGCCTCGAGTCGCTCCGCGGAAACTGGCCCCGCGTCCGCGTCGGATCGCGCAAAATCAACCGCGTCTTCCTCAAGGAGCCCGAGAGCACCGACCTCAAGCTCCGCTACTACGACCTCATCGTCCAGCTCGCCCTTCAGAATGACAATTACCTCGAGGTCTGCAGCGCGTACCAGGAGGTGTGGGACACCGAGGAGGTCAAGAAGGACGAGTCGCGCGAGCTCAACGTGGGTGTCGGCACCGGACGTTTGCTAACCCACCAGGTCATTGAGAACATCATCATGTACATTGTCCTCGCCGCGTACAACAACGAGCAGTCAGACATGATCCACAAGCTGTACGCCAACAACGACTTGCAAAAGGCGCCGCTGCACTACGCGCTCCTCAAGTGCTTTGTCACCAAGGAGCTGATGCGCTGGCCTGGAATCGAGGAGCTGTACGGCCCCACGCTGCGCCAGTCGCCCGTCTTCGCTGCCGACTCAACACTGGGCGTCAAGACTGGCGACAACAAGGACGAGCAGACGACGGGCCCAGGAAACGCGCGCTGGGAGGCGCTCCACAACCGTGTGGTCGAGCACAACATCCGCGTCATCGCAACCTACTACTCGCGCATCACGCTCGCACGCCTCACCGAGCTGCTCGACCTGCCCGCCCTCACGACGGAACGGACCCTCTGCAAGCTCGTGACGGACAAGACGGTGTATGCGCGCATCGACCGCCCAGCGGGCATCGTCTCGTTCCAGCGCCCGCGCAAGACCAACGAGGTCCTGAACGTCTGGAGCACCGACGTCGGCAAGATGCTCAGCCTGGTCGAGAAGACGAGCCACCTCGTCTCAAAGGAGTATGCGATGCACGAGGCGAGCCAGTCGGGCCGCGGAAAGAAGGCCATTACAGCGTAGAGTAAAGTGTGTAGGACATAGCAGCAGCATGGTTGCATCGCATTCATGATAGCGGGTGGTGGGGGGTGCATACCGTCGACCGTACACCGACTAACTGACTTTCATCAAGAGGCCGAAGTTGCGTTCAGCGAGGCACACAGAACAGGCTTGTCGTCATTCATGATACGTGGCATTGCAATGTACTCATGTACTCAGTCTATGGGTCGTTACCATTTTCTCATCAGATGACAACCAAGGGAGGAGAATCACAACAGGATAACTGTACAAGGAACTGTGGCGACTAGCGCCGGAGGGAGCCAAAGGCGCCTTTGATGTGGTCTTTTGCACCCCGGAGCTGGCCCCACTTGCCAGACTTCTTCTCGGGGTACCCGTCGATCCCACTCCAGCTGGGCGGTGCGACGAGGTAGGGGGTCCGCTGTTGTGCGTCGGATTCGTCCGAGTCCCGCGGTTGCGCAAGAGCGCCGAACATAGCGCCCGGGCGAGGAGCAGACGACGAGGCAGAGGCAAAGGCGCGCGCCTGCGCGAGGCCCTTGTATCGGTTGAGAGAGCCGCCGCGGACGAGGCCCGTCTCTGGTGCCAGCGACCCAGATACGGACGGCGCCTTGTGCAAAGGCAGCTGGGTACGAGAGATCGAGGGTGATCGGCTGAGCCTCTTGCGTGCGGGTGCCGCCTGATCTGACGCTGACATCGGCATCGGCGCTGAGATGTGCGGGTGGCGGTCCACGTCACTCGAGTCGGCCGTTGGTTGCGGGGAGAGGTTGGATAGATCGGGGGTCTTGGAAGGGTCGGTGAGGCGACGAGGGTAGCTGGTGCTCCGGATTGTGGTCGCACCAGGGCCCGCGGAAATCCAGTTGTCGCTGCTCGAGTATGAGCGGCTCCGCGCTCCGACAGTTGGATGACCACGAGTATGGTGGTGGTAGATGGGCGGTACGGAGGCCAGAGCATTAAGCCGCTCCCGGTACGCAGCGTTGCGGCGGTCGTAGATGTTACTTGCGGCTGCCAACGACAGCTGCGATTCGGCAAGAATGGCTTTAGAAGTCAGCGCTCATTCCTCCACCTGCAAGCCAACTCACCCGACGGCACACGCGAGCTACTGCCGTTTACTGATCGCCGGTGGTTGCTCGTGCTACTCGCGTAGCTACGCCTGTCCGAACCACCACTGACAGTACTCCTTCTCTCGGTGCGAGCAAACTCTTGCGCAATGGCGTGGCTTTCGCCATAGGCCGCCAACTGGTCTGCCAGGCTTCTGCTGCTGTCCTGAGTGAGGGGCATTTGAGCGATTTCCAAAATGTCGCGCTCGGTCTGCTCGAGGGCGTCCTGCGCCTCGGCGCGGCTTGAAATCTGGCGGCTCCCCGGGCGTTGGGCACGGGAGCTGCTACGGCTGGCACCGTTTCCAGCACCGGGACTTCGAGTGACAGGTGTGAGAGGCTTAGGGTGGCCATAGGTTGTTGATCCAGAAGATGTGCTTTGCGCTCGCGACCGAGCACCGCTGCCAACCGATACGTCGACGATGAGACCGAGGGAGCGCATATCACCCTGTCTATTTGATTCTTCTGTCCTGGAGAGCACGGTGTGACTGAAAGCTGGAGCAGACGATCCCGGGGGAGTAAGGATGAGGCGCGAGGAGGCGGTACCATTCGAGCCAATGCTCTCACCACGGAAGCGACGAGCACTTGGTATCTCCTCGTGAAACTGGTCATCACCCTCCGCACACGACTCGGGTGAGGGGTCGAGGTCGGGTATGGTGGAATCGATGTTACTGTCACCGTCTTGACCTTCTGGAGCGCCCGAGAGTGCGTGCGCATCTGGCAGACTATGCCCCAGCGACTCATTGTCAGGCGGGCTGGTCGAGGCACTGACGGGCACGGAGCTGTCGGACGAAAACACGCGGTGTTGACTCGGCAGCGTGGAAGATCGGGGCTTGGTCATCGGCATTGCAGGGGTGCTGATCATACGACGAGGGACGTGGTGGGGGGGTTTCCGAATATCCGTCAGAGATCGCCGAACTTGGGTCCTTCGCAGAATGATGTCCTCTCCGTTATCCCCGACGCCCCACTCGTTTGCCAAAGGGCTGGGGCTGATAACACCACTGCTACCGTTTCGGACGTTTCGTCTGTCCCAAGACGATCTGTCACCGCTCGCCAGCTCCCCTTCAAAGAAGTGCGTCTTTGCAGCCGGTGCAGACGAAACGGTGGCAGTCGTGTCAAGCTGCTCTCCAAGGCGGGTGATGTCCTTGACCATTTCAGCAAGCTCTGGATCCAAGCTCGTGTGCCTGCTGATGTCGGCATCATCGTCGCGGTCATCCGAAGGTAGAGAGAGGACGAGATTGGAGTCAGACCTCGGTGGGGAGAGGATCCGGGCTGAGTCAGACCTCGGCGGGGGGCTGGGACTGCGTGATGGAGGAGACTGGCCACGCCGGAAGAGCTGAAGGATGGCCTGCCTGTTGACCTTTGCCCGGCTACCTCCCATGTCGTGTTGGGTGCGACCTCGGCCGCGGAAGAACTGTGTGGTTGGTGGCGGCGACGACTCGCTGATTGACGGTGAGCTGTCATTTGGTGACTTGCGGATTGCGGAGCGGAAAGCAGCGCCAGGGTGGGCCGCTCTCTCGAAGATTGAAGGCAGGGATGGGCGGCGGGATGAGCGCAGTGGTCCAGGTGAAGGGTTCTGACCGTTTTCTGGCGGGTGGTGCTCCTCCTCCTCGTCGCTCGAGGGAGAGTTTGTATGCGAATGCAAAGGTGATGGGAGGTTTGAACTGGGGTTATCGCTGTCGATAGTGCTAGTGATTTGAAGTGATGGCGGGAGGGTGGTTGCAGGCGTATGGTTGCGCGCGCCGCTATTGCTCCGCGCAAGCCCACCGGTGGGGGTGCTGGTGTCACCTGGTCCGGCCGTAGACTCGCTGCCCTCGCTTGTTGCAGATCCCACGCGCCGGACGCCGTTCGAACCGCTCTCACGTCTTGACCTCAGGAGGCGGATACCGCGTTCGGATGCGTTGCTCGCTGCACTGCCGGCCCTTTCCTTGCCCTTTCGCGATGGAAACTCCTCTTCTGATACTGCCACTGGAGTGCGGTTGAGAGATCCTCCGCGGGATAACGTCGTCGAGCTTTCGCCGACACCTTCGGCACGTGCAGCCGGGTCTCCTGTCTGTCTCCATACCGCCAATGTCCTCACGACCTCGGCGTAACCGCTGAGGTCAGCAAGGTCAAGTGGAGTAAGACCATTCTTGTCTTGCTTGTCGGGAACCGCCCCGCATGCGAGGAGTATTTGCACGATGGCTGAGTGGCCATTGGCAGCGGCAAAGTGTAGTGGGGTCGACCCTTGTGATTGTAAGCTAGGTGCACGTGTGCGCGACGATAGCGGCAGGGCTTTGCTCACCTGCGGTTCCTACTGCGGGAGCGGCGCTCCGCTTGCCCTCGCTGTAACGTCGAGGAAGCCGGGGAGCGTTGACGTCTGCACCGCGCTCGATGAGCATGCGCACGACACTGACACTGCCTCCAGAGCAAGCGGCGTGGAGCGGCAGACACCCATGGAGGAGCGAGTTGACGGGCTGGCCATGCGTCAGAGCGTAGTGCACGAGACCAACGTTGCCGCTAGCGGCCGCGGAATGGAGCTCGAGGTTTGGATCTAACGTCGATTCCGCAAGATAGCGTCGGTGAGAGAGTAACATGGCGAGTCCAGGCGGTTGCAGGACGATGCATGGGAGCGTGGTGAGTGATGATGATGGCAAGCCATGTCAGCGGATCGCACGGGTGGGGGTTCATGGGAAGGTTGGTGCTTATCGGCGCGGCGGGCGACGACGATGAGTCGGCGTGCCGCCGCGCCGCCGTGTCGTCACCACCATGGAGTAGAGGACGAGGTCGTCACCTATCCGACACCACTCACAGTCCAGCACAACGTCGTACTTTGCCTCGACACGCTCGGCCCGGCTCGAGGCCGACGAGGGCATCTTGCTGCGTATTGTCTCGAGCTTTGTCGGCAGTGGAGGGATCGGTGCCGCTGCGGTCGTGCTCGCCGACGGCGCCGCAGCCAATGCCGGCGGGGGCATGGTGTACTATCGCCCCGATGGCGGGATGGGCGATGGTGATGTGAACAGTGTTGTCGGGGTTGAACGGAGGTAGGAAGGAACAATGGGCAGGGAATGTGATGTCGCACGGGGTGGGTTTGCTGTCGCCGAAAGAGCTGCGCGCACGACAAGATTGTTTGGTGGTAGTTGTACAAGCTAGACTTGTGATGTTGCCATTGGAGTGAGCACGTTTTGTGATGGGGGACGAGGACAGTGCCAAGAGGAGGAGGAGGAGGAGGAGGAGGTGATGGTGGTGGTGGTGCTTGCTGCTGCTGCGGGCAGTGTAAGGTGTTGCTGGTTGTGGTGGCGGTGGGTGAAGGGACGGCAATGATGACCCTGGGTTTGTGATGCTCAAAACCCTGTGCTTGTCGATTTTGCCATCCACCTTCAATTGCTGACGTTGATGTTTCCAAGGGGGGCCACAGCCGCGCCCTGGACATTGCATGCAGCGGTAGTAGCACCAGCAACAGCAGCACCCCCCCGGCATGTCATCCTCCTCTAGTGCCTCGGTCCAGGCATGTCTGGCGGTCCCAATGTGCTGACAGACTTGAGCATACCGTGACCCCAAAGAAAGTAGCAGCAGCATGCAACATGGCGTACCGCGTACCTGGATGCTGCTGCTCGTTTTGCAGTCTGTACGCCGCCGCTGGGGTCATACGTCATCGCGTCATCTCACTCAGCTACACACTCATTTCAGTGGCGGCAAAGTGGGCACCCAAAATCTCGACCCCCCTCTAATACCTCTCACCCCAAATCATCTATTTGTCCAGATCGTCTCCAGAACACGAGCCGCCGGCCTGGTTTATCACTGCCGCCGGAAAAGCATTCCAGTCAGCCGTACCCGGACAATGTCCAGAGCGAGCAATATACATCTAAGTTTGGCCATAAACAATGCAGACGACACAAGCACACGTAAACTGCATCGCTCTCACGTCTGTCCAGCGCTATAGGGCTGTGCTCTGGGATGGATGCCAAGGGAGCCGTGGGTCGCTCCACAGTTTCTCCCAGGTTACTTCTGACCGGGACGGAGGGAAGATATCGCTGGCGCCCCCTCATGCACCGAAAGTCAGCCACGTACGCCGTCTGCAACACGTCCCTGCCCCCTATGTTCGGAGAGATGTGGAAACGCGGAGCTGCTGCTGAGTGCGGTCGGGGTGTACGCAGCGCCGATGTGCGTTGTGCCCTCCTGACAGGCACGGGTTGGTGGGGCGAGTGTCAAGTTGCCTCTGATCGTATCTTCCCGACCGTCTACGTAAACCGAGCGATAGGCTGGGAGTTGATCATAGCGACGAGGTGTCTCCACACGAAGGTCAGCAGGAGCCACGGTGCTCTCCGACTGTTGCCATTGTCACTTGGCTTCTGTGGAGGCACTTGGGGGCCGCACCGCTTAGCTTTGCAGGGTTCTCCCCTTCCGAGCCTGAGCAGTAAGTACCCATCCCATGCATGAATGCTGATTTGAAGTCTCAGTGAAACAGCTACAAACAGCCCAGGTCGGATGGCAGTGCCCCTTCAAATGTGTCAGGGCCTATTAGTCATGCTAATGATAGAGTTAGTGCATTCATGCTCGTTTCAAACCTCAGTGTGGCACTCGTCTGCGCAAGTGCGTGCACGGGGTGGCCATTGGAGACTGTCTCCGAGTGGCCCAAGATCCGATATCTCAGCTGCCTATGACATGTGAGTTGAGTGTCTGGTGCGCTGGTAGTGGGCAGCACCAGGCAGCCGGCCAGCGGCTAGCGCCAGCAGGGACATACGCTCCTTCCTGGCGAGGTCTCACGTCAAGAGCGGCGCCAGTCGTGCCGGTTGTGCGGTTGTCGACCAGGTGCGCAGCATGCACCATGCACCATGCCGTTTGTAGCGAGCGGGGTCAAATTCTGGTAGTTGACTTTCTCTGGTGAGTAGTGAGAGGTGGAGGCGGTCCACCGAGTCGCCACTGCCTTCCTCGAGGGCGCCCCAACCCCCGGCCTTCTCTCCTTCTCTCCTTCTACATATCATCGTCTCAGTAGCTCACCATCCTCCCTACGCCTTTTTCATGCCCCTAAGGTGCCTTTAAATATTGTAAAGCACCTTCTCGCTTCGCAAGCCACCCCACAGCCCAAAGTAAGTCTTATGCGGCGCGATCCCCAGAGCAGGGATCCGCGAAAGAATCGCTGACCTTCACCGTCTTCCTCGGGCAGCTAGACATGACCACCAACAATGAGCGCATGACCGACCAGGTGCCCGACCACCAAGAGTCCGACAACATCTGTTCTACTTGTGACTTCCAGACCACGGACCAGGGAAGCCTCGACGATCACGTCCTACGTTGCCGCCCGAAAGGTGGCGAGCCTGACCTGCCTGGACCGCTCCCTCCCTATCCGATCCTGGTCTCGCTGGGGGAGCTCCGCCTGCTGGAGTTCGCATGGCGTGTTTACGGCAACTTCGTACACCTGTACTGCATCGCCCAGGCGATGCCGGTAGGTTGGTGTCGTTATGTCGTTACCGTCGGTCGTTCTGACGATGTAAAGGACCGCACCGTTGAGGACATTGCTCTCTTTATTCGCCAGAACGCATCCTACTTCCAGGCCATCCCCACCGGACCGGATGACCTTCGCGCGTGCCTCGAGAGTAACCCAGAGTTCACTCCACACTACCAGCGCATTCTCGCCCTCAGAGAACATGCTGGGGCTACGGCGATCCACGTCGACATCTAGAGAGGATGTGAGATCGTGTGAGTGAGCAGGCAATCGATCCATTTTCTGACTCCACAACAACAGCTTCGTTGCGAATCAGTTTCCTTCAACCCGCCAATGTCTACTCCCTCATCATGCCGTCCTGTGTTGTCACGGACGTCTGTACCCTGTGCCATGGGCTCGTTCAATTCCCATCCGGTGGACTCGGCACCGTTCTCTTCGATCGTGAACGAGTGTTTATTGAACAGCGGAAAGCTCTTTCCAAGCTTTGGAGGGCCATTTATGCCTACATACGGTTGTCTGCTAAAAAGAGCAGATACATCCAGTAGTTTTGTATGGCCTCTTATGTAAAGTGGATCAGTGTTGCAACGAGGGGGGTCCGCCGGGCCATGGACATGATCGCAAGACACCGCATGTGTGAGATTACTCTGCTTCTACGCCATGCAACTTGCTTTATCGTGCATCCACCAGGCTCACCCAGCAGCATCTGTATCGTGCAAGTCGACCATGTTCTGGCACGCTCTGAGGTATGTTGGTGCGAGGATGTTCCCTCACCTGACACCTGCAGCGTCGATCCATGATGCTAAAGAGACAAACAGACTGGAAGATGACGTTGGAACAAGATCAGAAACGTCAGCACACATGATATGAACGTCCAAATTGTTGGCAATCGGTGTAGGTAACCGATGCAGACGTCATGCCAACACGAGCTGGGCGCCAGTGTGATGGACCATGTCGATCATGGCGGTGAACATGGCTGCGAGTTCTGCCTACTTGCGACTTGCACTTCAGCAGCAGACCATGGCGGTGGATCCGAGACATGTGTGGCCAGGAGCTGCGATGGCAGGGGCCAGGATGGTGAACGAGTTGCTGCCTGACAGAGGACGCGGGTAAGGGGTCATCATCAGAGGGGGGGGGGGGGGGGCGTTCAACGTGCGCGGTGGGGTGTGCCACCGGTCGTAGCGACGCTTCGGCCGTCGCCTCGCCCGGCGCGCGTCAGTACATATCCCTTCGGGACGACAGGTTAGTGGTAGAAGAGTGCGAGCGTGCGCGGCCTGGCGTCAGTGCCGTCTCTGCGGCCCTCGGACACGCCGCACACCTCTCGACCCACACCATGCCGATCCACACCATGCCGATCACTGTGCGCCCGTGCATTGCGCTCCTAGATGTTCAAGCCACCCGATTCCTACTTAGCACCGACAGCCTCGTCAAACTTGGCCTTGCCCTTCTCGATGGCGGCGCCGACCTGCTGCTTGCCCTTCTCGTAGTCGGCCTGCGCCTGCGCCTTGGCCTTCTCGTAGTCGGCCTGGGCCTGCGCCGTGCCCTTGGCGATGTCGGCCTGCGCCTGCTGCTTGCGCTTCTCAAACGCCGTCTGCGCCTGCGCCGCCTGGTCCTTGGCCCACGCGGCCGCGTCGTCGGCCGCGTTCTGTGCGCTCTTGGCCGCGGCGTCGGCAGAGTCCTTGGCGCTCTGGGCGGCCCCGCTGACCGTGTCCTTTACGTTCTTGACAGCCGCGTCGGCAGTGTCCTTGGCGTTCCGGGCCGCCGCGGTCGCCGTGTCCTTTGCGCTCTTGACGGTCGAGTCGACCGCGTCCTTCGCGCTCTTGAGGCCAGCCTTGGCGGTCTGCGCCGTGTCGCTGGCATCCTTCTGCGCCTTGGCGATCTCGGCCTTGCCGCGCTCAATGCTGGCGTTGGACTCCTTGATGAGCTGGTCAAACAGCTTGCCGACCGCGGGCGAGACGGCGCTGACGCGCGCCACAAGCTCGTCAGTGTCGGCAGGGAACCACTTGGCCGCCTGGTCGAGGCGCGCCTGGAAGTCGCGCGCAAACTTCTCCGTCTCGAGCTTGCCCTCCTCGGACCGGTCGCGCAGCCACTGCTCGATCGTCTCGGGCGCCACGCCAATCTCCTTGGACAGGTTCTTGAGGTCGGTGACGAGCTTGTCCACGTCCTCGTCGCGCGAGGCGATGACACCGCGCACCCACGCGTCGCCCTCGGCCTTCTTGTCCTTGGCAGCCTTCTCGACCTGCTTGTACAGCTTGTCGGCGGCCTGGTCGAGCTCCTTGAGCTGGTCCTTGCTGTACTGCTCGGCCTTCTTGAAGTACTCGTCAAAGTCGGCCGACGTGGGGAGCTTGCCGATGAGGACCTGGGAGGGGTGAGCTATAGATAAAGGGCAATAAGAAAAGGGAGGGCTTGCACTTGGCTTGGCCCACCCTCCTCACCCCCACTGACATCAATCGCCTGCTGGCTCTTCTCGCCGTACTCCTTGGAGAGATCATCCGACAGCTGCTTCCAGTCGACGTTCTGGACCTTGCCTCCGGCCTGCTGGAGCTTGGCCTGGACCTGCTCGACGATGTTCTTGACCTCGTCGCTGCCCGAGTTCTTGAGCGAGTCGAGCGTGCCCTGGATGTCCGTGTCCTTGACCTTTGTGAGGAACCCACCAATGGTCGCGCCGGCCTCCTTCTCGACCTGGTTGTAGAAGGCGAGCACCGACTCGGGGAGGACAGCGACGGCAATGTCGCCGACGGTCGTGCTGTACGACTTCTCGGCATCCTTGGCCGCCTGCGTGGCTGCGGCGCTGGCCTTCTTGTCGGCCGCCTCGGCGGCCTTGGCTGCCTTCTCGGCGCCAGAGCCAGCCTTCTCCACCGACTTGGGCTTGAGCGTCAGGACGGCGACGACGGCGAGCGTGCCGAGCGCGAGCCAGACGACGCCATTACCGCCCGTCGAGGCGCCGGACGAGGCGTAGCGGCGCGAGTTGACGCCCAAGCGCGAGTTGGCACCCAGCGATTGGGTCGGGTGCGCCGATGTTCCGGCGTTGGGGGCGACCAAGCGAGGGATGGGACGGGCCTGGTGGTTAAGTTTCCATCAGCATCCACCCGATCATGGCACACTGAGATGCCCGCTCTGGCTCACTGAAACGAGGCCCACCCTGGTGGGAGCGGCGCCAAGGGCGGCACGACGGATGGCAGTCACACGCATTCTGGATGCTTTGCACAAGAGTGGATGATGGATGAGTAGAGATGCATCGACGACGGGGTGCCTAGAGGTGGTGGTGGTGCTCGTGGTCGTCACTTACCGCGGAACGAGCTAGGCCGCCTGGCGGTGGGCGGGTTGCATTCAGTCTGTCCATGAGTCTGACGTCAGAATGGTGCCATTGTGGTAGAAAGCAGTCGCTTGGGGGTGTAGATCACTCCAGGCTCGCGGGCTCAAGTCCGCTCGTCCGGCCGCTGACCGGTCCGGTGCGCTTCCGATCCCGCCTTTGTGGCACCCAGCTGCCATCTGACGTCAAGGTAATGTTGCGGAACTTGAAACCCGCTGTCCGAAACGCCCGAGTGTGGCACACCCGATGCCACATCCGCGCGTCGGCGGGCGTCCGTCGGTTTCGGCTGTCGGAAGTGATTGAGAAAAGAATCCTGGCGAGCTACAAGAGTCTGGCCATGTATTCCCATTCGCATTGGCCGACGGCAGCCGGTCGCGACCGACGCGAAGAGGAGCACAGCTTGCGGATAGTTTGTAAATACCGCCCCCAGATCTAACAGAGAGATCGGCAGGGTAGCGAGCCAAGCCAGCCATCACATCTTTACCATTGTTTAGGGACCGGCGAGATTCAGGCCCGCCATGCAAAGGAAAGGGGGGTGGAAACAAGATTCGAAACAAGGAGCCCAGAAGCGACGACGACCCCTCGTGATGCACCGAGCCCCTGTTTTTATGGATGTGTGGCAGCTTCTCAGCCACCCACGCCCACGATGGAGCGCACGGCATGGAATGCATGGGCGGCACTGTCGCACTCCCGGACCTGAGCCGACGAGCTCACTGGTGCCGATGACACATAAGCACACGTAAGAATCACGCGGTCAAAAGGGATCTCGCGAATGGTGAGCTCGCCATGCCGGGCCCCTGTGCCCGTACCGACAGTCCGGGGTCCGGCTGATGAGCTGCCAGACCGCCGCCGAGCAAGTGGAAGCGTATCGAGGGCTGGGCTGTAAATGGCGCTAGCGCGGAGCCGTTGTCGTCGTCGTCGCCGTCGACTGAACACCGAGTCCCGCCGCAAACAATACCGCATTACGCGTAGCCGATGTGTCGTTGCTTCGAGCACGAGGACCCGAGTTCCACGGCCCGACATGGCTCGGTGGTGGGCGGTGGGCAGTGGGTGGGGGGTGGGGGGTGGGCAGTTAGCGACCTAACCAGGGGGTTGAGTGGCCGACAAAGTGGTCGGTCCAGGTGCCTCGACGTCTCGACTACGCCACGGGCATAACACGCGCGACCGACACGCGAACGGCACGCAGTGGGTGGGCTACGGCCTAGTGGCCTCGCGGCATCGTGCGGCTCGTTGCATGTTGCTGCCTAGCTCGTGCCACAAAAACGGGTGCGCAGCATGGATCGCTAGCCCACAGTACACAGCGCGGCGCGGCACGGCGAGCCTCGGCTGCGGCGCGGCGCGCTACGGCTGGCCTGCGGGACCGGCCAGCCGGCCGGACGACCGGGCGACCCGTGGTCTCGAGCGTTGGCGGCACCTCGCGTAACAGGTTCCGGCAGGCAGCTACTGTAGGCGGCGCTGGCATGCTGTAGCTCACTCGTGTAGCGGCGGCGGCGCTGATAGTCTCCGGTGCCAAGGGGAGTGCCTCGGCACTAGCGTACAGCAGCTTTCGGCCCGCAGTCTGGCCCGCCGCCCCGCGCGGCGCCGCCGCCGCCGTCGCTCGTTGCGTGGGTCGTGAATAAACCGCGGGAGCTGGGCACGCCGGGCGCCTGAGGCGCCGAGCATGCACATGCGGAGCTGGAAACTTGGCACCGACGGCGGGAACGACAGCGTCCGAGTTCCGAGGCCCGACACGGGGGCGCGGTCGTGGTCCGACGGCGGTGGTCGTGATGGCACATGGCCGCTGATACAAGTTCCAGCGGATCCAACGGATGTCAGTTACGGTCCCAGGGTGTGCGACTCACGTCGGCTGTCGCGGGTGGCTTGGCTTGGCTTGATGGCTTTTGGCTTCGATCTCGTGTGTCGCCGCTGGTATGCGCCGGCGCTGGCGTGGCATGCGTTCGCTGCGCTTCCTGCGCCGCTGCGCAAAGTGTAACAGCCTTTACCCTCACAAGGTTGTTACCGCACCCTGGCGATCACGTTTGAGTTTATACCTGCCGTACGAGATACCCACGGTCCGAGACGGCGGGCGGGGGAGGCAGTGGGCGGTGGGCTACGGCGGTACGGCGTGGTTACGGCGAGGGCTATCAACAGCATGCTGGCATGCATGGGTGGCGGAGGTATGTCGGTGGAGCGGGGGGTGCATACATACATGCATGCGGCGTGCGTGTCCCGCCTTCGGTGGGGGCTTCGGCGCCGCCGTCAGATCGGGGCGGGCGGCAATCAATATTGGACGTGTACGGTATCGGTCTATCTGCGCTCGTGGTCAAGGCTGCATGGCGCCGCCGCCCCTGCGCGTTTAAATGCTGGCATGCTGGTGTAATATCACGGGGCCACATGTTTCCTAAATGCGCTCATGCGCTTCTTGTCGGCCCGGAGAGACACGGTTCATTCTCGGAGGAGGTCACTCCACCGTGTTGCTATCGCCGACGGCGGAGCCACGTCCTACGCCGTCGTCGTCGTCGTACTCGTCGTCATCGGCGTCGTTGTGCGTCAGCTGCCCACGCGCAGCCATTCCGGCCAGCCGGCGGGGCGGCGGCGGGTTTGCGACAATGGCGGCAGACCCGGCATCAGAACGGGTTCTGTGCCTGAGATTCCCACCGCTCTCACGCCACTGGTGCGATCCCATTCTCCGCTTGCCGTATCGCTTGGCCGCTCGCTGCTCGTCGCAAGCCTGTACACACCACACGCACGCACGCACGCACGTCTGTCGCCCGACTAGAGCTTGTGCACTCAACCAACAACCCTCGGTTCCTTCGATCGTCGACGCTCGCTCTCGCGGGCACGCAGAGCTGCTCACCGCGCTCGTCGGCAGCCCGCGACAACCAAGTCACTTCAGTACGCGATAAGCGATTCGTCGTCACACGCGCAACCGCGCTACAGCAGCAGAAGCAGCAGCAGTAGCAACAGCAGAAGTAGCACCACCAGCACCAGCAGCACCAGCAGCACCAACAGCAGCAGTTGAGCACCTTCCGCCGCCCACCCGACTCTTCATGCAAGCGAGCGGGCTCAACGCACTGCGCGCGTACGCCGAGGCGCCCGACCCCTCAGCCGACATCCCCGCGTCGACGCTGCTGCTCGAGACGCCGCACTGCATCGCCATCTTCGACGCCTACCCAAAGGCGCGGTACCACTTCCTCGTGCTGCCCCGCCTGCCGTCGGACCTCGGTCCGGCTATTACGGCGAAGGACGTCGACAGCCTCGCCAGCCTCTTGCGCTTGCGACATCCTGCCCGGAATGCCGTGCTCGCCGCGATGCGAGACGCCGCTGCCGAGGTCACAGAAATGATCAGGGACGAGATGCACAAGACTGAGGGATACCAGTGGCCAGTGTACGTGTATGCTCGTGGCTCTCGATATGCTCTCCAGCCCCACACCCAGTTCCAGTTCCTTCCCTAGACTCGCTTACTTCGCCCGACTCCGACTTGGCCCTCTTGCCCACCCCCCCCCTTCCCCAACCCCGCCCCTTTTACATCCATGCCCACCCTACCCCAGCCCACGTTGTGCCCGCCCGCAGAATCCAATGCTCACGCCCCTGCCCCAGGTTGGCCGGGTTTCATGCGGTTCCGTCAATGAGGTGAGTGCGTCGTACTACCGCCGGATTCCAGCGGCTGCCCTGAACAGCTCAGCCCTGGTCCCTGCCACATTGTTGCGTACTGGCACCGGTACTGACGGCGACCTAATCATTCTCCCCCTACCTACAGACACGTCCACCTCCATGTCTTGTCAAACGACCTAGTGTCCCCGTCCCTAAGGACCAAGAAGCACTACAACTCGTTCCGCCCCGACCACGGGTTCTTCATCACCCTAGACGAGGTTGAGACATGGTGTGCCGACCAAGACACGGGGGTCGCTGAGCGACAGGCCGGGGTGAGTGAGCTGTTGATGGCGGGAAGCAGCAGTGCGATCGAACCCGAGAAACATGTGCTGATGTCGGCTAACAACAGATGCTACACAGCCGGGAGCGCCTCCTCCGCGACCCGCTAGTTTGCTTCAAGTGCCACGCAGTGTTCCGCAACATGCCCTCACTCAAGGAGCACCTTGACGCAGAGTTGGCCAAGGATCGGCTGGCAGCAGGAGGAGCAGGAGGAGGCACAAATAGGGCATCCTGAGTACCACAGTTCTCTGTGTAGGACGTCTGAGTACCACAGTCCTCGTTCCGGTGGCATTGGCATGCACTGGTGCATTTTGTAAAGAACAGTTGAATACTTCCTTCCGCGCACATATCGCATTCCGCATTTTCAAACTCTATTTACGCAGACTCTAATAGAGTATTACAGTTTACCCCCGAGGTGGCACTGCCGTTGTTGTAAAGCGTGCCCAGAAAGGATCAGACTCCCAGCCCTGCATCGGACGCGCGACGACTCGTCCTCTCTTGCCCACCGGTTGATCGGTTGCACTTGACGCCGCCGCAGCAGCGACCAGGTACCAGATTGTGTCCACTCCTTGGGCCACAAGGTAGTCTCGCATCGGGCCGTAGTTCAACCCGACATACGACACGCCGTGGGAATCATCCGAGAGGCATATGCGTCCTCCCTTGTCGAGGATAAGCTGAGGAAAATAAGGTCAGCAGGCCCGGCGACGGGAAAACTTGGACCCTCAGCAACCGCCACCCGACTCACTTGGAGGACTCTAGGGGTCGGGTAAGAGGTCGGCCAGCCCTTGCGAATGGCGGCAGCGTTCGCTTCGAATAGTGCCCCATACGATATTGCGTACTCGACATTGCGTTTCACACGGTCCCACACTGATTCCAGAGATGCGGACGGGCACCACAAGAGGCACAGGTCAAAGTGTCCTACCACTTCTGGCTGGTGGCGCTGTAGAAGCTTGTACTGTGCATCCAAATAGGCGATCAGGAACGGTTCCAGCTCGTCGGGGGTTGGCGTGTAGCCGTGGTGTAAGCGAGAATCGTCATCAAGGGGAACCAATGCTAGACTTCCGTCGGGTTGACGGGCCATGGTCTGGCTTCCAGTGCCGACATCCTTTACCGCACGCAACCAGGTGGGCCGGTCAAAGTCGATCGACACGCCGTCGACATGATGGACGGAACCCACGACATAGTCAATCTCGGGGTGGGCATGGAGAATCCGTTCCAGTCCATCGCTGTCTAGCTCGGAAATGTAATCGCTCTCGATGCCGATGAGAAGATCAATGTCTGCTGACCGTGCGCTACGCAGACGAGTGGCCTCGCGCAAAAAGTCTTCGTATGTCGTCAACAGGTCATGTGGAGTCAGGTCGGCCTAATGGCGCAGCACATTAGCATCTGATATGGAACAAACGCGGTGTGGGTGTGGGAACTGAATGTATGCGCACGCGTACCGTGCCGTATAGCATGAGCATGTTGGTCGTGGCAGTGGTGGTGGAGGTGGTGGCTGCGGTCTGTCACTCACCTCTTCTGGGAACAAGTCGCACTCGCGGTATCTTGGCGCGTGCTCGCTGAGCCCCAAGACCCGGAAACCTTTTCGCACGGCCTCATCGACGACTTGGGCCAGCGTGTCCTTTGCGTGTCGGCAAAACTGGCCAGAATGCGAGTGGTGACTGTGCGGCATTGTTGGGTCGTCGTGGTCGTGAGTATGTGCAACCCAATTTCGGTGGCGCGGGACTGATCACTTGGAGCAGGTATGCCGGTAAGGGAATGCGGTGCGAGAGGAGAGAGGAAGAGGGAGGAAGGAGGGAGACGAGAGGAGAGTGTGAGAGCGAGAGGATAGCGAAGGTGGGGGAATCCAAGCCGATGTCGGAGGGGTCGGAGGAGCAGCGGCGGCGGCGGGGCGGCGGCGGCGGAGTCGGAGGAGACAGAGGAGGCACGGCGAGAGTGGGGGGGAGGTGGCTACGGCGTGCTTGCTGCTGCCTGCCTTGGCTGGCGGGTGGGGTTTGTGGAGTTGTAGGTCGGATGAGTCGCGGTGCGCTCTACTCTGAAACGAGCAGTGCTGCCCGTCGTTGTGTAAACGCTGGCCCGCGCTGAATGGCAAGGAACGCGTCAGGCACCTCATCTACTCGGCCCCCCCGTTTTACATGGGGGGAGGCAACAAGCACACTCTACGTGCGGCCATTTTGGTCCCTGGCCTAATACAAATCTCTCCTAATACCCAGCTCCCACACACTCATAGCTGCTGCCGACTAGTAAAACAATGCTGCAACAGCAGCAGCTCAGCAGCGGCAGCAGCAAGCCAATCAAGCCGGGGCGGCCGCGGCAACAGCGGCACGACCGAGGCGGCAAGGGCGGCGGCACGCGGACCAGCCTCCGACCTAGGCAGGCAGGCAGGCCGGCAGGCAGGCAGGAATACACACTCGTGCGTATCCAATTAGTTTGCCGGTCCACCGCCTGCAGCCGCCGCCAGTGGTGGGAAAGCCGAAATCCAACGTGCAATCGCCTGGAATGAATACTGCTGCAGCTGGAGCCCGATGCATGATACTCGCCAGTCTTCTCCGAGAGGGCGTGCCCAGACTGCGCACACAAGGGAGTGCCTTGATGCAATCAATCAATGCAATATTCAAATGCATCCAGGCAGAAGAGACAGGGCGGATCTTGGGCGGGTCGGAGATTGCACGGTTGGCCTGGAGACGAACAGACGGCCAGACGGCCACACGGCCAGACAGCAGCCAGCAGCACCAGGTATCCATGTCATCTGTTGCAATGGAAGCTCGCACCAACCCTTGGCTGGTGCTACTGGCTGCATCAAGGGGCCCGTGTTTCGTTTGTAGTGCTGACTGCGGCTGCCGTTACCAAAGTCATATGCAAGCCGTCTCTTACAACGAATCTGTACGGCACGCAGGCGAGCAGGATAAAGCCAGGGTACTGAAGCAGCAGCAGCAGCAGCAGCAGCGGGTATCGTGTGCATGCTCGTTCCTGGCTTTGTCGGTCGAGTAGTAGTCACCGCCACCTTGCTTGTGCCGTCGTCGCAGGCCAGACGACAGGCGTTGGGAGCACACGCTTACGGTACGGTACCGTGCCGTCCCGTACCGGATAGCCCTCAACCTCAATCCCAGCACCATTGTTCCTGGCAAGCCCAACAGAGTCGAGAACATTGCAAGTGATGTACGACGGTGAGGGTCTCACCGGCGCATTTCTTGCTGGGTGGGTACCGGTGGGTTTCAGCGCCGTCGGGCGTCGTCACCGCCCCCTTTTAGTCGGTCTGTCGCTGTTGCCGAGCCGAGGAGGAGGGCAGCAGCGGCCAGCGCAGCGCAGCGCATCGCATCGACGCGGGCAGACAGGCCGGCTGCATGATGACCACCTGCACGCACATTGACAGACAGACGCAGACCTCGTCGTCGTCGTCGGCCGCCTTTGGCGCTTTTCAGGCCCCTCAGGCCCCCTCAGGCCCCACACGGCATGCTGCTGCTCAGCTGCTCGCTCGCAGCCAGCAGCATACATACGTGCTGCTGATGCTGCCGGGGACACGCTTGCCACCACGCTACGACCAAGCCATTCAGCCTGTACTGGTGCGGTGCTGCTGTTGTTGCCGCTGCTGCGGCCGCTGGGTTCCCCCCGCCCCTCTCGGCCTCTCCGACCGGCCCAGCCGGCCTGCATGCACTTGCTCTCGTCATGTATCATCCGCCGCGATTAACCCCCGCCGCCGCGCCTCCGCTGCCTCTGCGGCTGCTGCCGTGCGTGCTCCTGATCGCCCTCCGGCCCTCTTGCCCCCGCGGTCCCCTCGGTCCGCCCTGGCCTTTTTCCATGCCGACGGTTTAAGCTGCTTTGGCTCCTGCCCCTGTTCCCTCGTCGTGCTCCTGCTGCCCTTGCTGGTGCTGCTCGTGCTCCTCGTCGCCCTCTGCCGCTCCCACCCACCCTGCCTCCGGCAAAGCCATTCGGTCCCTCTGTCCTGGGTCAACACTCTCTCTGCCAGCCTGCGTGCGGCCTGCCGGCCTGCAGCTTGCGTGCCGCCGCCGCCTGGACCGGCCCAGCACCATCCCATCCCATCCACCACCCACACACTGCAGCAGCCAAGAGCACCTCAACTCCATATCAGTCGCTGGTGTACACGACCACACATTCTTGTCCCCCCTCCGTGTCGGTAGACAATTCTCACCCCTTCTCACCACTCGAGTATCGCGCGTCCGCCTTTTTGCCTTTTCAGTACCATCACACGCCACTGCGCAGAGTAAAGCTGCAAGTGCGCTCCACTGTCGTTCCCCTTCACGGCTTCCTCTTTTAGAGCCCACTGCTCACCGCCCTTCACCCCCCCCCCTTGTCTCTTCCCTGCCTTCCCTTTGTCAGCTAGAGACCACACCCACCGTCACAACCACTACCACGTCCACCACCACCACTACATTTACACGCACACACTACATCAACACAGCTTGCTTGGTCACATACACCCGCTGCTAGACAGGTGAGAATCAGCGCTCCCATCGTACAGCGACTTGCATCACCGCTTTCCTCCCCCCCTCCCACCCCCCATCACCCACTCCACACACCCACACACCCCATCCTGCCGGCCACCCACCTCCACACCGGTATGGCGATACCTCTGCTCCATCTCACTGCGACATTCCGTCCACACTGCCGCTGCCCGCATCACTCGCTGCGTTGGCACCACACGCACCATGTCACGGGGCGATGTCATGCCTCCTCGCAGACACCGTCCCCATCATACACCGACGTTAATTCTGCCCGAGTCGCCGTCCCGCCCCCCTCCGCGCCGCGCGACCAGTTGATGCCGTAGAGGCGAGGACAGCGCGGACGGGCCAGCAATGGCCTGTTCTTTTAGTGCTCCTCGCACTCCTCGACGGTACCCATCTGGCTAGCCTTCACCTGCAATACCCCTCTCCAGCACCAGTCCCCTCCCATCCCCCACGGCCAGCAGTCGCAATGTCACGGCCCCAACCTTGCGCGTTCGGTTCTTTCGCTGACACAACTTCGTCACCTACAGCGTATCAGGTTTCTTCTCCTCAACGTCGCAGCGCGACGCTTTGGCATAGCTCCACCGCCCTCGTTCCGACCACGGCGACAAGCAGCTACACTTTCCCACCGCCTTCATCCTTGGATAGCATGTGGCACACTCAGCAGCCAGGCGGCGGGGTAAGCCTGCATCGCGACCATCTCCATCACGGTGACTGACTCATCGCCCAGCCCGTCACCTTTGTCCCCCACGCCCAGTTCACCATCCCCCCTTCCAACAATGAGGAGACCACCAACGGCCTTGGATTCGACCCCGGAAACCCCGCAGACTTTGCCAGCCTTAGCCCATACGACCTCGACTTTGTCGCCACTGCCGGTCAGCAGCCCCAGCATGTGTTTCCCCTCGCGATCCCTCAGCCTCACCGCCCCGCGCTCGCTTTGGACACTACGGGTCAGTCCTTCCAGTTCCCTCAGCACGCGACGCCGTCGTCGCTGTCGAGCGCACCTGGACTAGAGCTCTCCACCTCGGCCGATGTCGACCGTGTTTTCCAGCCCAACATGTTTTACAGCCCCGTCCCTGCCGACTTCGCCGCACTGCCCCAAACGGTGGCCCCGCCGTACTACTACCCTGGCACAATATCGCCCTCGGCACTGCCTCACCAGATGCTCAAGCCCACCAAGAGCTTCAGCGACCTCATCCTCGAGAGCCGTCAGTCCTCGCTATCGGCTAGCTCGACCGAGCATGAGTGGAACGGCAACGGTGGCCTGGAGGACCTATCTATGCCGCTTCAGCGTGCACTAGTCATGGACCAGCAGCAGCCAACCCTGCAGCAGCAGCATCAGGCTCGCCAGGCCGCACTGCAGCAGCAAATGGGTGTCCCTCGTCCTCTCCAGCAGCCCGTTGACCTGTCGACTCTGTCCGACCCCCAGCGCGGTGCTTTGATCAACCAGGCTCTCAGGCAGTACATTGCGGCCCCAAACCGCCTCGCTCTTGGTGAGCGTAAGATCATCATCATGTCGCCCAAGGTCGGCCAAAAGAGCTACGGTACGGAGAAGCGCTTCTTGTGTCCCCACCCTCAGGCCACCCTCGTCGGCAAGGCCTGGTTCACGCCCAGCAAGGACGACTGCCCCGTCTCGCCACTCCTTGCTCCTCGTGTCAACATCAGCCTCTCCGGTGAGGCAACCGTCAAGGATGCCCACGTCTCGTGGACCACGCTTGACAACACGTCGCTCGATGAGAAGATCCACACCCAGGCCATTACCGAGGAGGACAAGCCCTTCCTTGGCAACGTTGCCGGCAAGAACCTTCACATTTCGGACAACGATGGCAAGCGCCGCGAGGTCAAGGCAATCGTCACTGTCAAGGCCCCCTTGGCTCACCACGCTGGTGTTCACGGCTGGGGCCCTGCCAAGGGCACCATGCCCGACATCACCAACGAGCAGGCGATTGGCGTCTTTGAGAGCAAGGAGATCAAGGTCATCTCTAAGCCCAGCAAGAAGAAGTCTAACAGCAAGTCGGCTGAGCGTGAGTCCAGTTTGCATGCCAGCCACCCAGCCACCACACGTGCTGACTCAACAAGTTATTATCCAGCATGGTTCGACAATTGCACTGTTCAACCGTGTCAAGTCGCAAACATCGTCTACGCGTTACCTGTCGGTTCCCACCGACCTGACGCGCTTCGTGGGTTCGGACCGCCTTCCCGTGACTGGATCCGTCCCGCCCAAGGTTCCCACGTCGGAGAGCATTTTCGGTGGCTTCACAGTCGACCCGAGTGTTTGGGAGTCGTTCATCATCTACCTCGTGGACCCTACCAAGCCTGTGCTGCCTACCAACATTGCACCACCTCACCCCGACTGGCCTAGCCCCCCGAGCAACGTCATTTCGACCCTTCTGGCACCCAGCATTCGCTACAACTCCACCGTTGTCCTTCAGTCACTTCAGACTGGCAGATGTTCGCCCGTCCTCGTCATTCGTCGAGGCGAAGAGGGTTCGGATGTTGTCGGCATGGACGGAACGTCGACCGAGGCTGCTATTGCATGCCCGGAGGGCGAGCTCCCTGGTCACCCTGTCTCTCAACTGCAGAAGGTGGCCTTTGAGGTTTATCAGCACGACTCGCGCCAGCAGGTTGGCCGTGACCCCAGCTACGGTGGCTTGTGGCTCTCCTGTGACCAGGAGACTGTTCGCGAGCAATTTGTCAACGCCGAGCGCCGTTGGAACCCTCTCCCGACCCAGACCAGGGGTAGTGGCTCGCGCCCGTCGAGCATGCCGAACACTCCTCAGACTAGGTTCGGCGTCTTGCCCATGACCCCTCACACGGCGACTGTGGGCCTTCCTTCCAACCCACCCAGCCCCATCTCGTCTTCTTCGTCGGCGACAGACTACTTTGGCAACCACAGCCGCAAGTCGTCCTCGTCGGCCCTCTTCTCGCCTCTCTCCAACGAGATTGCACTTCCTTCCACGGACGGTGGACCCGTTCGCCGCCAGCGCACTGGCTCGACCAGCCGCGGTCCTCTTCAGCGTCCAGTGTCGATGCACAAGAAGCGCACCTCGTCGGTCGACATCACAACCGTCAACTCGTACGAGTACATGCCCAACGCCCTCATGGCCGCCAATGGCACTCTCCCCGGCGCCGAGCGCCTGTACTGGACGCTGGATGTCGGAGACGTTTGCATCTGGAGCATTGTCAGCACCGAGGCCGTCTCTTACACGTTCTACGTCCCGCCCTACGCCACCGAGCCCACCGCCCCGATGTCTCCCTTCCCGGTGGCTCACCGCTTCCTGCCTCCCAACATGAGCGCAGAGGTGCCGGCAAAGTACAACCACCACTACACCTCAATGGCAACCGTACCACTTGTAACATTCTACGGCAAGAATTTCTCCAAGAAGCCGGACGGCACCGCCGCCCACACGGTTTACTACGGAGACCAACCTGCGGCTCACAACGAGGTTAGGTGTAACGAGGTTATGGCAGCTGCCGAGCCTCAGGGACTCCAGCACCCCACACCTATCTTCCTCGTTCGTGAGGATGGACAGTGCATCCTTCCTACCCAGCTAGTGTACCCATAAGCCGTTACTCACGGCCCATCTCCCCATCTCCCCTCATCTCATCCTGGTGAGCTCTTTGTATTGTTCTCCCCCCCCCTCCCCCCGGGCAAAAACAACCCGACCCCAAAGCCCTCCAGTATCGACTCTTAGTGTCGTTCTCTGTCTGATTCAGTGAAAGCTCCATCGGCGCCATTGTCCTGCCTACATGCGCAAGACACTGTACAAGAATAGATGCATGGTGACTCGCAAGTCACGTCAATTCCGGTTCTCTCAAGTCTATAGATGTCCTCCTGTTAATCCAAGCCCATAGAATAACAACGCCCGCCGCCAGAATCTATCTGGGAGGCACACGGCGCGGGAGTGACCCGCGTATGCTACTACATATGCCCTCATCATCGTGCCTTCGATACTGTGGCGGCGCGTCCCTTTTGGTAACGACGGAACACGGCCACGAGGAACGCGACCAGGGCAGCGGCGGTAACAACGCATGTGACCTGCTTGAAGACGGAGGTGCCGACTTTGCTGCTTCCGCTTCGGTCAGAAGCGGCTTGTGATGTCCGTTGGAGTTGCGACCTGTGAGAACGGACAGTGTTGTATACTGCTTGCAGGAAGGGGCGGTGGGCATCGGCTCGTTCCCGGACCTTTGTGTCGAGAGTGATGACGTCTTTGCTTAGGCGATGCAACTCTTCTCGCAGTGCCTTGTCACCGCGCTCGAGCTTGTCGAGGCGGGTGACTGCCTCGCGAACCGCGACCGGCAACGCTCGAGCCTTTCCAACCGGTTTGTAATCTTGGTTGGACTCCGAGTCACGCTCAGAGACGGTTTCTGATGCCGAGGCAGTCTCGTTGAGGAGACGACTCGTCAGCCCGTTCATCGCGGACAACAGCGACATTTGGTATGCGACCAACGCGTCTGCAAGACGAGAATCGGCGCCCACAGCTAGCTCGGGGTGCTCTGCGGCCTCGGCTGCCGCCTTGGCAGCAATTGCCTCGGGTGAGTCCCTCATGCGCCACGCGGTGTATGGCTTCCCATTCTCATCCGGCGGATTGACGCAAATGACTACAGCACGGGTTAGTTTGATGCACCAATTTGAAGACTTCGCTGTTCCGGAACAAGGGAAGCCAGAGCACCTGACTCACTGTGCTGGACCTCGCCGTTGACAAAGTCTTCTTGGAAGTCTCCGCGGGCCGAGCCGCGGTTGATGAGGAATGCGGTTGGTTTGCCATTCTCCGGTGCCGTCGGACACGTGGGACCGTTGACTCCGGTGAACTGGGCGTCGTTGTCAACGGTGTTGCGCAGCACTGTGAACTGGTTCGCCGAAGATACGACGATCGCATAACCAAAGTGGGCACCGTGGAACTTGTTATCTGTGACTGTGGCACCTTGGACAACGGTATCGGTATCGTCTGACCAGGATGACGGGCCTACGACGATGCCGACCTTGAAGTACCTTGCTTTTGCATAAAAGTGGTTGTCATGGACGCGGACGTCGGCGTAATCTCCTTTCCACGGGTCATAGTCGACAAGATTGACACCTGTTCCTCCATCAATCCCACGTTCAAAGCGGGGCCTGCCCGACTCACCTCCCAGCACCACACGGGTCCGCGAGTAGACGGTGTTGTCTCGTACCTCGGACCCTGCTGAGCCGAATAGGACAATAGCGCCGTCAGTCGTGTCGAATACCGTCTAATGATATTAGCCGTCTACTGTTGCCGGAATGGAACACACTCACATTGCCCTCGATGAGTGACTCCTTGCACGCCAGACTGATGCCATCTGCTCGGGGGTTACCCCAGCTCGGCTCGAGCTCAACAACGCCGTCGTAATCGTCGTCCCACTCTTCACCGCAAGGCCCCTAGAGTCTCAGCACCGGCACGGGGAATGAGTATGGGCTAACAATCTCGTTGTTCGCGATGTAAGCCTTACGGCAGTTGAGGTTGTCGCCCTCTCGGATATGGAGCGCACTCCAGCCGCGCGGCTCGTACAGTCTGCAGTTTGTAACTGCCTGGCCTTCTCCGTTCCCGATCTCGATGAGAGCGCCGCCCTTGGGCACACGGAGCAGCTGGGGGCGGTTGCCGTCGACGATAAGGCCGTCGATGGTCGCATATGAGCACATCTTGCAATCGGCACTGCGGTGTGTGAGAATGGGTCTATACCAGTACCGATATTACGCACAAGATTGCAACGGCTTGGTCCTTGCCCTCCACTACGAGCATGGCACGGTCGCGCCCTTCCTTGAGCCCTCCGGCGGTATTGAGCGTTTGTTGTGGGGCTGTAAACACCACGGGCCCCTGCAGGCGGTGAACCGAGCCTGGGCATAATGACACTGTTGTCCCTTTGCCCCCTGGGCTGTGAGCATCATGGGGTCGAGTGAGTCTGAGAAGACGTACCAGCACTTAATGCTTGGTTGATGGCAGTCTCGTCGCCCGAGGGAAGGCAGGGCCGGGCCTGCTTTGAGGACCTGCCCACTGCCACGGCCGCTGGCAGCAGCGCCAGAAAGATACCGGATATCCTCATGCCAAGTGACCTTCTCGTGTCGAGATGAGACCAAGGCCGATGCGTGTTGTAATGTTGAAACGCGCGCTGTTGTCGATGGAGCGTCGGGTCAAATGTTGAATTGGAAGCAAGTTGTATGTGCCGTCGAAGGCGCGCGTGCTCCTGACTTCGTGCCTGAATCGATCCTGGTGCTGGCTGATGAAGATAAAGGGGTGAGGGCGCCAATTTGCTTCCGTCTAGGTGTGCCGGAGCCGCCCAGAGTGGAGGTCGGCGCACTGGATCAGTCGACTGGTCGCACGCGCATCATCGTCATGGCCGTTCTCGCACCCTCGTTCTCTCCGCACACGTTCTCTTTCTCGTCTCCCCACCCGCAGCCATGTCTTCCGCAGGGACCCGTCGTATCCAGAAGGTGGGTGACATGAGAACGCAGGACGCTCTCCCGCTCACGCTGCCGCCAGGAGCTGAGCGAGCTCCTCAAGACGCCCCTGGACGGCATCGCGGTGTCTCCCACCGGCGACAACATTCACACATGGAAGGTTGTCATCAAGGGGCCTGTGAGTTGGCTGCGAGGTTCTAGCGGGCGACAACTCACGCTTCGTAGGACGGTACCCCATACGCTGGCGGCAAGTTTGGGCTCAACGTCGAGTTTGGCGACTCATTCCCCTTCAAGCCGCCTACTGTGGGTCGTCGGCTCCGAGCCAGCCCCCTGACTGTCACAGGTGACGTTCACGACCAAGGCCTACCACCCGAACATTGACACGGACGGAAAGTGGGTAGGCTCTGGCGTTGCTCGTCGCTGACCAGCAGTATCTGTATCGCGGTGCTCAAGGCCGATGTCTGGAAGCCAGCGACCAAGATTGCGTCGGGTGAGGAGATGGGATCGGCCACTGCGTTGAGGGTTGTCTGCTAATGCCGACAGTCCTGCTTGCAATCCAGGACCTCCTGGAGACGCCCAATCCTGATGACCCGCTTGTGGCTTCGATTGTGAGTTGGCTTGCCGGACGACGAGCTGACGCGCCAGGCCGACCAGTATCGCAACGACCGCAAGGCCTTTGACCAGAAGGCGGCCGAGTATACCAAGAAGGTAGGGTTTCAGCTGTCTGTGGTCTACGGGCAGAAGGGCTGACATCACAGTACGCTGTCTAGAGCAGAGCTCGACGGCCCTCGTGGCGCCATAGACCATCGGGAGATAATGATGGCTCTCATACCCTTGACATGAACTATTCAGACCAATGTACCCATTCACTGCTGCATCTAGTCGGACTACGATGCTCATTCACTGCTGCATGGCGCTGCGACCCTCATGGTTGGCGCATTGTTTATTGTTGTGCTCTGAGGCGGTCCACTATTCGCTCCCCCTGGTTAAATTCAACTTCCTATGGTGGCGATAAGATTTTGAATCTCGACGTCACCTTGTGGTTCTGCGCTTCGCTACACCCACACCAACATGTCGGCCACGCTCACGAAGAAGCAACAAAAGGCGCTGGCGTTCCGCAGCAAGCAAAAGGCCAAGGCCAAGGGCCTCCCCGAGCCCGAGGACGTGCCGGAGACGGACCTGAACGAGGGCGAGGGTGACGGCGAGGGCGCCGACGAGGCAACAGTCGCGACAGCATCGACGTCGACCAAGCGGAAACGCGGCGAGGATGACGGCGAAAAGAAGGACAGCAGCGCCAAGGGCAAGGGCAAGAAGACTGCGTGGGACGAGGACGAGGACGGTGAGGGCGACAAGAAGAAGAGCAAGAAGGAGATCAAGCAGCGCTACATCCTCTTCATCGGTGAGTACTGGCCTCGGTTGGCGCCGCGCCGCCGCTCACGACGCCAGGCAACCTCGGGTTTCGGACGACGGCCGACGAGGTGCGCGCGCACTTCAAGGAGGCGGCGGGACGCGTGCCGTCTGTGCGCCTCCTGACGGACAAGACGAGCGGCAAGTCGCGGGGGATCGCGTTCGTCGAGCTGGCCACTGGCGCCGAGATGCAGGCGTGCCTCCGCCTGCACGAGAGCAAGCTCAACGGGCGCGCGATCAACGTCGAGCTGACCGCCGGCGGGGGCGGCAAGAGCGCCGCGCGCAAGGGCAAGATCGAGGAGCGCAACAAGCGCATGGGCGGGCAGCGCGAGCGGCGCGCCGAGCGCGAGAAGGAGGCGGGCGGAGGGGACGCCGCGGCGGCCGGCGAGGGTGAGGGTGCGGGTGCGGGTGCGGGCGCGGGTGCCGACGCGGACGCGGACGCGCCAGCCGCCGCCGAGGACAGCGGCAACGGCGAGTTCAAGATGCGCAACGGGCGCCGCGTGCGCGTCAAGCCAAAGGTGAGTGCTGCGGAGTGGGCAACACGGGCGAGACTGACGCGACGCAGTCCGACGAGCGCCCGGCCAAGCGCGCGCGCGGCGACGACGCCCGCGGGGGGCGCGGCGGTGCCCGTGGCGGCTTTGGCGGCGGCGGGCGCGGCGGCTTCTCGCGGCCCAAGTGGACGCCGACGGGCGCCAACGCGCTCGCGGTGGGATAGAGCACTGTATATATGTATATTTGCATTGTCATGTACGTGGGTGGGGAGCAGGTGCGGGCGGTGCGGCGCCACGGTGCAGCTTCTACGTGCTCTGCTTGTTCGCGACTCGCTACTCGTCTCTCAGGCAGCTGCGCCCCGCCGCCCGCGCGGCGGCGGCTCATGAGCGCCATGGCCCGATGTTTGGCCAGAAGGACGGGCGCATCGGCGCATCGCCGTTTTTCGACTCGCCCTGTTGGTACTCGACGTGGGGCTGACGTTGGGGGTGTGTGTGGTCAGCCCGGCCGTCCGGGTTCGAGGCCTATGCTGCTGTGCGGCGGCGCGGCACAAACCAGCCTCCTTTGCTGCACGCACGCGCGGCGGTGCACCTGTGCATCGACCCATCCTATATGTAACAACATGAACAGTGGCGTGCTGTGGGACGGCGGCGGTGGTTGTCGCCGTCGCCGGCGTGGTATGCGGGGGTGGAGGTGGGGGTGCGCGGCGTGCGCGTCGGCATACGCGCGCGCGTCATGTCTCCTGTCGTCTTGTCTCGTCGTACGAGCTCGCACTCGCGCTCGTCGTCTCGCTCGGCGCGCCGCGGCGCTAGAATGGTGTGTGGTCGCCCGATGCGCACTGGGGTGTGAGCTCGCTCCCTCGCTCCCTCGCTCCCTCAACAGCCCCCCGACTCACCAACGAGCATATCTGGTTGTATGTCCGCACCTTGCACTTGCACCCGGGGTAGTTGCAGTAGCAGACGTGTTCTTCTGCGGCCTCGGCCGGCTGGGCCGGCGGCGGCACGGCGTCGGGGTGGGCGATGACGAGCTCTACCGTCATTGCAGGTTGGCTGTTCGCCGGCGAAAGTGTGCTGTTGGTGTCAGAGAGGCGTAAGAGGGGGATAGAGCGACGGCGACAGAGAGATATTGTGGTGGCCGCCGGCAACACACACACACATATCTGCCTGCGCCCACGCCCACACACACACAGACATCACGTACTGAGCCTGAGTTTACGGCTCTGGCATTGGCCTGTGGCAGATCAAACGGCTAGTCGTCACCGTTTCGCAGTATCGTTTGCCCCTCTCGCGCCTGTTGCGAGAGGGGAGGAGGGGGAGGGTCGGGGGCCGGAGGAGGTGTCGAGGAGGTCGTGTCCAAAGGCAGGGAGTAGCAGCAGTAGTAGCGGCAGCAGCAACAACTACAGCAGCAGCAGCCGGCCTAATCGCTCAGTGCGCAGGGGCCGTATTTCGTTCTCGCGCTTGAGAGTGTTGTCGCCGCGCTGGCCGGCATGTGGTGAGTGCTGTTTTGTGTGTGTTGTGGTGTGTGTGGTGTGTGTGTGGTGTGGGTGCGTGTGTGCGTGCGTGCGTGTGTGGGTGTCTGTGCGGTGTGTGCCGAACGATTCCGGAGTAGTGGACTGACGACGACGATCGCCAGCGAGCGAGCGAGCGAGCGAGCAGCGAGGCGGTGGCCAGCGAGGCGGTGGCCAGCGAGGCGGTGGCCAGCGAGGCGGTGGCCAGCGAGGCAAAGGACGACAAGAGTGAAACGTCGAGAGTTTGTTGTGCAAAGTGGTGTCGTCGAAGGAGCAGAGGAGCAGAGCGAGGAGCGAGGAGCGAGGAGCGAGGAGCGAGGAGGATCGTTGCAGCAGTAAGAGGCACCACCACAGGAGACAGAGCAGTGCAACTCAGGGACCTCAAACGCACAGAGGAACGGCGCCAAATAGTAGTGGCAGCGAAGGCAGAAGGCAGCGGCCGGCCGGCGGTAGGTAGCAGCGGCAGCGGCGGCGGCCTCGGCACCAGCGGCACGACAGACTTGCTCAAAGCGGGGCGAGGGGGGGCGGTCTGCGGCCGAGCGAACAGCTGCTGCACACCGCTGGCAGACGCACAGACGCACAGACGCACAAACCTTGTGCCTCCCAGCACAGTGGGGCACGGTAACCGCACGGCAACCGCTCCTTGGCCTGGACCAGGGCCGCGCTAGCGCAGCGCGAGCGAGCGACCCAGAGCTTTTTGTTACAAGCTTGCTGCTGCGGGCACGCAGATCAGTCACTGGCATCTGTTGCACCACCACTGCGCGAGCGCCTGCCGGCCGGCCAGCGCTGGTACCGGCTAGCAGCAGGTTCGTATTCGTGGCCAGGCCAGACCAGGCCAGGAAGCCAGGCCTACGCCGCCGCCGCCGCCGCCGCCGCTGCCGCCGCCGCCTGCACCATCCCGAGCGCCAAGCCAACTCACGCACGCATCATTCGGAGAGCGAGCCAGCAGCTCTGCTCACCCACCCACCACACCCACCCCGCGTTAATTGCCTGCCGTGAGTGCACCACGCGAGGCGCCGCCCGCCCTGGCATCGCGCGCTCCAGGCCGTGCCGGGCGTCTCTTGGCGCCCGCTGCGTCGACTCGGCAAGCGCGCGCTTGGGTCAACTGGCTGGCTACGACAGACAACGACGGCCTTGCCCTTGCCCTTGCCCCCTCCCCCCCCCCACCTCCCTCCCTTGCATCCATCTCGCTCAAGCTCTAGCCCGCCCTGACCACCCACCCACTCTGCCCTGAGCGGCCGCCTGAAACGCACTGCACAAGCGACCAAGCGAGCGCGCTCGGACCTTGCTCGTCGTCGACGTCGCCGTCGCGCCAGTCTCGTCGCGCCAGTCTCCTAGTCGTGTCGTCGTAAATGACTTGCGAAACCTTTCAGACCACTTTGAAACGGGCACGGACGTACGTCGGACAAATTCACGCAACGCGACGACCACCACCTCACTCCAGAGCCACATTCATCCTCATTGTCCAACCACGAATGGCTAATTACGACTAAACCGTACCGACGTGCGCGTCACGCACGCGCACACGCACGCACGAATGAATGCAGAGTAAGGAGATATCAACGAGCGCAAAGAGGGGAGCGAAGAGCGTATACGCGAGAGATGACGAAAAGGCGGGAACAAGAGATACTAGCAGTGTGTGACAAGGGCCCCAAAGGAATAGAGATGCTGTGTGGTGGTGGTGGTAGTAGTAGTTTGATGGGTGTGGAGAGTAGTAGGCGTAGGCTGTGGGCTGTCCCTAGACTTGGACAAAAGTGTGTGTGTTGGTGTGGTTGAGCCAGTGGGCTCGCAAGCGCGCAAGAGAGACGTATGTGGTCGTGAGACACGATGAGAGAGACAGAAACTGCTTGTAAAAATATCGCAGTGTTTTAGGCCTTGAGGGCAACGGGGGTAGCGTCGGGGCCAGTGGCAGTGATGACAGCGCTGGCAACCGTAGCAAACGACACGGAAGAGGCGGCAGCCGCAGCAAGCTTGGCCTTGGCAACCTCGGGGTTGGGGGTGGTCGAGACAGACACAATGACAGCGTCCTGCTCAGAGTCCGAGTCCATGGTCACCTGGGCACGTGAGACCGAGTTCGTCGAGCCGCCGGCGCCCTTCCCTTGCGCCGTTCCCCCCCACATCATGCACTCACCTCCTCCACCACCTTCTCGGCCGGCTTGTCCTCGGCCTCGGCGCTCACAGGCGACGCAGGCTTGGGGGGAGCAGGCTCGCTCAGGACCTGAGCGGCAGTCTTGCTGCCCCACGACGGCTCGCGGCGCTCGGTAGAGGGCGTAGCCGCGCCGCCGTTGATGCCGAGCGCCGGGAACTCGTCTGCCCGGGGGATGCGCTGCGGGGCAGCAGGCTTCTTCTCGCCGCTCGCAGACGACGAGCGCGAGCCGTTGGCCTGGCCGTTGGGGTAGCGGGGTCCCCTGCGGACACCGTTGGGCGAGTGCGAGCGCGACGCCACGCCGTTGGCGTGCACGCGGGCAACGCCAGGCTGGCTTGCTGAGCGGCCGGTGGCGGGGGGGAGAGGCGAGCCTGATGGCTTGGGGGGGAGAGTGGCCGAGCCCGAAACCGATGCTGATCCCTCGGCCTTGTCCGACGCATCCTTGGTCGAGCTGGCGTCGGCACCGTCAGCACCGGCCACAGCGGCCTCAGCCTCGGCAGGGACCTCGGCCACCGTCGTGTTGTTGGCGGCGGCGGCGTTGGCCTTGTTGTGAAGGTAAGGAGCGTGCTGCTGGTAGTGGCCGTTGATCATCTGCGAGCGCATGACGCGGGGAGGGCGCGTGGGCATCGGAGGGATCAGGCCGCGAACGACATCGGGGTGGCGCACGTCGGCACCATCGGCGTCAATGTGAGGGAACTTGCAGTACTCGCCGTTGCGGCACTTGCCCTCGCGGAAGAAGGCGCACGGAGGAGGGTTGCCGTCCTTCCACTGGCCGAGGTGGGACGAACCGCCTGGGCGACCGCCGGGTCCCCAAGGCTTGGAGCCGCCCGAGAACGAGGGCTTCTTGCCGTGGAAGGGCTTGGGGCCGCCAGCAAACTGCTGGCCAAAGCTCTGTCTCCTTCCTGGGCCGCCGGGGTAGCCGTTGGGGATGAAGGGCTGGAACTGGGGAGGCGAAGTGGCAAAGTAGGCGGCATCAGCCGGGGGAGGCGAGTGGGGGATGAGCGTGGGCGAGAGGGGGCCGATGGCGTAGCCAGCGGGAGGAGAGCCAATGAAGGGGGCGCCGTTGACGGCAGCCTGGGCGTCGCCGTTGGGGACGGGGATGGCGCCGGGAACGAAGGCGGGGGCGACAGCTGAGGGAACGTGAGCGGCGCCAGGCGACTGGGCGGGTATCGAGTCATGCGGGGTAGTAGCGGCCGCGTCGGCCGGTGTTGATTCAGAAGCAGCAGGAGCAGCGGCAGCGGCAGCGTCGTCGGTGGACGCGCCGGGGACAAACTGGGGCGCGCCGGGGAAGAAGGGGGCGGCACCGGCGGGGTAGGGGACAAAGCCGCCGGCGGCGGGGTCATAGTAGCCAGCTGGGGCACCGGGGAAGAAGCCTGGTTGAGGGCGAGGGTGGAAGAAGATGCACGAGGCGCCGTACTTGCAGTTGGGGAAGTTGCGGCAGGGGATCGTCTTTGCGACCTCTGTCGGTGGCAGGTTGGCGGCACCGTTGGGGGTCGCGCCATTGGGAGCGGCGGCGCCGTTGGCGTTGCTCTCCTTGCGCGGGGGGTAGTGGACTGTGCCTGCGGGCTGGTAGAATCCGGGCTGGTGGTAGAACTGGGGAGGGGCCATCTGGGCAAAGGGCGGCGGCGGGGCATACAGGGGCTGGGGGTAGAGAACCGAGAGCATGGCGGGGTCGCCTGTCAATCCTGGGGGCGGGACGACGGCGCCGGCGGAGAGCAGTTCGCGGACAACGTCGACATGGCCGTTCTGGATGGCGAGGACGATTGGGGTGCAGCCAGTGACCATGTCTAAAGGAGGGCGGTCAGTAACCGTAGATGGCGGCCGACTTTTTAGGCGGCTTTCTCTCCGACGAGTTGCTACGCCGAGTCCCGAGGGATGGGGCTTTGAAAAAAAAAAAGCCGGCAACACACTCACCAAGAGTTTCCAAGGCATCGAGCGAGCGGCCGAGGACAGCACGGACGTCGTCGAGGCGGCCCTCGGCACAGGCGCGGTGCAGGTCGGCGGGGGGCTGCGAGATGGCCAGGGCCGCGACGGCGCCGTCGACACCCGTAGTGTCTTGCTGCTGCTGGTCGAGGACCTGGTCGGCGGCCTTGTTTTCAGCGGCGACGGGCTCGGGGGTTTGGGCCACAGGCACCTGGGACTCGATCGACATTGTCGTTGTTGTTGTTGTTGTTGTTCTGCGGCGGGTAAAAAAAAACGCGCGCGCTGCGTGTCGGGCTGGCTGGACTGAACGGCTGGCTCGGGGGTCAGACCGGGTGTCGGGTCGAGGCTGGTGCGTTGCACACCGCGGCGGGGAGGGGTGCGAGGGAGGGGGGAGGGGGGTGCACCGGGCGTGTACCGCGTCGCAAGGGTGCGAGTGGTGTGTTGGGATGAGTGGTGGTGGTTGGGGGTGAGGTTGAGGAGGAGATGAGATGAGACGAGTTGTGAGTCGAGCGACGGAGTCTTGGCTGGAGGCAGGCGGCAGGCGGCAGGCAGCAGGCAGCAGGCAGCAACAGTAGCGGCAGGACGAGTACAGGGAACGCGGGTGCTTCAGGCAACGACGACTAGGTCGGCCAGCCAGCCAACAAAGTTGTGCAGCGGCAGCGGCAGCGGCCGCACCGAGCCACCAGCAGGCGGCCCGCCAGCCAGCCAGCCTGGCAGGCAGACGACAGCCAGGACTAGCTAGCAGCGACAGCAGCCTACATATGCATTAGGCCAGTCAGCATGTCAGGCTCCCCGCTATGCTTCTGCAGCTGCTTGTGGCCGGCTGCGTGCCCGCGCCCGCGCCCTCGCCCTCGCCCTCGCCCTCAGCTGCCTGCCATCTCTGCCCCGCGACCCCCGACCCCCGAATTTCCCAAGTGAAAAGTCGTCGGCGGGGAAGGCCCTGGCAGCAGCAGCAGCAGCAGCCGCCTGTAGCAAGTTTCAGTGCCGGCCGGCCGGCGGGACGGGGCCAACGGGGCGCGACGGAGCCGCCAGCGGCATGGGGCCGGACGGGCGGACGCATTTGCCTCCGCGACTTGTAGCTGTCCGGGTATTCACGGCGCCGCCGACATTACAGACTGGCAATCACTAATACGGCGGCACCTCCCCACCCACTGCCCCACGCCAAGCTAGAACCCGGCGGCAACGCAGCAGCAATCCACCGCCGACCACGACCGACCGACCAGACCAGACCAGATCAGACCAGCATGCAGGCATCTCGGCGAGCAGTCGTAGCAGCGCGCACGCTCAGCGCAGCAGCAGCAGCTACACGCGCGTCCTCGTCGTCCGCGACGCCCCCGCCGCGCCCAAAACGCCCGTCGCCATACCGCCTGCCGCACCTCCCGGCCTTCCTGTCCGCCTTTGCGCCGCTGCACGCGTCCGGCTGGCGGCTCGACCGGCTGCCCGGCGACGCCGGCGCGGAGGAAACGATCCCAGGCGACGGCACGACAGGCGGCAGCAACACGGGGCGCAGCAGCATGCTCTCGGGCGCGGATCTGCAGGGCCGCGTGCTGGTGCGCGCGTTTGCGTTCCCCCGCACCCGCGCAGGCTGGGCCGAGCTGTCCACGCTCTCCGGCCGCATTGCGGGCGCCGTCGAGGCGCATGACGTGGGTTTCGGCGGCTCGTAGCGTGCGCTGACCCGCAGCACCATCCGGTGATTACCATCGCGCCGCTGGCCGACCTGCCGCCCGCGATGAGGGACCACCTCGACACGCACGACAGCGAGCCCGAGCCCGGATACGTCATCCACGTCGCGACACACACCCACACACCGCTGCCCCCGCTCCCCCTTGACTCGGACGGCGGCGCCCCCGCCATTGAGTTTGAGGGCAAGCCCCGGCCTGGCGTCACCGGCAAGGACTTGCGCCTCGCCGACGCTATCGAGAAGCTCTGGGCCGCGCGCAGCGGCACGACCCAAGACGTCTAGACGGCAGCCGCCCCGCCGCCCGCCGCCGCCGGCATCTTCCCGCACATGTGTATTGTGCATCGCGCAGCGCGTCTACCACGCCAAACCCAGGCAACTGTCCTTCAACTGCCCCTCAACTGCCCCCTCTAGTTTATGATAATAGTAGTGTACAAGTCTACGGATTCCGTAGCCTACTCTAGGTAAATTGGTCTAAACCTTGCGCTGGAGGCTCGCCGCAGCGCGGTCCAGAGAATGCAGGCGATGCAGCTCGAGCAATAGCCGGTACATCTGCACATTAGCATACCGCCGCGCAATGCAAACTTACGTAGGCCTGCATGTCGACCCATCGCCAGTGGTCCAGCGCAAACTCCTGCCCTTTCTCCCCAATCTTCTTGCCGAGGTACTAGTGACCAAGTTAGCAACGCTCAGGGGGATGCGGCGACGACGACACCCACATCGTGCCCTTTCGAGTGGTCCACAGTGCCGTCCGACCGAATTGGGCCGATAAAGAAGGCCAACACGTCCCAGGCATCAGAGTAGTCGGCTCTGATGGGGATATAATGATACCATGGCACTGGTCTTGTTAGTCACACCTGGATTGTCATGCCACCTAGCCCTCACCGAGGCGGTCCTGCACACGTCAGCAACACCCACCAACAGCAAACTTACCATCTCCCAGTCTGCAAAGATTGTCATCTTGAGAACAGGGCTTGCACTCGACAACAGTCGGAAGAAGCGCTCCGACCAGCCGTTGCCGTCGACGTCGAACATGTAGCGGAACATCCACGACTCCTTGGCTGGTAAAGGCTTGCTAAACTCGACCTCGTCGGCAATCTCCTTACACAACTCGTCGTTGGGGCACTGGATCGGCTTGCCCGTAAGCTTGACATCGGCGTACGCTTTGGCCAGCTGCGGCAGGTTGCGCGTGACCTTCTCGTAGCCGCCATAGCCGTCGGGCACGAGCACGTTGGCCGTCGTGCGCTCCCACTCGGCATCGCCACCCTGCTTGCCGTTGAACATGAAGTGCAACCGCATGCGGTGCGACTGGCGCCAGTCAATCTGGGTGTCGTAACCTCCGGTCGACTGACCGCGCCAGTGCACGCGAGGGTCGAGCTTGTCATCCCATGTCCCCAACGTGGCGATATCCTTGCGGGTAAAGTTGGTGTAGCCGTCAATCGGAGGAATGAGGAACGACGCGTCGCCAGGCAGCTTGGAATGCACGAGCCATGGCTTCAAAATGGAGGGCGAGCGGTCGTTGCGGTCGACGCTTTGGTCGTCAGCACGCTTCACTGGCACTGGGAGCGCTCTGCTGAGACTCACGACAAGGCACCATGCAGGCGCTTAAGCTCCGGAAACTCGCAAAAGTCCATCGTCGCGAGGTGGTCCCAAACGTATGACTTTGCTGTCGTGTCAGTCATGAAGCGACAAGGCAACACTCACGCGCATTCTCCTCGGGCAGAATGTTCTCAGCGTTGGGTACAGCGTTCGCTGGTGAATCCAATGGGCAAGACTTCTGTTTGACGTTAGAACGTACCTTGGGCGATGGAGCCACTCACAAACCAGCCCCATGCCGGTGTTCTGCCCGGGTTCTCCAACGCCTCGACCTCCTCCTTTGTAAAGTCTAGATCGCGTTAGTGACCCGTTACAGCACCGCGCACTTACGTTGCTTCTTGCGCACGAGCTCCATCGCCCTGCGGCGCTGATCCTTGCCGAGAACGACGCCACTCATGTCATGGTCGCTGCCGGTTATACGCAGGTGAAACCCCTTTGGCAGCGTGTCCTTGAAGCCTTCGATGAACGCAGCGAGGTGCTTTGGCCGCGGCGCGTTAGCACGGTCGCCAGTGACCTTGACGCCTTGCTTGGTAATGTCGAGCGTGTACGAGTGCTTGGAGCCCTCGAGAGCGGCCGAGCGGTTGACAAACTCTGCCGGCTCGAGGGCATGGTGGGCGAGGACGTCGCGCATCATGAGGTCGTACTCGTCCACCAGCTCGACTCCACGCTCGCGCGCCCACGCAAACCACACGTCAAAGCCGGCTGGAGGGTCGATGTTGTAGCGGTACTTGTACTGCTTGATAGCGTCGTCGAGGGAGCGCGACTGACGCTCTCTGATAGTGAGCCATTGCTCCTCTCCCTTCTCCATGAGCTCGTAGAACGGGTGCTCCGGCCGCGACCCTCGGCGGGGCGGTAACATCTCGGCGAGGCCGTTCTTGCGGAACTGCATCGTGCGCGGACGAATGCGGTGGCCGCTGCCGGGCACGAAGCCTAATGGCGATGGGGGCGCGGCCGTGTCGCCGGCGAAGCCATGCCTGATGCCGAACCAGTACAGCAGGATGAGGATGCCGAACACGAAGATGATCTTCTTTGGGCGCCTGATCCGTCTGGGCATGGACATGCCGCCAGGCGGAGGGAGCGACCTTGAGCCGCCTGCGACGGCAGAGAGGGGGAACATGCCCTGAGGTGGAGAGTTGACGGGGCTCAGCTTTGGGCTGACATTGGGGGTATCCTGAGCGATGTAGAATGCTCGTTTTGGCGGCATGAACGCGGGTGTGGGGGTGTGCGTGATTATAGGCCGTGTTTTTGCTGTGGGAGTGAGATGGGTATGAGAGGGAAGTGAAGTGACGAGATGGGTCTCGGGTCGGTGTGTCTTAGCTCGAGGTGTGGCAGCGGCCGTGGTGGTGGACGTGGTAGTCGGTGGTGGTGCGCGCCGTGCGCGCGCTGTGCGGATTTGCCGATCAACCCGCGTGGCGTAATCAATCCCTTTTAGTTGAATGGGTCTTTGGGCCTTTGTGCGTGCGGCAGCGGCAGCGGCAGCGGCCAGCAGCTGCCTGAGTGCATGCACACCCACGGCATTTTTGAGGGTAACAGTTTACGTCTAGTGGGGCCTGCGCGCGCAGGTTGAGGCGCGCTACGCAACTGGCGCCAGTAAGAACAAGCAAGCCAGAGACGCCTCTGCGTGGCTGCAAAGACATTTTGGCTGACTTTTCCAGACAGTGCGCGATGCACTGACATGGCTGATGCTTGTGCTTGCGATGCACAAGCGCACATGATGGAAGGATCCATCCAACCAACCTTGAGCTTAATGCAATTACGCCCTGCGGTGCTCGCTTGTCGACGCTGCAGCATGCATGTAGGGAGGGATACGGCGCGGAGGAGTTCTAAAGGCACCCGGTCCACCACCAGGGCGACAGCTTGGACGGGGAGAGCCAGCCTGACATGGGAGAGAGAGGAATGAGCCTGACGTGTGACACCCCCTTCCTTATCTCACCCGCCCCTGTTGCCGCCGACACGCACCGACAGACCGACACGATCCGGAAGTACAAGCCGGGCTTGCTCCCACTCCACAGCGCGTTGCCGGCAGCCGGACGCCGCGGCCCGGTCCAGGTTTATGTGGTGACTCGCCCATGGTCATGACGCTCGGCCCGCCATCTCCGCCGCGCCCGCCGCCGCCGCCGCCGCCGCCGCCGCCGCCTTCTTGAGTCTTCGTATAGCTTCGGCACTCCGACACACGAGCACATCCATCCGAGACACACACACACACATACACACACACTGGCACGCACACACACCCTCTGAAATAAGCAACGCGCGCGCCTTCACCCGCCCGCGTCCCCCCGCTCCATCGCGCCTCATCGACCGCGTGGTCTCTAGATCACTAGACCGATACCAGACCATCTCACCGTTGTTGTCGCCTAACGTGCGCCACCACCTCGCAGCTAGCCCAAGCCCAAGGTTTTTACCCCAGCTTTCACCAGCGCCGACCCTACGCCATGGTGCCCCCCACGCAATCACACGACGACTCGGCCGTCGCAGAGTCACCACACAGCTCGCCGTTCCCTTCGCCCCACCCGTCCCGCCGGCCTTCAATGGTAGCCCCCCGCCCCATCCCCCACCACAGCGCGTCGTCCCTCTCCCGCCGGTCGTCGCACGCGTCGGGCCCGCGCCCCATCACGCGTGAGGAGTACTCGGGCGACGCGACGCCCTCGCTCCTCTCGCGTGCTGGCTCCCCGGTGCTGCCGCTCGCCAACGAAAAGGTCCTGAGCAGGAAGAGCAGCTTTGTGGGCCAGCATCCCGGCCACGCGTTCCTCGGTGGCCTCGGTGGTCTGAGCGGCTTCTCGTCCCTTGACTCGCGCCGCGAGCTCCGACACGGCAGCTTCATTGGCAGTGTAGACTGCGGAACGACGTAAGTGGAGACGCGGGGAAAGTTGGCTGATGGCTAGCTCGACCCGATTCATCATCTTTGACGAGCAGGCCAAGATCATCACCGAGCACCAGACAGAGTATCCCCAGATCCTTCCGCATGCCGGATGGCACGAGCAGGACCCCGTCGACCTGATTGACAGCGTGCGCGAGGTTATCAACAATGCGATTGAGAAGCTCGAGTGGATGGGCTGGCACCGCGACAGCGTCAAGGGAATCGGTATCACCAACCAGCGTGAGACGACGGTCGCGTGGTCCAAGTCGACTGGGCAGCCATTGTGCAACGCAATCGTGTGGGACGACACGCGCACCGTGACGGTTGTTCGGCAGCTGGAGGAGAAGCTGGAAGAGGATGGCATTGTTGTTGATGGCAAGAAGGCTACGGGTCGCGACGCGCTGGTCAACATGTGCGTCGAGGGAGATGCGTCAACGCTGACTGTGCAGCACTGGTATCCCCCTTTCCACGTACTTTTCTGCTGTCAAGCTGCGCTGGATGTTGGACCACCACAAGGATGTCGCCGACGCACACGAGCGCGACGACCTGCTGTTTGGCACCGTCGACAGCTGGTTTGTCTATGTGAGTGCTCACAGTTGGGGTGCTGTGCTGACAGTCTAGAACCTCACTGGCGGTGTCAACGGCGGCATCCACATCATGGACGTGACCAACGCCTCGCGCACGCTGCTGCTGGAGCTCAAGACGCTCACGTTCCACAAGGGCCTGCTCGACTTTTTCGGCTTCAGGGAGTCGATTCTGCCCAAGATTGTCTCGTCAGCAGAGGTGTACGGCGAGATCGCCGAGTCGATGGAGTCGGCCCTCACGGGCGTCCCCATCGCAGGTATTGCCGGTGACCAGCAGGCTGCGCTCGTGGGCAACAAATGTTTCCGCCGTGGCGAGGCCAAGAACACGTACGGCACTGGCAGCTTTGTGCTCTTCAACACGGGCGAGGAGATTGTTCTGTCCAAGAATGGTCTCATCACCACTGTCGGCTACCAGGCAGGACCCAACTCCAAGCCCGTGTACGCACTCGAGGGGTCTATCGCTGTGGCTGGCTCGGCCATCAAGTGGTAGGTGGTAGACGCTGCGGCAGTAGGTCAATGCTCACACTCCAGGCTCCGAGACCAGGTCAACCTCATCCAGGAGTCGAGCGACATGGACATGCTGGCTGGGTCTGTGACGGACACTGGCGGCGTCTACTTTGTGACTGCGTTTGCGGGCCTTCTCGCGCCGTACTGGGACCGGTCGGCGACGGGAACGCTCATCGGCCTCACATTGTACAGCACGTCTGCGCACATTGCCCGTGCGACGCTCGAGGCCATGGCTTATCAGTCTCGTGCGGTGCTCGACGTCATCGAGAACGAGAGCGGGACCAAGCTTGAGATGCTCAAGGTTGACGGCGGTGTGACCAACTCTGATCTCGCGATGCAGATCCAGGCCAACGTGAGTGTATTGTGCCGGGGTGCGTTCTGACGGACGCCAGATTGGCGGGTTCAAGGTGTGCCGGCCGTCGATGCGCGAGTCTACTGCGCTGGGAGCGGCTCTGCTCGCGGGCCACGCCCTGGGCCTCTTTGGCTGGGATCTCAACAAGCCCGAGACGCTCAAGGACGTCAACACGGCTGACACGTACATTTTCGAGCCCGAGATTGACGCCAAGGTGAGGCGGCGGATGATCCGGGGCTGGGACCGCGCTGTGGAGCGTGCACGTGCGTGGCGAGACGCGGATAACGAGCGCGAGCTTGAGGAGCAGGAGGCCGAGTATGAGCGCGAGGAGGGGTTGTAGGGGGTGTAATGTATGATGCAGTGAGGTAGAATGCAGGGGGGGGTGTAGTTTGTCGCGTTAGCCACATGCAATGGCCACAAACATTGGCGGGAGGGATGCTGGGTGGAGGTCGCCCAGTTGCCAGAACAGGTAGGGCGGCTGGCCCCACTGTCTCGGTTGGGGGAGAGACTCCGGCGTCACCGATTCGCAGCACAATCGTCATACGCCGCCGCCGCCACCACCGGGCCTGCAGTCCACCGTCACGGCCTGCTATCGCATCTTGGCCTCTCTTTCCTCTGTTCAACACCACACCACCAGCACCACCAGCATGCGCCTCCTCGCCCCGCTCGCGCTCATCTCGCTCGCGTCCGCGCGCTTCGTGTTCAACGACCCGTTCCAGGGCGGCGGCGCCGCGCCGGTGCGCCGCTCGCTGCCCAACGACGGCGTCGGCGCGCTCGCGTCCTGGCGCTGGTCAGACTGCGGTGAGTGGAAGCACGAGGCGGTGTTGCGGTATGCGTGCGCGCGCGCGCGCGCGCGCGTGCCCGCTCATTCCTCCGTCGTGTGACTGACTCGACTGCTGACGCTGACGCTGCGCAGGCCTCCCCTCGGACGCGATGTGAGTCGCGAGTCGCCACCCGCGGGCTGCCCCTCCCTCCCGCCGAAACCAAGCTCACACCCACACCCACAGCACGATCGAGTCCATCTCCGTCTCGCCTGACCCGCCCGTACCGGGAAAGAACCTCACCGTGACGGTCGACGCGACGGCCAACGACCGCGTCGAGGAGGGCGCGTGGGCCGACGTGACGGTCAAGCTCGGCCTCATCAAGCTGCTGCAGAAGCGTTTCGACGTGTGCGAGGAGGCGTGAGTGGATTGTTCGCGCGCGGCGGGCCCGACGCGCCCGACGCCTATGGCCTGGCCTGGCCTGGCCGCTGCCGCTGCTGACGACTGTCCCCAGCCGCAACGCCAACGCCACCGTCCAGTGCCCCGTCGAGCCGGGCCAGTACCAGGTCGTGCAGACGGTCGAGCTGCCCAAGGAGATCCCCAAGGCCAAGTTTGTCGTCAACGTCCGCGCGTACACCGTCGACGAGGACGACCTTGCCTGCGTCGACCTTGTGGTCGATTTTGTGCGTTGCCCAAGCCAGAGACGGACGAGACGCCGCCGCTGACGATGACAGGTTGAGCCCGAGTAGATGCACATGCACCCGCAGCACAGCCCGAGTAGATGCCCGCACGCGCAGCACTGCGCTGGATCAGATATCTGGCCATACGAACCGAACCGAACCGAACCCGATGCACTGCATGTTTTCTGTGGCGAGCGCCCCGCGGCGGCGGCGGCGGTGGCGGCGAGCCGACTGACAATCGCAGCTGGCGACAGTGTCTCCCGTCACTAGCTCGACGTCGTGACAACATACCATGATCGTTACTACGTGTCCGCATCATAACTACAGTATTACGCCGACGGGCATCAAAATGACATCTAACAAGGGCGGTGTGTGGGACGTAAAGTAAAGAGCGTCGGGATACGAGGACTGGCGTTAGCGGGAACAAGGGTATGTCGGCTGACCAACGGGTGTGGGCCACAGGGCTACGTGCACCGTGGGGTACTTTACTACAGATGAGAGTCACAGATTGACGTACGCCCGCGTCTACTTGACCGGGGTGGCCGTGCGCGTGTGCGCCGCCAGCGACTGGGCCAGCTGGTGGTTCATGCTGAACGGTGAGCTCCAAGCTCGGCCCGACGCTCGACCCACCGGCGCAGCTCGTCCGCTTCCTTCTTGGCGCTCTCGAGCTCAACCGACAGATACCGGTTGGCGGCGTCGAGCGACTGGATATGCGCAACGCCTGGGTGTGAGAACGTTGCGCCCGTGCACGGCAACACTTACCACGGTCGAGTAGGAGCGCCTTGGACACACGCTGGTTAGACGGCGGCAGGGCATCACGGAGGCGCTCAAACCCCTGCTTGAGCTCGTTGCGCCGGCGCTGCCAGACCTCGGTCAGCTGTCGTTTCTGTATCGATGTCGAAGATGCAGAAAGACGACAGCGCGCTCTGGCATTTCCTCCACATCTCGGCCTAAAACGCAGCAACTCACCTGCTCACTCTCGATACGCGCGCTGCGCACCTCCGGAAGGCGGGCCGGGATGACGATGCGTTCGTTCGCCTCGCTGCGGGCATCAGCTGGACTCATGGGACGCTACAGCACTCACGTAACCACCGGTGTGAAGCCTAGGCTCCCACCGTCGTTCTGCTTCTGAGCTTCGTCAATGTCAACAAGCTCGTCCTCGTCGTCGTCCTCGGGCCTACGAGGCGAGTGCGGCGAGTCGGATCCAATCCCACGCGGACTCTTCCGAGAAAGAACGCGTAGGGCGGGGCGGTTGGGCGCCGGCGCCAAGGGGTACGGGTAGCCGTTGACAAAACCCATGCCGGTGCCAGTGGGCGGGGTGGTCTGGGGTAGGGCGGCGGTCTGGCTCGGCGTACTGGAGGTGAAGTAGCCCGCCGGCGAGTACAGCCAGGGCGAGTTGGTGCCCGGCGAGAGGTCGGATAGCTGGCTACTGAGTGCGCTGACGGGGCTGATTAGCTGCGTGTCAATGGTGGTGGTGGGTGAGAAGCCCATCTGGAGCTGGGAGCCGAGGGCGTTCATCGCAGGAGGCGAGAAGGAATGGATCGTAGTGTCCGGGGTCGGTGGCAGCACAGGGTTGTTGATGGCCATGCCCGTCATCGGCATGGCTGCGACGTTAACTCGGACCAGTCTGTTGCAGCCACGCTTACCCTGATACAGGTTGGGGTTGTACAGGTGGGGCACAGTTTGTGGCGGACCGGCAGGCTGCACGAACGGGTGGGCGGCAGGGACCATGTACGGGTTGTACGTGCAGTCCGTGGATCCGAACGCGGGGGTGCCGAAGGCTGGGGTGATCTGGGGCGGCATCCAGTTGTCTATGGTAAGCAGTGAGTGGACGGAACACGGACTCACCACCTAGCGTGCCGGTCGGCTCGACGGGCTCCCTCTTGACTGCGTGCATCCCGCGAACCATGTAGTGGGGGGCCGCGCCGGCAGTCTGGAAGGGCGCACTCGCCGCGACGTTATCTGCGGGGCGCTCGATGTAGTCTGGCGGACGGTGGGTCGACGTGCTGCCCCGGTCTGCCACAAGCGTGAGCGGGGATTATCGGAGCACACTACTTGCGACTCACCGTGTGCGCTGCTACTTCTGTCTGACGACTCGTCTCTGCTTTCTAGGTTGATAGGAGGGAGGAGCGGTGATGCTATCGACGAGAGGCTCATGAGGTGCTTTGAAACGGCCTGCTGAACGGACGTCAAGAAACGGGGCCGGCAGCAATGTCAATGACACCGCTCTGAAACTCTGATCGTTTGGCGCAAAGGGAGGGGATGTCTTGGTCGCAAGGGCGCGTGTATGGTGGAGATGGGAGCCGCTTGAGCGCCTTGGTCGAGGAGTACCGAGGAGAAGGCGGATGGAGAGGCGTTTGGAGCAGACAGCTCCGTATTTAGGAGGGTAAGAGAGCTGGGTGCGACGTGTTTGTTGTTTTGGAGTGTGCAAGTTGACTCCTCGTTGGGGTGCGCCGGCGTCGGCGGGCAGTGTGTTTGAGTGCGAGTGCAGCTAAGCTGTGGGGCAGAGACTGGTGAGGTGCGTGATGTTGTGTGTCTGTGGCGATGTCGAACGCGGTTTGGTCGGCGACGACGATGGTAACGGCGACGACGAGATGCGAGGAAAAGGAGTATGACGTGCCTGCCTGCACTAGCAGTGGCAGGTGTGTGGGTGGGTAGGGGGGGGGGGAGGGCGCCGTGCGAGTGACACCTGGCTGGGTAATGTCGGCGTCAGAGCGGCAGGGAAGGTCGAGGCCTGGCGACGGGGCCACTGCGTCGGGGTCAATGCGCCGAGGGAGAAAGTCGCAATGACGGGCGAGGTGCAGAACGGGTCTGTGGGTCTCGGCGGACGTGCAGAGGTGGCAAAGGTGGCGGAGCAGAACGCAGGTACAATGGTGGGTTCGGGGGCGGGGGGCTGCGGAAGGACTGTGCGAGGACGCGGGGGCAAGGCAGGCAATCAGGCGAGATGGGGCGATGGAGATGCAACATCAAACCTTTTATCTCGCGGGGCTGACAGCATCGCACCTGGGTGCCACCATTCTCGAACAATGCCCGACGGTGGCCTGGGTCCAGAAGACCCCCTCGGCGACCGCTGTTGCTGCGGTCTCTAGCTGGCAATCACGTCGAGCAATGGCCACACTGCTCGACGAGGGCAATGGCACCATGGCGATGGTCGAGCCTGTGAAGGGTGGAAGATCACCGCAGCGACGTTGGTGCACAGGGGCTGGTGCGGCAGAAGCAGCCGCGGGGGGTGGGCGTCGTGGCGAGATCCGCTGCGTGTCGAGGGTGCAGTATGCTTCTGTTGGCGGCCGTGGCCCACTGATCAGCGCGTGTGAGGCCATGTTTCTTGGTTGCGCACAGTGCCTGAACATGACACACACAAAAGCGTGTTTGGATCTGACAGGCGCGGGGCGCGCGCTGGCGGCGTCGAGGCGGCCAACTGGCATGGCAGGGTACCAGCACGTCTGTGCTGTCAGAGCAGTGACGCTGGCGGGCCAATGTCAGTGCGCAGTGTGTATGTCGCCTCGTTGGCGACATGCTTGCGCTCGCATTGGGCACACACAGTCACCCAAGCATAGAAGGTGTACCTGTGACTGATGCAGCATTCTGTGCAGTCTAGCGACCTGAACAGATGATCTAGACTGCCCATCGTGACGATGACCTGGATCTGGTGGTGGGTCGTCCCAGCCGCCCAAGGCGATCGGTATCGCCGTCGACCTTTGCGACCTGCAGCCTTTGTTGCGTCGGCCAATGGCAGGATGCGGATGCAGGGATGCTCGCTGATGGCAAGCCCAAAGGTACCTAGAGGCAGAGATCCCCGGTGGTGTTCTCAAGCCAAAAAGGTAGGCTCGAGGTCATGTTTCATCGTCAGCAGTGAGCGTCAGTGGCGACGAGGGGTGCGAGGAGGAACCGACGCGGCGGTTGTGTCAGACTGCGCCAGCTGCGCCGTGCGCGACGTGAACAATGGGTGAGGGCGGAGGTGGTACGGTGGCTGGTGCGACCGAGTAGGAGGTATAGGAGGACGACGTGATGATCTGTGCATCGTCGCCGCCTCCACGTCTTCTGATGCATCCACGCGAGATGCCACAATGCAGTCAGTCAGTCGTCGCTGGTAGTAGGCGCTATCGGAACAATGCTTTGGTGCTTTGGGGGAGGGGCGTTTAAAATCGGCACAGTGATCGGCACCAGGGCATGGCCAAGTCGGGTTCGCGACAATGCTGCGGGTGTTCATCATCGGGGGCCACCAACATGCCAGTCCGGATACTCTGACTTCATGACCAGCCGGGCTCGTCGGCGTCCGGGCGGCGGTCGCGTGCGACCCTGCGCTCTTGGGAGCTATGCACTGATGTTGATGTTCTTGTTGGGGTGGAGAGCGCCGCGATGCAAAGGGCGAAATTCGGCCGTCAAGCCGATGAGTGAGGGCGGTGGGCACAAGACCAGTCAACATGAACATTTTTCGTTTCGCCAGGGCCGGGTCGCGCGGTCGTCGCGCCTGTTTGCGCGAAAGCCGGTGCGAGGCGGCCGTCGTGTCGCGTCGACGTGCACCGCGGCGCTGCACCCGCTGCTGTTGATCGGGTGGTGGCAGGGCGCGATTACACCGGGTGCATCACCAAAGCCTTTCGGTCCGATTATAACCGTTGTGAAACAATGATGTGGCATAACGTGTGTCAGTGGCAGCGTGGCGGACATATTCGGGCAGGTCGGGGCAGACGTCTGGCCGGACGTCATTGCCAGCGTCGACCAACCACAGTAGCGGTTTTGCAGTTCGCAGTCTTGGATGCGCAGGGAAAACGCCGACGCCCACTGGCCAGGTGTCTGCTCGACCTATGAGCCCCCGCCGCGCACTATACATGTGAACCCACTCAATCGCGGTTGGTGCTTCCTTTTTCTTCCTACAACAACACCTCTCTTCACCCCCTCCTTCTCCATATAGGCCAGCATTGGTACCCCGACGTTGAAGAGGTCGGCCTAAACACCAGTTAATCCTAAATCTAGTCCCCTTCCAAAATGATCTCGCCTCGCGTCCCCGCGTCCCTCCTTCGCGGCGCTCGCTCTATGGCGACCGTCCGCTCGTCCATCGGCGAGACCAAGGTCCCCATGAGCCGCCTCGAGAACGGCAAGTACATCAACTACCAGCGCATCGAGGACAACCTCCAGATCGTCCGTGACCGGTAAGTAGCGTTTCGCGGCGTGTGGCACTCTTTCCGAGGGGCGCTCCGAGGGAGAAGCGAATATGGTCATCGGACCGGCCAGTCGGGTAGATCGTAGCCGGGATCAACCAAGGCCGTCGTCTTTCCATCGACGGCCTGTTGCTTGATGGTCTCGGCGAGTCTGTCCACCATCCACAATGGCGAGCAAGTGCAAGAACGCATCCGGATGGTGCATGCCACGATAGCTTGAACCAACGGATGTGGCCGAAACACCACCCACGTGTCCCTTCCGAAGCCAGCCAATGCCACATCGCCACTCCCAGCTAACCCTCCCCCCAGCCTCAACAACAAGCCCCTCACCCTCGCTGAGAAGATTGTTTACGGCCACCTCGACGATGCCCACAACCAGGAGATTGAGCGTGGTGTCTCGTACCTCAAGCTTCGCCCCGACGTAAGTAGCCCAGACATCAACAAAAAGTGCCAGTGGCTAACACCCCTTGTAGCGTGTTGCTTGCCAGGATGCCACTGCCCAGATGGCCATCCTCCAGTTCATGTCGGCTGGTCTCCCCAAGACTGCCGTCCCCACCTCGGTCCACTGTGACCACCTTATCCAGGCCCAGGTCGGCTCCAAGAAGGACCTTGCCCGTGCCATTGACATCAACCGTGAGGTCTACGACTTCCTTGCCACTGCCTGTGCCAAGTACGACATTGGCTTCTGGAAGCCCGGATCTGGTATCATCCACCAGATCATCCTTGAGAACTACGCCACCCCCGGTCTCCTCATGATCGGTACCGACTCGCACACCCCCAACGCTGGTGGTCTCGGTATGGTTGCCTGCGGTGTCGGTGGTGCCGACGCCGTCGACGTCATGGCCGGTCTCCCCTGGGAGCTCAAGGCCCCCAAGGTCATCGGTGTCCACCTTGACGGCAAGCTCTCGGGCTGGACCACCCCCAAGGACGTCATCCTCAAGGTCGCCGGCATCCTCACCGTCAAGGGCGGTACCGGCTCCATCATCGAGTACACCGGCCCCGGTGTCGACTCGCTCTCGGCTACTGGCATGGCCACCATCTGCAACATGGGTGCTGAGATCGGTGCCACCACCTCGCTCTTCCCTTACAACGACAAGATGGCCGGCTACCTCGAGGCCACCAACCGTTCGGACGTCGCCCAGTACGCCAACGCCTTCAAGCACAACCTCACCCCCGACAAGGGCGCCGAGTACGACCAGGTCATCAACATCAACCTCTCCGAGCTCGAGCCCCACATCAACGGCCCCTTCACCCCTGACCTTGCCACCCCCCTCTCCAAGTTCGCCCAGGCCGTCAAGGAGAACGACTGGCCTGCTGAGCTCAAGGTCGGTCTCATCGGCTCGTGCACCAACTCGTCCTACGAGGACATGTCCCGTTCGGCTGCCATCGCCACCGAGGCTGAGAGCCACGGCCTCAAGGCCAAGTCGCTCTTCACCATCACCCCCGGTTCGGAGCAGGTTCGTGCCACCATCACCCGTGACGGCTTCACCGAGACCTTTGAGAACGCCGGCGGTGTTGTTCTTGCCAACGCTTGCGGCCCCTGCATTGGCCAGTGGGACCGTCAGGACGTCCCCAAGGGCGTGAAGAACTCGATCATCACCTCATACAACCGTAACTTCACTGGCCGTAACGACGCCAACCCCGCCACCCACGCCTTTGTTGCCTCGCCTGACCTTGTCACCGCCATGGTCTTCGCCGGTGACCTCACCTTCAACCCCCTCACCGACTCCCTCGTTGGTGCCGACGGCAAGCCCTTCAAGTTCTCCGAGCCCTCTGGCTTTGAGCTCCCCGCCAAGGGCTACGACGCTGGCGAGAACACCTTCCAGGCTCCCCCCGAGGACGGCTCCAAGGTCAAGGTCGCCGTTGACCCCAAGTCGGACCGTCTCCAGATCCTTGAGCCCTTCAAGCCCTGGGACGGCAAGGACATCATCGACGCCCCCGTCCTCATCAAGGCCTTCGGCAAGTGCACCACCGACCACATCTCGGCTGGTGGCCCTTGGCTCAAGTACCGTGGCCATCTCCAGAACATTGTACGTATCTATCGTGCAGCAGGCCGTAGACCTCGAGCACCACCTTGCATGATGCGAGCAGCACCTTGCATGATGAGCTCCAGGTAGACTACAGTGGCATTGGGAGGTTGTGTAGCACTCAGGGTCCACAAAACCCTGAGTGGCACCTTGTGTGTGGCACTCCACTATCCCTCCACTTCAAGTCCACCACGCTCCTCCATCCTTCTCTTCTTTGTTTCTTCTCTATCTTCGCATTGCTGACTTGATCGAAGAGCCAGAATTGTCTAATCGGCGCGATCAACGCCGACAACGGCAAGGCTAACGAGGTCTTGAACCAGGTGCGTTGCGCAGGAACGACGACGGAATAGGATGCTGACAAGTCTTAGGTGACGGGCGAGTTTGGTGGCGTGCCTCAGGTCGGTGCCTACTACCGCGACCACGACATCCCCTGGGTCGTCGTCGGTGACGAGAACTACGGTGAGGGCTCCTCGCGTGAGCACGCCGCTCTTGAGCCTCGTTACCTTGGTGGTCGTGCCGTCATCGTCCGCTCGTTCGCTCGTATCCACGAGACCAACCTCAAGAAGCAGGGTGAGTGATCCTTCGTAAGCGAGTGCGCAATGTTAACCGAAAAAATAGGCATGCTTCCTTTGTGGTTCGCGAACCCCAAGGACTACGACCTCATCTCGGGCTCTGACAAGCTCTCCATTGTTGGCCTCGACAAGTTCGCCCCCGGCAAGGAGCTCACCATCAAGGGCAAGCGCGCCAACGGCGAGGAGTACTCTTTCCAGGTCACTCACACCTTCAACGACGGCCAGATCGAGTGGTTCAAGGCCGGCTCTGCTCTCAACTTGATGAAGCAGAAGAACAACGCTTAAGTTTCGAGGTCATGTAGGAGACTCCTAGTGTATTATGATGCAGCAGCAGACTGTGACGTGTTGACCGCCACATCCGTGAAATCACGTGACTGACTTGCGGAAGCAAATCTTGAAATTGACTTGGGTCGGTGGAGGGTGTCCACCCATTACTGATCACTGACTGGAAATAGGACGCCTGACTAAGAGCCGATGTAGGTATTGGAGCACATGTGCTGCCAAGAACGAGTGCTGCCAAGAACGACATCAGAACACCACGATCTCTTTCACATTCATCTCACTACAGCCATGGTCGCCCATCTCATCAGACTACATACCGGCAGCGGCAATTCCATCGCGCACCGCTGCCTGCTCATTCTCGGTGGGGCCCTAGAAGCTACACGAACGCCCCTTGAAGGCACAGCGGAAGCACCTCGTCTTGCTTATGACCGAGAAGATGAAGCAGACGACGTGGCCGAGGCGCCAACACTCGTTGCAAAGATCGTTGGCGACGGTGAGCCGAGTCGGGCAGAGTTGGTTGATCTTTTCGGCGCACCAGCGGAGAGTGAACTCGAGGGACGGGCAGAAGACAACGCCTCGCATGATCGGAGGGTGAGGCGGGTCGGGGACGCGAATGACCCACAGGCAAAGAATGGCTGCAACCACCTCGTTGGGGGTGATACCAATCCTGCCCCGACGCTTTGGGTTGGCCCACGGGTACACCTTGTTGAAGATGTCCATGGCGACGCTATCCGGCATGTTGTCGATACGGTCCTGGCGGGCGCTCGCATCCTCTGGGGTACCCATGAGGTCCTCGAGCAGCTGATCCGTCAGCTTCCCTCTACGCTGGCTCTTTGGACGAACCTCGGGCCCCGTGGTGTTGGGATTGTGCGCCATGATGGCGTTCATGCGCTTCTCGAAGTATGTGACCCTCACGTCCGTGAGGCGTTGGAAGCCCCAAGCGATGTGAGTCATGGTGCCGAGCCGGCCGGTGACGATAGGGCCAAAGGGACGCTCGGGCTCGACGAAGCGGAAGGGCCTCGAGAGGTCAGTCACGGGGATGGTGGGCATGTCTAGGGGTCTGAGGAAGGCGAGGAAGGTCAGCGAGTGGTCTGCTTCGTGGATGAGCGTCAGGAGAGACTTACCTTTGGCTGAGGGTTGCGTTGAGAGTACTGAGAAGATGATATGTGACGTTGAGGGGAACTTTAGGGTTGAAACAGAGGTTCTATGAAGACAGTGAGCTGATGAGATGATGAGAGAAGGAGAGAAGGAGAGAAGGATGAGTTGGGAGACCGCGGGGGGTGGCGGGGAGAGAGAGGGAAGGGGGAATGGCAAGGAGGTGGGTGGCGATTCCGTGAACCACCCCCACATCGGTACACCCGCCAAAGAAAGTCAACAACCAGGATTTGGAGGGCTTCTGTACGCTGCATGCGTCCATGAGTATCTGCATGTCTGTAGCGTACGTGTGACGAGCTCTATAAATGGAGGTGCCACACTCGAGTTGGTCCGTGGTCGAGGGGAGCGGACTTCAAGTTCAATGATGACATGACGCCGACCGTGACGTCCCCAGGGGAGCGGACTTCAAGTTCAATGATGACATGACGCCGACCGTGACGTCCCCAATGATGCCATCCTACTTCACACTCTACCCATACGTTGGCTTCGAGCCCAACTTGCTGGTAACTTGATTATCGTTAGCTGGGCCATGATACCCACCATCGCCGCGCACCAAGCTCTCCCTCTGCCACTTCCGCCGCACGCTCTGCCCACCTTGCCGCCCCGTGCTTCGCCCTCCGCGTCCCCCTTGCGTAGCCCGAGCGCGCGCCGCGGCTTCGAGAGGCTGTCCCCAAGCTCCCTCCCCATACGTCATGTGCATTAGGTCTGGTGCGAGTCGCGTGCGGCTGCTGCGTGGCGACGAGCTCGCGTACGTCGAGGGCGACGGCGGCAGCAGCAGCAAGAGCAGCGGTGCCAGTGGGGGGTGTCGCGAGGTGCCGCACGGGCCGCCTTGTTCTCCGCCCGCTCACCACGCTTACCACGGGCTGAGGCGACAGATCCAGCGGAAGCAAATCCCGGCCAGAGTGGTTCATTTCGGTGGTTAACTGACGCGAGGTGGAGGTAGTCCACCCATCGCCACTTCTCCCCCGCCGTCTCAACTAATCGTTCTCTCCTTCTCTCATCATCCCAACAGCTTACTACCAGCGTTATATCTCTACCCAAATCACTCGCATTCATCACACGGCAAGCTCACAGCAGCAGCACAAGACAACCCCCTGTCGTACGCCTTGCCCCACAGATACCCCCGACCGGCCGCTCGCTGACCTTCCCGACTTCCCTCGCCTTCCCTAGACCGGTCAACATGACGACGATATCAGTTGATGGCCTGTCCAAGTCCTACAAGTTTGTCGAGTCCGAGGAGCCATTCAGCCCTCTCTGCTCAGGAACCCCCCGCACCATCACGGACCTCGCCTACGGGTTTAAGCGTCTCGTCGGGGTGGGGAAGATGCAAATGGAGAAGAGGCTGGATGCGTGGCTTGGGGAGCACCCTGGAACCACTGGTCCCGAGGTTAGCCACTTTCACAACCCGTGACTCGCAGCTGACAGCTAGGTGTTCACCGACCTCATGGGCACCAAGGACGACGTCTCGCCTCGCCGTGACCGCTTGGATGGCATGCCCGACAGTGTTGCAGACGAAATCTCCCAACGCATGCACCCCTGGGTATATCCGCGGACGAGGAAGCGCCCTTTGAACCCCCATCAAGTCGTGGCCTGCATTCTGGTCATGTGGGCGATGAAAGGCAGGAACAATGGTCGACTTGCGAACATCCCTCGTCCCAAGATCAAGAACAACCAAGGTGGAAAATGCGCCGCCCTCGAGTTTGAGATTTGTTGGTGTGCGGAGAAGATCATCAAGCTCTGTCCAAATGATTTCGCCTTCTTTGGCCACTCCTGCAACGAATGTCATGGCCGTGGCCACATTGCGTGTCGAGTTCTGGTCGAGGGTTGGCGAGAGGTACTGGCGCAAAGGGTCGGGATCGATCTCGATGCCCATAAAACACGAGACGTGGCGGCGTACAATCATGCCTATGGAGGTGGCCGTTCGGTCCTGATAGTTAGTGAAGAACAGAAACGTTGGACTTACCGGCATCGCCATCTGCAAGCAATAGATGTGTTCGAATGTACCAAGGACGCGTCAGTTAAACTCCAGGAGCTTGAGCTCCCCCTCGCAGAGGTAGTGCTCGACCTCAAGTTTCCCGCCCAGGTCGGGTTGTCCCCCTACGGGGTGGCACTTGCGCTTGTGGTCGGCGAGCATGCTGGATGGGCGGCCCTCAAACGGGCAGACGTCACAAGACAGTCGAGGAACCTGGACCTTGGAGTTGTGAACCAGGCGGGTCTGCTTTCTGTCGAAGCCCTCGCCACAAGTGGTGCAGATCCACTGTTTGTCACGGGCATGGGCAGCTGCGAGTTTGCTGGGCTCGGAGTCTTCTCCACAAGACTTTGGCGAAACTGCATGGGGGTCAGAAATGATTGGCAGCTCACTGACACTTGCATCTCACCTTCACTAAATGACGATGCATGACCGTACCATTCGCTTGTTCGAGGTCAAGAATGCCGCTGTAGATCGGGATGAGCTCGGGGTTGCTCTCGAGCTACGCGCGAAGGTCGTCTGGTCCGGTAGGGATTGCGAAGAAGTAGTCCGCGTTCTGCCGAATGAAGATGGCAATCTTTGGAATGTCACGGTCCTTCAAACGTGAGCATAACTGCCTGCAATAGTAACACCAACGTACAGGCCTGACTTGTGCGATGGAGTAGATGTACATGAAGCTCCCGAAGACACGCCATGCGAACTCAATGAGGTCGTACTCCCAGGGCGCATAACAGTCCTGATAGGTGGAGAGCGCTCCGCCCAGGTTTGCATCCCCACCTTCCGGGTGGGAGCCGATGGTGTGGAGGTTGAGCTGGTTTTCGTCCTTGGACTCGAAGTCACACTTGGAGCAGAAGAAGTGGGCATCTCGGTGCTCGTGATACTGGTGAACTGACCGCTCGGCCCTGGTAGTAAGGGACTCTCCGCAAATGCCGCAGAGGAAGTGCTTGTCATTTTCGTGGATACGCATGTGCGCCGCTCGTTCATCGTCTTGACTACCTTGCCAGAACCTCAGATGGCACACTTCAACCGGACACGCGTCGTGTGTCACTGACGGTAGTCAGCACAACCAGATAGGGGCGCTTACAGTCATGGAAGGTGTTCATGTGGGTGATGCGCTGCTGCTAATCCGTGAACTTCATATCACAGTCGGTCACCAGACACGGAAGGCCCAGCCCGGTGGACTGGATGCGCTCCCTGGTGCCAAGATGAAAACGCCTCATGTGATTGCGTCGGTCCTCGTTGGCATTGAACGTCACCTCGCATCCCGGCCACTCGCAGGGAGCCGGGACCCTTCTGGGACGCTCGGAGCTTTGAAGTGAATGCTCCTCACATGCTGTTCTCGATTGTCCTCGCGAGAGAAGGCCAGATCGCAACCCTGCTAGGTGGATGGTCTTCACATGGTTGTCTTGATCATCTTAGCGAGAGAAGACAAGCTCGCACCCCTGCCACGAACTATGATACGCATCGGGGTCCCTCTCCGGGACGTTTGTTGGGTGCTTGACCTTTTTGTGCCGAGTCAGCAGACGCTGACCTGCATATGTCTTCACGCATCCCGGAGAATCACAGTTGATGCGAGGCTTGGCGGGGGGCGGTGGCGGGTTGTTGGGGCGCTGTGGGTGCTTCGACCTGTAGTGTTTGTCGAGGAGGGCCTGCGACTGGGCTTTCGAGTGGTCGGACATGTCACAAGAGATAGGTCGTGTTTGATGCTACATATGTATGTACATAGGAAAATAATGTGAACGGAAGGGCCACTGGAATATCTTCGCCCCGGCCTATCATTATACAGTCCATCATCCATTCTCTACTCATTACTGCTGGACTTGCGCCACACCACTCCGCCACCACCTGCTACACGCCACCGCCTGGGGCCAGCCCCCACAGCCCGCCACCAACGGTAGAAAACCCCATGCCAAGCAAAAGGCATCGTGGGAGCAAGGAGAGACGATAATGTAGATCAGGTGACATCTTTGTGATGACGATCAGTGATCTGGTAGCGAGGGCGAGGACCCTCTTCAGCTTCTTGATGTAAACAGCAAGTTCCCGAAGACCGCCACGAGTGCAGGAGGAGTGAGTGCAACTCCTGTCAATGCCGACTGATAGTTGTGCAGTTCATGTTGTAATGCCTTCCCACACTCCCGATTCCTCACATCTGCCCACCTCACGAGGCCATCTCACCATTCCATCTCACCGCCGCACACATTACGGTACAAGCCTCGAGTCTGATTGATTGCCATCGTTGTGGCGGACAAAGTGGGTTACTTTGTTCTTCGGCCGATCCTGCTTTGTCAGCTCTGCTGGTGGCTCTGCCACTTACGCGCAGCAGAGAGTGCAGTGCGGCAAGATGAGTGAAGCTTCCGAATATCATCCACATGAAAGCGAACAGAGCACGCTCGGTTGGCGACCAGAGGCGGTCGAGGTCGAGGGTGCCACCGAGGGAGTCTTGCAGCCTTCTGCGTGAACCGCACGCTGGTGGTGCTCGAAGTTGCTGCGGTTGGGAAACTCCTTCTTACACTCATCGCAAATAATGGCGATGAAATGCCTCTGGTTGCCGTGGTTATGAAGAGCTCGGCTGTCTCGACGCAATCATGGCATTGGGGGCAGGTGAAGGGTTTTCCGGCAGCGTGGCCGGCCTCGTGCGCAGCGTAGTAGTCGTCTTCGATCTTGCTCCAGAAGCCAAACGTGCAGTCCGCCTCAGGGCACTACCAGCGAGTGACTGGGGGGTCAGCATGCGGTTGCATGCTTGCAGGACTCACTGTCATGGACCTCCCTGAGATGGTTGGCCCTCTAAGTCACTTCGCATCCCTCAACCAAGCAAGACACCACCCAGGGCACCGGTGCGCTGGGCTCCTAAGCGATCCTCTTGAGGTGGTCAACCTCCTTGTGAGCCTTGAGTTTCTTCTGTGTATTGTACGAGGCATCACATTTCGGCCAGTTGCAGGAGAACTTGCCACCCGGTCCTTTCTCAGGATCCTTAAGGTGCTGTAGTTCTTGATGGGTAGAGCAGTCATTGGCGCTGTAGTACCTCTTCCCACAGCTGGCCCAGGTGCAGGTCACGAGGCCGGAAGTGCCTTCGTCAGGGGCCGGGGCCGGCTCATGAGGGCGGAGCTTGTATGGGCAACGAGGGCTGCCTGGCTGCGGAGGCCAGGGTGCTCACACAGCGGTATGTCACAGAAGAAGGCGACGGGGTTCTGAATGCGGGGGGGAGGGGGCTGGGTAGGATCGGGGTGCTTTGAGCGCTTGTGACGCGCAGACCTTGTAGGGATCGACATGGTCGCACCCGTCCACGTCGATCCTCCAAAGCCGAAGGCAGTAAGAGCAAGGCGACTGAGGAGGAAACACCAAGGAGCGCAAGAATCGCAAGTGCAGCTCCCGCCCAGGTCCGATCGTTCCAACCACAAGGAGAGCCGACGAAGAGTTGGAAGGCTCTTCAGTCCTCGAGCCACCGTCGGGGTTGGAGATCGACCTGCCTCTCCTTGCCTTCCTTCACCATCCCCCAGCCGTCATCCGTGACACCCTCCACAATGCTCATGCCGGGCCGAATGACTCTGTCATCCTTGTGGGGCTCACCCAGCACCTCACCAAAGATTCGGTCCTACGGGTCCTGGTTGACAAGCAGATGCAGGGCGTGTACCTTTACCATGCCGCTAATTTCGCCCCTTACATAAACAAGTTAGTCGACATACGCGAGCGCCAAATGCTGCACGACAACCCTACCAGGCCACAAACCAGTTGCTCGTTGCTGCATCCCCTCAAGCCGTTGTCCCAGACCCTGTTCACTACGTATGGGAAAGCATAGTGATTGTCTGCATCGGAGTACTCGATGACCTGCGCGCCGTTCAGCGGCATCTCGAGGACCGCGTCAACGCCTCCAACTACGCGTACCATTGTCCCTCTCAACCACCCTGTCAAGGCAACTGACAAGGTGCTACTTCACTCCGAGACGCGGGGTGATCTCACCAGCTGGCAGGCAGGCATGGGTTGAGTTTTTCCCGGTGATTATCGTTGTACTGTTCTGCATGCAACCTTGCTGTTGTTCGACTTCATTAAAGTGAAACAAAGTGTTGGCAGCCACGAAGCTTCGAGAGAAGCTTTGTGCCACAACACGTGCACTTACCCTCGCAAGTGTCGGATTGTCGGAGGCTAATCTTGGAATACAACAACCTCTTAATTGTGATTGTCTAAATTTGGATACTGGTATGACGCGGTCTAAGGCGGATTTTACCCCACACCAGAGCGTCATCGCCAGCCACGGCGCAGCATCCACCCACAACGAGACCAATGCGCGACATCGCTTGCCGCATGCCGCAGCAGCAACAACGTGTTTAGGGCGCGTGGGGTGGCAGGGACTCACTGGGGCATGGCTCAGGCCAACCAGACATGTCATGGTTAAAGGCCTCGAGCATCCATCGCACGTCTCGCACTCACCCCTCATCACCCGCACACGTATTACAATGGGTTCCCGCTTCTACGAGGTGGCAGCTGGACATCACACAGGTCGGCCGCACGCACGCCACGAACGCGATTCGGAGGCGCACAAGGTGGGCGGTGTGGGGGGTCGCCAGCCGCTGACGTGCAGATCCTCCGCCAGTACGCTGGCAACCAGGTGGGTTGCGTGCACGCCGGCTGCTTACCCCCAGAACGCGCAGAACAAGAACGAGCAGCAGGGCGAAGAGTCACTGTGAGTGGTGTGACCGCTGTCCACGCGCTGACGGCTAGGCCTGGTGTCCGCGCCCCCGGAGCGACCGGTACGTGACGGCGAAAGACCCTTCCCCCCATCGCCGCCCACTCTTCCCCCTTCCCCCACGGCCCGGGCCGTGGCCTGCGACCAAGAATGATGCCACTGACACCCCCAGGCGTCATCTACTGCACTGACCGGTAACTGCCCCAGACGTCCACCGCTGACCCCAGTGCCATTGCGAACGGCTTCTCGTACGAGAACCCAGAGTGGGCCAACCTCGGCCAGGGGGCGCCAGAGGTGGGTAGAGCCGCCGTGGCCGTCGTTGACGACCGCACAAGGTCAACGCGCTGCCAGGGGACCCGCCCCGCCCCACGGTGCTCGACTTTACCAAGTATGGCGACTTTGTGCACGAGTACGCGCCGACCGTCGGCGTCAAGGAGCTCCGCCAGGCCGTTGCGGTGAGTGCGAGCGAGGGGGCGGCGGGAGCCCGCGGTGGACGGGGCGCTTACACACGGCAGAACCTCTACAACCACCAGTACCGCCAGGGCCGCACCAGCCAATACACGTACGAGAACGTGTGCATTGTTCCCGGCGGCAGGGCGGGCATGTCGCGAGTTGCGGCAGTGATTGTGAGTGCGAGGGAGTGATCGACCGTGCTGACGCACAGGGCGATGTGTACTGCGGTATGTGTGGCTGGGCGGGTGGTGTCCGGCCAGCGTCTGACGCAGCGTGACCAGGATACCAGATTCCCGAGTACACGACGTACAGTGAGGTGCTGAGCGTGTTCAAGCGCCTGGTGCCGATCCCGTCGCACCTGCCTGCCGAGGTGAGGCTGGCTTGGTGCGTGGCTGACCCATCAGAACAAGTACAAACTCGATATCAACAAGGTACAGTGGCGCCGGCGCCGCCGGCGGCAGTGCTCACCCACCAGCTCAAGAGTGACATCAAGAATATGAGTCTGAGCGTCGTGGTCATGTCGAACCGTGCGTCGTTGTTTCGGGGGGCCAGGTCCAGCTCACCCCCCAGCTCGCAACCCCACCGGCCAGGTGATCGAGGGCAAGGATCTCAAGGATGTTGTTGACCTCGGCAAAAACGGCACGACCATCATCCTCGACGAGTTCTACTCGTGGTACATGTACTGGGACGACAAGGAGAAGATTGGCAAGAGCATCAGCGGCGCCGAGTATGTCGACGATGTCAACGCCGACTCGGTCATCCTCATCGACGGCATGACCAAGGGCCCGCGTCTGCCTGGCTGGCGCGTGTGCTGGGTGGGTGGGGCGTAGGGGGTCCGCGCTAACGCCAAGGTCGTCGGCCCCAAGTCGCTCATCTCGGCCGTGAGCCAGTCGGGCTCGTTTCTCGACGGCGGCGCCAACCACCCGTAGGTCGACGCTGGCCCGGCGCACGCTCACAGCCGCAGGCTCCAGATGGCCGCCATCCCGCAGCTCGAGCCCAGCCGCGTCCTCCAGTCCAAGGTGGGGTTTCGTTGCCTGGGCGTCGGCTAACCCTTCCGCCCAGATCGCCCTCCAGAACCACTTCAGGGCCAAGCGCGACTACGTCCTCAAGCGCCTCGAGGACATGGGACTGCCGGTACACTGCCCGCCCCAAGCGACCTTCTACATCTGGCTCGACCTCTCGGTGCTCGACGCACCGCTGGACAGTGCCCTCGTCTTCTTCGAGGAGCTGCTGCGCGAGAAAACGATTGTCGTGCCCGGTGTACGTGGTATCGCGTCTCTGTGAGCTAGTGTGCTAACCCCGCAGCTCTGGTTCGACGTGCGTACCCTCCCCCCATCCCCACTCACCCTAGATCAACCCCGCGCACCGGCGCAACCTGTTCGACAGCCCGTGCCACCACTTTGTGCGCATCAGCTTCGGTCCGCCTCTCGAGACGCTCAAGCGTGGCCTCGACTCGATCGAGCGCCTGCTCGACAAGCACCGCCGCGCGTCGCACCACATTGGGCACAGGTGGGGAGTAAGCGAGAGGACAGGACACTGACACCGCCCAGCTACCGCGGCTCCATCTCGTATGACTTCCCCGGAGTCCACCACCACGCACACATCTGAGCGAGCTGGGGGTGCTTGATGGCACGCTCGAGCTGCGTTGGCCGGCCGATATCCACGAACCCGATATGATGGGGACAATGGACAGGGTGGACCTCGCATGTGGAGGTGGCGTGGCGCCGCCTCTTTACGTAAAACCTTAGCTGCGAAACTGCAAATGCTACCTTGGATTGACCAACTTTTGAGAGTCGTACAGGCAGTCACTTGGCAGCGGTTGGAGCAGCTGTCACGACTCGACGCGTAGCAGCCTCGTCGAGCGCGCGCCGACGTGTACCCACAACACACACACACGCCGCACACGTAGAATCAGTTGGTAGCATGGCGCCTGTACGAAACAACACATCTACGCAACCCTGGGGGCTTCCCCCCTCCTACGCCCGTGATCGCATGCTATACATTGCGAGTATGAAGAGAGACCAATACCCAACTCCCGACCCGCAGAGGAAGAAGAACCATGACAGGCAGTTTAAGCCTGGGCCTTCTTGGCGGCGCGGTGGGCGGCGTGGGCAGCCTTGCGCTCGGCGTGGTGCTTGGCGACGGCGGCGTCGTAGTCGGCCTTGATCTCCTTCTGGGCCTCGGTGCGGCGCTTCTTGAGCGACTGGAGGTGGCGCTTGCGCTGGAGACGCTGGGGGGTGACGAGGCGCTGGATCTTGGGGGCCTTGGTGTACTTCTTGCCCGACTTGGTCTCGACCTCACGGCGGACAACGTAGGCACGGACATCGTCCTCCTTGGAGAGGTTGAAGAACTTGCGGATCTTGGTAGCGCGCTTGGGGGCAAGGCGCTTGGGGAGGACAACGTCGGTGAGGCCGGCAATCTCCTGCTCGCCCTGCTTGACAATGACGACCGAGAGGACCTGGATCTGGGAGGGGTTAGACGAGTTGACAGTTGGAGCCTAGTTACTCACGTCCGAGGCGACGATGCAGCCGCGAACCGACTTCCTCTTGCGCTCACCAGAGCGGCGGGGGCGGTAGCACGAGTGGCCCTCCGAGAGGAGGAGGCGGGTACGGGTCTGGAGGAGGACACCCTGCTTCATGGGGAAACCCTGCTTGTCGTTACCGCCTGGGGAGGTTAGCTGCGGCTCGTTGAGATGTGACGGGCGCCGTTCTCTGCCTCTGCGTCTTCCAGCGCCGCCATTTCGCGGACATGCGTGCGCGCTCTCTAGCGTCTTGCCAGTGTGCGCTCAACGCCCTCGGTGGGTGCTAGATGCCCAGCCTGACGCGACACCTGAAGCCCTTCCCAAGTCCTCAAATCCCTCCAGATTCTCCTGCTCGCTCGAGTCGATACCCACCGGTGATGCGGAAAACGTAGCCCTTCCACTCGTCGCCGAGCGAGTCGGCGGGGACCTCCTGCGAGATCTGCTTGTCGTAGAAGACACGGCTGGGCGGGGGTCAGCTGCCGTCCAACAGCTCTTCCGTCTCCCGTCCTACTCACACAAGACGCTCATCCTCGATGTCGATGAGCTTCTGGGCGCCGGTGGCGGGGTTGGCGATGTTGATCTTCATGGTGTCGGTGAAGGCTCGAGCGGCTGCTTGGGTCGGTAAGCAGGCTAGAGGTTTTGATGGTCAAGAAGAGCTTTGAGGTGGATATCTCGATTGTGCAAGAGGGTGCGGTGGGAGGTGGCAGAGCGGCTGCAGAGCCTGGCGGGGACGGTGCGCGTGAGCCAGGCAGCATGCAGGCCGTCGCTCCCATCGCGACTCACCATACAAACCAAAACCAGCCAAAATCCATAACGGGACCAAATATCGGAGTTTACGGCTGTCTCAAACTGCCAAAGTTATTCCCGAGGCGTGGCGACGGCGCTTATTAGGATTTGCATCTAATGCCTGACAATCCTGCTCATAATCCCCATTAGCAACAGTTTTTGGGACAAAATGGCGAAAATGCCGATTTTAACAATTTGGACGGGAGCAGAATGCCTTTGAACGTCCAGAAGGACAGAGCATAGGAGGATGTTGGAGGCCGCGCTGGCTGGGCGCATGCTGCTGGCGACCGCGCGCAAGACACCTTCTACTCTCCTCGACGTCTTCGCAACCCTCAAGTCACCTCCCCCCACACAAATCTATTCAAAATGGGTCGGTGAGTAGCACAGCAGCGTCGACGGCAACAGCAACGACGGCGACGACAACGACGCGACCATGGCAAGCCGCTAACATCCCCGCAGCATGCACTCCAAGGGCAAGGGTATCTCGGCTTCGGCCCTCCCCTACCGCCGCTCGCAGCCTTCGTGGTCCAAGGCCACCGCCGACGAGGTCTCTGACCAGATCTTCAAGCTCGCCCGCCGCGGTCTCTCGCCCTCGCAGATCGGCGTCATCCTCCGCGACTCGCACGGCATCCCCCAGGTCAAGTCGGTCACCGGCAACAAGATCCTCCGTATCCTCAAGACCAACGGCCTCGGCCCCTCCATCCCCGAGGACCTTTACCACCTCGTCAAGAAGGCCGTCTCGATCCGCAAGCACCTCGAGCGCAACCGCGGTGACCGTGACGCCAAGTTCCGCATGATTCTCGTCGAGTCGCGTATCCACCGTCTTGCCCGCTACTACATCAAGAAGCAGCAGCTCCCTCCTACCTTCAAGTACGAGGCCGCCACTGCCTCGACCCTTGTCGCCTAAGCGCGTCGTGTACCGACCCGCTCGCCGGCTCTTTGTGTATCCATTTCTACGCAGGGATGATGAAACCTCTTTCATCGGCCTAGGATAGGTGCTGGCTTCGGCTGCCCTATACCAATTTTTTTCACCTCCCCTCTGCGGGATGGTGCGGCGCGTCTCCTTCACGGGATGATGCTTGCCTGCTGCACAGCGGCCTCTGCCCATGCGGCATGCTGCTGAACTGACTTTTACTCAGGCGTGTTGGCGTGGGTGTGGTTATAAGAGGCCTCCTCTGCGTCGACGCGTCGTGATTGCACAGACACTGACGCGACTCACTAAGTACTAACCTTTACCACTCTATCTTGTTTATAGCTGTCATGCACTGGTGTTTGTCTGGACTTTCTACCTGAGGGACGCGAGCAATCCGCGTCTGAGGCTGCTTTGCCCAGACGTTGCCCTACCCATCGTCGTCCTTGCCAAGTCGCCGTCCCTTACGCACTGTCGTCCTTGTCACACCCTCGTTCTTGCCACACCCACAAGTCTTGCCACAAGGTTGTCCATGGAGCATCGTCGTCCTCACACTGTCGTCCTTGTCACATCCTCGTCCTTGCCGCAAGTCATACCCTCATCGCATTACAATACAAGTGCCTCTGCAAAGAGCCACACCCAGTATTAAAACTAAAATTATTATCGTGTACTACGCGTAAGCCCTCTATCCCGAACACGCGCCTAGGCCAGGAGAGCATGCGGGGTCGCCGCGAGATCGGTGCCGCGGATCGTGCCCGGTGTCTCGGGCTCCTTGGCCGTTAGGTTGCGCAGAGCGTCCGACTCAAGCTGGCGCTGGAGAGCGCGCTTGGCCTCGCGGCGCTCGAGCAGCTCGATAAACGTCTTGCGGTGCAGGTAGTTCAGAGTCAAGAGTGCCTGGTGGCCGCATGTGTACTGCTGGATCGTGCAGAGCAGGTCGATCGTATTGTTCTGCACTGAAGGCAGCGGGTGGAACAAGCCGTTGGCGATGGGGATCAGACCACCAAAGTGCATGGGCAGGAAGGTGAGCAGCTCCACCACCTGCTCGTAGGTGCGCACGCTGCGGTTCATGGTCGAGAAGATGAGCTCGGCCTCCTTTGTTGTCATTGTGCGCGTCATTCGCAGACGCTTGATGTTGTGGAGGGCGTCAAAGCCCTTGATGGCAGCCGTTTGCTGCTCCCTCGCCCAGTCCTTCTGCGCCAGTCTGTAGCTCTTGGTCTTGCGCCACGCGTCGATACGGTGCCCATTGCTCCACATCTCGCGCTGCCTTAACGAGTCGTCGATGAAAACAACACCAGAGCCGAGGTGCCCCTCACGGAAGGTCGAGTAGGGGTATCCGACACGTGTAGAGCCCAGGTGTGTAAACTCCTGGTAAGCGGCAAGACGGACGAATCGCGAAATGTAGTCTGTGAAGCGGATACGGACGTGTGACTCGCCATAGTGCTGGGTAGTCGCAGCGAGAATCTCCTCCATGAACTGGTTGTCGATGCTCTCCTTCTGCGAGAACGACGCCATCTTGCCCGAGGCAAAGGCAGCGTCCTCGCCATCGCCTTTGAAAGTCGTAGTGCTGAAGCTTGTGTCCGAGGACCGGCCAGACTTTGGTGTGGTCGAGGTCGACGATCGCAACTCCTTGGACACTGTCACCTTTCCGGTTTCCAGATTGCAAAGCACGTCCCAGGTCGACGGCAACTCCTCAAAACGGGGGTTGCACACGCCCGCCACGAAGCCATCAAACTCCTCGAGCACATCGAGACTGGCGAGGTTCGAGTATGGGAACGCAGTCTCGGTCATACCGCGGAGTACCTGGCCACAGCCGGACACCATGGAGCACGCAGCGAGGACCATGCGAGACACCTGGTTCGCAGGCAGCGTGTGACCAAGGAACATGACACGCTTGTGGGCGAGCAGGGCGTTGAAGATGAGGATGACTGGGTGGGTGTTGGCGCCGTTGGTGTGCAGGTAGGGGTGGAACGGGGGCTGGAAAGGCTGCACATTCTGCGAGAACGTCTGTACGAGCTCGATGATCGAGTACTGCAACGTCAGTATTGCGCAGCAGCCGAAGTACTAGGCCAACTCACATCTCCAACCTCCTCCTCGAACACGGTCATGGGGATGCGGATCGGGACCGTAATCTTGCGGAACTTGGCTTCCGTCTCAAAGAAGTGCGTGTCGCGGGGCACACCGCGGCGGTGGACGAGCGAGCCATCGCCATGGATGACAGACGAGGACGACGTCGAGCCCTTCCGAATCATGGACGGGCGCGCAGACGAGCCGTTGCTCGCGGTCCTGCTCTTGCCGTCATGGCCATGGACCGAGGACATGGCGCTCGAGATGTCCTCGGACTCGTCACCCGCACCGCCCTCATGCACGCCGAAGCGGCCCTCGAACAGGTCCTTGCGGTCCGACTGTCTCAGGAGGATGCGCTCCTCGCGCGTCAGCGTCGGCATGCCAGCCGTGCTGATCTGGTTCGCGGCGTCGTACAGGCGCGCGAGGATCTCATGCGACGGGTTGGTAAAGTACTCCTCGAGTGCGAGGAGTAGCAGCGGCTTGTAGATGCCGATGTACGGGTGAGGGGTCGCAATCGCCATCGCCTTGACCATGGCGCCGCGGCGGACGCTCTTGTCCTCCTTCATCCGCACGCAGTTGAGGACGTAGAGCAGACCGCCACCTGGTGCGCCGCGTCGCGGCCGTTCGTTGGGCGGGAACATGCTCGCGCGCTTCTTCTCCAGCCGCGCCTTCTCCACGCTTGTAGACTCGTGAGTCAGCATCGGGTTGACCGAGCTGCTGGAAGTCTGGCCAAGGTAGAAGATGGTCCAGTCCTCGCCGCGGAGGTGCGCGCCGTCGGGCAGCATGAGCTCGGCCAAGCGGCTAGGGCGTCAGCGCTTGCTTTTCTCTCTCTGTACCCACTGCTCGTCGGTGCCAGTCGGGTAAGGGTACTGGTGGGCAAGGGTTGCACCAGCGTCAATGTCGAACTCTGCCAGGAGACAGAAGTGGACGTCCTCATCCTTGTCCTCAAAGTCGTCCTCTTCGACATCGCCAATCTCGTTGTCAAAGTCATGGTGCTCGACCGTCTTGGCCGTGGGCGTGACGGGCGACACGGCAGCCACGGTGTTGTTGGTGGCCGACATGGTGGGGGGTGGTGACGGACGCGGCGCGTCAAAGTTGGACGCGAGCGAGATCGGAGGATTGTGTGCCAGGTGGCTGGGCGTCGTGATGTTTCGTGGGCGCGCGTTTGTCGTGGTGTCGAGGGGTGTAGAGACGGGCGGAGATGCCAGCGCGATGGATAAGAGTGGATGCGGGGGAGTGAGGATGGGTTGCAAGAGCGAGCGCTCTAGGGATGGATTTGTGCGGGACGGGAGGTTGAATTGCCTTGGCCTGTCTGGGTGGATGGCCGGGATGGTCGATGGCCACCGATCCGCGTGCTCGTCGCGTTTTGGCTGCTGGCGCGTGCCTCCGCGCCTCTGCGCCGCCGCGCCGCCGCCGCCGCGTCCCTCAACTCTGTATGCAGCCACCGACGAGCACCAGGGCCCCCGCGGTCACTACTCTACCCACCCACAACGCCGCGTCGACGCCACACGGGACGCTCATGACGCACAACAAGGTCAAAAGACGACCGCCGCATCCAAGCCCGGGGAAGCAGACGAGCAACGCCGCGCCCAGCTCATCGAGACGCAAAAAAACACAAAAAAAAACACTAACTAGGGACTACAAGTCCCGCCGATATCAGTGGCCCTATCGATGCTGCTACCTACTCCTGATACCCAATGACATGAACTAAAACTGTACAAGCTATACGCCATGCAAGCAAACGAAGTCCAGGCGGGAGGACATGGCGAGGCCTGGTTATCCGACAGGCGTGATGGGCGCTGCCCGGCCGCACCACTGCCCGAGAGAACGCCAGCGCTCGGCTCCGAGCCCGCTCCTCAGGCCGCTTCGCGCGGCAGGATCATGAGGTTGACCTCGACGAGGGTGGTCGCCGGCGCCCACGGCGCGTGCATGACATGCACCGTCTTCCAGCCTCTGTTCTCGTAGAACTGCACTGGGCCGGCATGCGCCTTGACGACATCGAGGACGGGGTATCCCTCCTTGAGTGCGTGCGCTACCGCGACGTCGTGCAGGCGCCGTCCGAGCCCCGTGCCGGTCTTGCTGATGTCGGTGAAGAAGACGGAGATGCAGCGCAGCTGCGAGATGTCGGCGCCGTGTGCGCGCGTCCACTCGGGCGCCATGTCGTGGTCGCCCCCGCCCTCGACGCGCGTAACGCTCACGTGCCCCGCCACCTCGCCGTCCAGCTCGGCCACCCACGCCTGCACCTCGGTGTCGCGGATGATAAAGTCGCGCAGCGGCGTCGGGAACGGCCACTCGATCGGGTACTGCGTCTCGGCCTGCTGCCGGCACAGGAGGTCGATGAGGGGCTCAATGTCGCTCTCCTTGCGCGGGCGGACGACGATTGTCGGTTGGGGCTTTGTGTCTTGTGTCATGTTGCGTCGATGCGTCGCTGCGCTATGCACAGAAGAAGTTCAAGTGTCCAGTTGCGCCACTTTTATGCGATGCTTGTCGAGTCTATGCCAGTGTCTCTGTCTAGAATTGCGCCATCGTGGAGTGTGTCTTGCGATAAAGAGTTCGATCTCGCTTGTTCAGACGAGTCGGAAATGGGCCGCCAAGCGGGTACATCCATCCACCAAGCTGCCTGCCAGCCAGCCAGCGCTGACGCCACCAACCTCATCCTCCACGTTCAAAGTTCGGGCTCGGCATCACCGTCAACCACCATCACGACATCGCCCACAGACACCTTTACACAATGCCAAGGAGCCCAGACGTCGGGGCTGACCCCGACGCTTACCCACTGCTATCGCGTGTGGCCGCCTCGTCACCCGCCGCGTCGTCGTCGCCGCGCGGCTCGCCATCACCCGCACTAGGCTCGCGGCCGACGTCGCGCGCCGCAGGATCACGAGCAACAGCAACAACAGCAACAAGCCGCGGCGCGTCCCCCGCACCGCCGCGGTACAACCTCGATGTCGAGGCTGGGACGTCGGTGCCGTCGTCGGCCCGCCCATCACCCCGCCTTCACGATACCAGCATCCGTACGTACACGGCCTGCTTCCCATGCCCTACTGGCATGTTGTCAGGCACACACGGCTTGACACGCCGCTGGCAACAACGCTGACAACAACGTATCGTCGTCGCTCTCGCTATCTCACGACTGTTTGTGCATCTCCCCTCTCAGTGTTCAAGGCCCCAGACGACGAAGGGGATACCTCGCTCGACCACGACCACGACGACGAGCACTCGGCCGAGGCCCCCCTGCTACGAGATCGTGACCGTTTGACCACAGAGGAAGAAGAGGAACTCATGCGCTCCGAAGGGCCGATGAGTGCCACCGGCACGCTGATGGACGGGATTGCGAATGTGAGGGCGAGGCCAAGCGGTAGCTGTGCGGTGCTGTGCTGACAGCTCCAGATGGCAAACTCGATCCTCGGCGCCGGCATCATCGGGTACGTGTCGCGTGCGGCGCGCCATCGCGAGTACTAACCCCCACAGGCTGCCTTATGCCATCAAGCAGGCGGGCTTCGTGACGGGCGTGACCCTTCTCATTGTGCTGGCGATGGTGACAGACTGGACGATCCGGCTGGTCGTGGTCAACGCCAAACTCAGTGGGCGCGACTCGTACATTGATGTGGGTGTGCGCGCAGCCGGCTCAACTGACGCCCAGGTCATGTACCATTGTTTCGGGCCGATGGGCGCGTCGGCCGTGTCCTTCTTCCAGTTCGCGTTCGCCTTCGGAGGGTAAGTGCTGCCAGCGAGTCGGAGCTCACCCCAGAATGTGCGCATTCAACGTCATCATCGGCGACTCGATCCCTCCAGTCATCCGCTTCGTGTTCCCCTTCCTCGCCGAGCACGCAGTGCTCAACCTCCTCGTCAACCGCAACTTCATCATCTTCCTCGCCACCGTGACCGTGTCCTTCCCGCTCAGCTTGCATCGTGACATTGTCAAGCTGTCCAAGTCATCTAGCTTTGGTGGGTTGGTATGTCACGGAAGGACACGCTAACCCTCAGCTCTCGTCTCCATGGGCATCATCGTCGCGTCGGTCGTGCTCCGCGGTGTGGCCGTTGACCCGTCGCTGCGCGGCTCGTCGCTCGACGTCTTCTCCATCATGAAGCCGGGCGTCTTTGAGGCCATTGGCGTCATCAGCTTTGCCGTACGTGCCGCCCGCCCACTCTCTACTCACCCACCCAGTTTGTGTGCCACCACAACACAATGTTCATCTACAAGTCGATCCAGATGCCCACGCTGGACCGTTTCAACGCTGTCACACACACATCCACGGGCCTGTCGCTCGTCTGCTGTCTCCTCATGTCGGTGACCGGCTACCTCGTCTTCACCGACAAGACCGAGGGCAACATTCTCAACAACTTTGCCGCCGACGACTGGGTCATCAACTTTGCGCGCTTCTGCTTCGGCGCCAACATGTCGACCACGATCCCGCTCGAGAACTACGTCTGTCGCGAGGTGATTGAGGACTACTACTTCAAGGACCGCGGCTTCTCGCAACGCCGGCACGTGGTCGTGACCTCGCTCATCGTCTTCTCGGCAATGTTCATCTCCCTCCTCACCTGCGACCTCGGCGTCGTGCTCGAGATCGCCGGCGGCCTCAGCGCGACCGCCCTCGCCTTCATCTTCCCCGCCGCAGCGTACTACACCCTGGTCGGCGGCGCATGGAACTCGCGCTCCAAGCTCCCAGCCGTCCTCTGCACCACCTTTGGCATTGTCGTCCTCGTCCTCAGCTGCGGCATCACCATTACCAAGACGTTGCGCGGCGAAGTCTCCCACAAGAAATGTACATAGTGCCCTGCGCATGCCTGCACCACAGCATAGATCTCATTACGTTTTTGCATCATGGTGTAGCCATCCTAGTTATGCTTTTGGCAGCGCGTTCTTCTTGCCCTTCTTGTTTGTCCCACTGACAAACAGGCCGTGGGTGAAGCGCCCGTCGAGGCTGAGCAGTGTTGCGGCGCGGGGCATGACCTCGACGTGGAACTCGTTGAACGGGTACTGTTCTCCGTCGAGCGAGAACCACTTTGTGTTCTCCTTGTCCAGATTCTCGACCGTAAACGCACGGACTGTGGCGTCAGTGCGTGGAGTGTGTGCGTACCAGCCAACTCACGCTTGTAGTAGCACTGGCTTTCATTCCAGTATCCGTCTCCGTGCTCAGCTCCGTCAATGGCCGCAAGGAACTCCTTGCGCGAAATGACGCGCTGGACGACCATGTCGATCTCGCCTGATCCTGGCAGGATGACGGGCCAGCAGTTAAGGTCACGCGACACCCATGGCATGAGGCCCGCGTAAAAGTAGCTCAGGTTGTCGCCATTCACCCAGCCGCCCATCTTGTCTCCTGCTGTCGGTGTCGTTGGCGGTGATGTTGACCCGCGGCGCACGCGCTTGTCCGTGTTCGACTCGATTGTGACCCACGAGTCGTCGGGCTGCAGTGGGACGTGGGGTGCGATCGGCCCGTCGGCATCCTCGTCGGGAGTCGGAGGCCTGGCTGATGCCGGTGCCGTCTGCGGCCCCTGCACCACCGCGTGCGAGTCGCGCCGCTGACCAGGCTTTAATGGTGTCATGTCGGCGCGCGCCGCATCGCGTGCCGCCTTGGCCATCGCCTCCTTGTCTGTATTAGTAACGTCGAAGCGCATGCGCATCTTGTAGTTTTTGCTCTGGACGACGCCGCGCACATATCCGTAGATGAACCGCGTGTCGCCCATCCATCTCAAGTGCTCCGTGCCGAAATCGAGGTCGACCATCATACCAACGGCAATGGCCAGGAACGAGACACGCCGCTTCTTTTCTGGCAAGAGGAGGATGGACGCAAGGTCGATGGGGAGCTGCTGGCCTGGGCGTTAGCAACCTAACTGATCTCGGCTGGCCTACCCTTGATGACGTTGAGGGTCGCCAGTGGGATGTTGAACGTGTCCTTGATGCCGAAGAGGTTGGTGCTGCATGCACACGCCGAGCCGGTCGGTAGCGGCGCTATGGGCGTGCGGAGCGCCTTCTTGCCGTCTGGCCGCCCCGCCAGCCCGTTAAGCACCTCGCAGATGATGCCGTCTCCCGACGCTGTGGCAATGACACTGGGGTCAGCAGGGTGCCGACACGCGCCGTGACGCACTCGTATTTCAGTTCCATGTTCTTTGCAATCTCCTCGGCGTGGTCGCGATACTGCGTTTCTGAGCTTGTCAGTTGTATACAGGTGGCAATTGGCGCCACTCAAACCCACCCTGCAGCTCGATCAAGCACCCGGCCGCCTCGAGGATGGGCACGACCGTGTCTTTGACGATGCTCTTTGCTTTGCCCTTTCCACCGACAGGGTTGACGAGGAGGAGCACCTTGCGGAACGGAGTAGTGACTGGCGGGTGTGAGCAGCTACTCTGGCGGGGTGGCACGCTAGTCCACTTACCAGGGTACGCGGCGGCCATGACGGCCGCGACAAACGCCTCGGCCTCGGCGACGTGGGACGGCTCGACGAGGACATGGATCTTGGTGAGATGGAGTGCGTGCGAGTTGGGGTGCTTCTGGCGGAGGGCGTGGAGGTCGAGACGACGAGGCGCGTCTGTCGGCGCCCAGTCGCTGTCAACATGGCCGCTGCTGATAGTTGCCTTGACGGCATGGCTTCCTCTCCGGACGTCGTCTGCGAGCCGCGCGCGGAGGACAAGCCGCATAGGCGACGAGAGGAGGCGCTTGGGCGCTGTGAAGATGCGGGGTCAGCAGTGTGCTTCTAGCCGGGCCTGTGCGCCCCGGCGCCGGCCGGCGGCGTGAGTGACGCACGAGATCCATCGCTCGAGAGCTGGAGGACGTCGAGGCGGCCGTCCTCGAGCGAGAGGAGTCCGCGCGTGCTGTTGTGCAGGATGACTGGGACGTCGGCGGCGAGCATGGTCATGGTAGGGTTGAGAGAAGGAGAGAAGTGGAAGATGTCGAGATTGCACAAGTGATGGTGCTGCTGCTGCGACCGGGCTCTGGGTGGCCAGGCCAGGAGCCAGTGAGCCAGCCAGCCCTTGGATGTTGGACGAGGCGAGACGCGCCGGCGTCGCAGCCGGCCAGCCAGGCGGCCAGCCAGCGATGGCCAGCGAGCCAGAGGCAGCTCAGCCGTCACAACATTAGGTGGCGGAGGGAGGGACCGAGGGAATGCCGAATTTGCTTCCGCTAATGCTCAGCGCTCCAGCCTAATGGCGGCGGCGGGGTCTGGCCGTGCCGGGAATAACAGCACGACCGTGCCTGACAATAACCTGGACAAGGGTAGAGCACGTGGCAGGTGGTCACGTGACCACTTTCTGCGTGAGATAACAGTGCTCTGGTGTCTGGGAATAGGACGGGTGGAGGCGGGCCAAGCAACCAAAAGCAGGCTACTTCGCCTCCCACGATCTCACAGTTGGCATCGCTCCAACGACCACGAGCAGCAAACGACACAATGACAGCGGAGGCGGTGGTCCCCACCACCGAGGCAGCGACAGCGGCGCCAGCAGCAGCAAAGCCACTAGCCGCGGCGCCGACACCGCGGCGCGCGCCAGCAGGCCCACCGCCAGGCCACGGCCACCTGCACCTGACGCACGCGCCGCGCGCGCACTTCTCGACACAGCGCGCGCCGTACCCGCTCAAGCTGATCACGCCCAACCAGCTCCCGAGCCAGCCGCAGAACATCCGCATCGCCTACTCGCTCGCGTACGGCGGCGGCCTGGTGGCCGGCGACAGCGTGCAGCTCGACGTGGCCGTCGACGAGGGGTGCGGCCTCGTGCTCCTTACACAGGGGTCGACAAAGGTGTTCAAGCACCGCCCGGGCATGCGGCCCAAGTCGCACCAGCTGTCCCACGGCCTTATTGCGGCTGGCGAGCACGCGGCCCCGACGACGCGCCAGCGCATGCATGTCGCCCTTCAGCCCGGCGCGTTCGTCATGATCATGCCCGACTCGGTGTCGCCCTTCCGCGCGAGCACGTACGCGCAGGCCCAGCGCGTGACCCTCCCGGATGACGGGAGCGCGAGCGCACTCGTGCTCGACTGGGTCAACTCGGGCCGCGGCGCCCGCCCCCCAGCAGTCATGCACCATGGCCCGCCGGGCGGGGTGCGCGCGCTGCAGAAGGCGGCGGCGGCGATGGCGGTCGCTGACGCGCCTGCACCGCAGACGCCGCCCGTGACCGACGACGAGTTCTGGGCCATGGCGTACTACGCCAGCACGAACGAGATCGTTATCGGCGGAGAGGTCGTCGCGCGCGAGCGCATGGTGCTCGACAACCGCGCCCACGACACAACCGACCCCGCGTCCGGCCTCTCGCCGGCCGCCGTCCGCCTCGCCCCGTACCACGTCTACGCGACGGTGCTTATCGAGGGCCCGCACTTTGCAAAGCTGAGGGCACACCTCGACGACGTCGTCGACGGCACGTCACAGTTCCAGCTACCACGCCCGCCCGGCCTGCTGTGGTCGTACTCGCCCCTGTCCGACACCGGCGGCATCCTCCGTGTCGCCGGCATCGAGGTCGAGGACGTGCGCGACTGGCTCCGCGTGGCGTTTACTGCTGGCGGAATAAACGACCTCGTCGGCCCAGGACTGTGGCCACGATGCATCTAAGCGGTTGCCATTCGGCAGTCTCCACAACCTCCCCCATACCATCATCAAGACTGATACCCCGACTCAAACACCCACCCCCAAAACCTCCCCCCCCTTCACCCACACCCACACACATACTCGCATCACGGCAGTTGCTACAACATGACAGAAACCAAATGCACCCGGATTCACCCCACTGACCCAATCCTACGCCGTCGTCAACTCCGCAGCAGTTTCGATAAACTGGTACGCCTCGTCGCGCGTAATCGTCTGGATCGTAGACACCTTCTGCTTGTCAAAGTAGACACCGTAAAACTTGTCCGCTTGGACAAGCATTTCCGGTCGGAACGTGGTCGTGATGAACTGCGCAGACTGGGACAGCGTGTGGATCATGGCTGCAACCGCCGTGCGGTACTGTGGGTCGAGATTGGCGTCAATCTCGTCAAACAGGTAGAACGGTGCCGGGTCACACTTCTGGATGGCAAACACAGTTGCCAGTGCCACCAGAGATTTTTGGCCACCAGAAAGCTGCTTGATGCGTTGCCCTTCGTCCTGCTTCGAGTTGAACGACACCTGGATCGAAATGCCAGTGTAGTTGTCAATCTCGCTCTTGTCACGGCCGCGGCCAGATTCTGCAGTCTCGTCGTCCTAGCATGCGTCAGCACAGTACAGTCACCAACAGCAGCCGTCACCACTTACAAGGTAACCCGGGGCGCGTTTCTGAATAACAAGCTCTCCGCGACCAGCGGGAACAAGCTGCTGGAACACCTCCTCAAAGTAGCTGGCGACTTGCCGGAAGGTCCTCTCAATCGCCTCGTCCTTGCGCTGGTCCAGCGTTCGGATAAGGTCGTTGATCGAGTCGGCAGAACGGTCAAGCTCTTCCTGCCGCTTCAGGTGGTCGTCACGCTGCTTGGTGAAGTTGTTGTACTGCTCCAGTGCCTTCTTGTTGACATGGGCGTACTTCCTCAAGCCGTCCTGCACCTTCTGGAGTCGGTGCGCAAGCTCGGACGCAGACTTGCTGACGAACTTGGTGAATGCCTCCTCGGGCAAGACTCCAAGATCGCGAATAGCGTTGCTGAACTCCTCCTTACGACTGAGAAGAGTCTGCTTCTTGGCCAGGCTGCGGTCGCTGTTCTTCTGGGCCTTCATGATAGCTCGGGTGGCTTCAAGCTGCTGGTTCGTCACCTCGTCCAGCTGGCTCGCCCGGTTCGAGATTTCGGCGTTGAGCTGGTCGACTTCCTTCTCGGTCCCTGATACGTCAGTATGGGGCCGCAAGTGCTGAGACACGTCAACTCACTTGCAACCTGCTGAGACAGCTGTTCGAGGGAACGGGTAAGGTTGCGCAGCTCTGCCTTACGCTGGTCAATCTGGCCAGCTTGTAGAACACCCGTCCCGCTCGCATCGTCAAGTTCGTCCAGCTTGCGGCGGATCTCTTCACGCTTGCGACGCAGACTTTCGCTCAGTTCAATTTCCAGCTTGTTGTGCTCGGAAGCAACCTGTGGCGGTTAGCTTTTCTGCACAGGAGGCAGCGCATACCTTCTGCCTGGCCTGAGTCGCCTCCAACAGTCCTTGCTTCTGAGTCTCCACGGTTAGAGACAGCGTCTCCAACTGCTGGACCTCGGCCGGGGAGAGTTGCTGCTGAAGGGGTGCCTTGAGTTCATCCTCCAGGGCGCTGCGCTTTGTGGTTGTGCCACGCAGCTCTCCCTCCGCATCAATCAGAGCAGTGTCCAGACGCGCCACACGCTGGCGCGACTGCTCCTCTTCGCGCTGAGTCCAGTTCGCCTGCCTTGCTTGATGCACGCGATCCTCGAGCATCGACTTGCGCTTGGCATCAACACGCTGGATTTCACCCATAGTCGCGGTGATCTGCTGCTCGAGCTTGGCCAGGCCATCCTTCACTTCGGTGAAGTGCTTAGAGTCGCTCTCGTAGAGCTCGCGCCACTTCTTGGCGTGGCGGACAGCATCCAGACGGGACCGCTTGACGTCGTGGTAACCACCAGTGAGAGCACCCTTCCTGTCAACGCGGTCGCCGTCGTTGGTCACGGCGTTGAGTCCGTGAGAGCGGCTGTACTGAGCAGCAACCTTGAGGTCCTCGCACACAATGGTCCGACCAAACACCTGCTCGAACGCCATACGGTAGGCGGCATCGAACCGGAGCTTGGAGATCAAGGGAACAGCGTCGTCAGACTGAGGGTACTGGACATTGACGCTTCGGAGGCGATTGAGGGGCATGAAGGTGACGCGACCACTCTTATCCTTGTTCATGGCCTCGATCAAACGGTCGGCCGTCTCATCGTTGTCAACAACGACGTGGAAAAGGCTGGTGCTGTCAGCGAGCTGCCTAAGATTGCGATCTTCACAACTCACCTAGTGCCTGCCACTGTCTCGACCGCAGCCTTGTACCTGTCGGAAACCTCAAACAGCTCGTACAACGCTCCGTAAACGCCATCGAGGTTGAGCCGCTTTGCGATCGTGCGGACAGCACGCAGTCCATGGCTCGTGTCCTGTCTCGTCAGTACGATGCAATAACCACTGCCACACGCCACCCTCCACTCACCCTGTCCATCGTGCTCTGCAGCGACCGCTCAGCATTGTCGAGCTCGCTCTTCGCGTTGGTGACCGACTGGGCGAGCTTGCCGTCTTCACGCCAGAGCTCCTTGCGCTTCTCCTGCATCGAATCCAAGTCTGTCTTGAGCTTGGAAATGCTCTCGCTCGCCTCCGTCAGGGCTTGACGACGCTCCTCTTCACCTCGATTCTGCTCCTCGGACCTAGCAGCCACCTCGGCGAGCTGGGTCTTTGCTCCATCGACATCTCTCCTCAGGTTGTCGATGGTCTTTTGCAGCTGCTTCTCGTATGACTTGAGGTTGGCAATTTCTTGGTTGAGGTAGTTGTCGCGCTCTGCCTGAGACTTGAACTGCCGCGTGCGGCCCTGCTTCGAATACAGAACGTCGAGCTGAGATTGAGTGCTCTCTAGGCTGTGGGATCAGCAATCGGTTCAAGGTCCTATACTCACGCTTCTCGGGCCTGACGCTCTTCAGCAAGTCGAGTCTCAAGCTCAGCCTTCAGCTCTACCAGCCGCTTGTTGCCCTTTGCCAGACGCTTCTCAACGACCTCGAACTGCTCGTTGAGTTCGAGGCGGCGTGTTTCTCCAGCCTCGCCCGCGGCCTCAAAGTCGGCAATCACACATTCGACCTCGGTTTTGGCCTGCACCAGGTCGGCCATCTCTGTCTCGTACTGCTGGAGCGAAATAGAGGCTGTGGCAAGCGAATGCTTGGCCTTGGTCAATTCCTCCTCGAGTTGCTGCGAGCGTCAGCTGTGTGTTCTAGATTCATGACATACCTGTGTTTTGGACTCGAGCTCACGGAACTCCTTGTGCCGCTCGTTGGTGACATGGATTTCCTGGTTCTTGTCCTCCTCGAGCTGGTCGAGGGCCGCCGTAACCTCGTCTAGGTCGCGCTGGTTGATAGTGTACTCAAGAGACCGACGGTCCTTGTCAAGCTTCTGGTACTTCTTGAGCTCTTCCTTCTCCGATTCGAGCTCGCTGAGACGCTCCTGAATGGTCGCGAGCAGCGACTCGATGTGCTCGCGCTTCCTGTCTGTGTCCTCGATGATCTTGGTCGACTCGGCACGCTTCTGCTCGTAGACCTTCGTGCCAGCAACTTCCTTGAGCAGGTTCAGACGCTCCTCGTCGGTCATGTTTGTGAGGCGGGTGATCTTGACAAGTGTGAGCGTCGCTCAATGCCGTGGGGAGAAACTTACGCGTCCTTGAGGAACGATGTAGTAGGGGTTACTTCGAGAGAAGCCCGCACTCTCGAGGAGGTTCAGAACCTCAGCCTTGGTCACACTCTTGCGATCCAGCGAGTACTCGTCCTTCTTCAGACCAATCGTTCGTCGCAAGTGCACATCAGGCAAGGACGTGGGGAAGCGTCCGTCAGAGTCTGGAGACGGATGTCAGCGACAGGAGCTCCGGGTGCAGTCACAGCAGCTCACTGTCAAAGACAATCTCCACATAGGCAGATAGAGTGGTCGTGGTGCTTGTTCCCTCGTGAAGAAGACGCTGACGCTCTTCTCGGTTCATGTTCTGATAGTCATCGGAGAGAACGAAGCGGATGGCTGTAGGCGTGAGCAGATGAGGTGGGTCGCGACGACATTCGACACACCCGCGAAGAAGTTGGACTTTCCACTTCCATTGCGACCGACAACGACATTGTGTCCTGGGCTAAGTAGTGTCAGCCATCGCTGCAATGAATGCCCCGAGGTACCCACGAGAATGGATCGACGGCGACTTGATCACGATAGGACTTGAAGCCCTGGATGGTGATTGTTTTGATGTGCTGCGGTGTGAGCACACGCAAGGAAGGACGTCAGTGCTGCCTAGCTCACCATTGTAGCACAGTCGTGTCACACGGTGTTCTCTCGCCAAGGATTACGACAGTGAGTGTGTTCAAGAGTCGAGATTGCTTGTAGCTGGAGAGGGATGGGGTTGTTGACGGTGTCGAGGAAGGGTGCGAATCGGGTGGAGGATGTTGAGGGTTGCTGCTGGATGAGGTGTTCATTTTCAGGAACAAACGCGTGAGACGCGTCTTGGCTGGCAAGCTGCCAGCAGCCGGCACCTGCACCTACCGGCCCCTTGCTTCAGCCTCCACCCACCGACGGGATTAGTCCACTCAACCAGTGTGGCGCACGCAGATTGTAATGTCGTCATAAACAATAACAACAACCGGCACCCACCAGGAATCTGCACACTCCTGCTAACTGCTCCCAACCATCTTCCCTCCACACTTTCTCTGCAACCCACTCCTTCTTGACAAACAGACACCTTTCACACCCTCATCTATAACCATGGATGACGACGGAGAGGACCTCCGCATCGCCGCAATGCTTCAGCGGTAAGCAGCTTAACAAACGTCCTCAGCTCTCCACTGACCTCCTCCCAGTGCGAATCAGGTGTCCGGCTCGCGAGCTGGAGAGAGGGGCCCTGTCCCACGCCCCGGGCGCAACAAGGAGTTTGATCGTTACGTGCGCGACACTTTCGGAGAGATCGATCCAGAGCAGGCGGATGAGGCTGAGCTCAGGAGGTGCGTCATGGGTGACCGCGTCTAGGAGTTGTAGCTGACACGGCCAGGGCTGCCTGGGTGACATGGAAGACGTCGGCTCCGTCGGCAGGCCCCTCGAGAGCTTCGTCGAGAAGCTCAATGTCCGAGGACGAGGAGCTCGCTCGGTGGGTGTTCACCTGGCGTTTCCTGCTTACAGTACTAGGGCGTTGGCTCTATCAGCAGAGGAGCACAAGGTGGCTTCGCGAAGCGGACACCAAGCAGGCTCAAATTCATCTTCACCAATCGTCATTGACGATGATGATGACGAAGACCTCCAGGCGGCCATCGCTTTATCGACTGCAGGATCCAGGGAATCCCACGCTGTAGCGACAGACAGGAAGAGGGCGGAGACTCCTGACGAAGAGAGGAAGATGCTTGAGGAGTGAGTTCGTACTGCTGAATCCCGGCTGATTTTCGCAGAGCTCTCGCGGCGTCGCTTGCCGAGGCAGAAAAGGAAAAGGCGAATGCTCCCTCGACCAGCAAGAGCAACGACGGCACCGTCGAGTCTGACGATTCTGATGCTGACGATAACATCGAGGCCGCCAACGCTTCCTTCCAGGCCGAGAGAGAGGCTTCAAGAGAACAGCAGCGGAGAGAACGAGAGTCAAAACGCTTAAAGGCGGAACATACACCGTCTGCCGGACCACCATCAGCCTCTACCTCCTCGTCTAGCAAACTTGCCCCCTCTGGCGAAGCAACTCCTACCGAACCGGCCGTAACAGGAGGCATGAAGCTCGGTGGACTGATGATTGATCGTGCGCAGCTGGAGAGGGAACGACTTGCGCGGCAGGCGGCCAAGGAGGGCAAAGCTCTACCCAGTCCCGGGGCCACCGATGCCACTGCTTCTTCATCAAAGCCAGCGGCGTCACTAACCCACCGCCAGCAGCCTCCGACCACTCAAAGTGCTCCCGTTTCGCCAAGCATGCCGACGAGGGTTGCAAACCATCCCCTTCAGACTGCTTCGACGCCGCCAAGCGATGCGGCCGGAGAGTACTTCCTGGATGGGGAGCTCCGCCATGTGGCGCTTACTATTGGTACCTCGAACTCTGCCAGGACCTTCTCGCCCAGGAAGGTATTTGGAGACGTGAGTGATCGAGGGTAGCGTCCAACTTACGATAAGCCCTCCCAGATTAAGCTTCTCATCATCTCTAGTTTCGTATGGGACGAGGAGTGGATTTCAACGTTCCTTCCAGCACCAGAGGAAGTGCCGACCGTCCGGATCTGCAGGCCACCTGGGTATGATGCCGAACGCATGTCCAAGTCTGGCAAGTTGCAGCCGATTGGGTCTGGAGAGGTTCTCTGCTACCCACAGATGGACGGTAAACGGGGTTCGGAGCACATGAAGTTTGCTTGGATTTTCTACAAGACCGGACGTCTGCGGGTAGCCATTACGACTGCCAACATGGTCGACTATGACTGGGAGAAGATTGAGAATGTGAGTGGCGAGCTGCTGTTGAAAGCATCAGCCTGTTCTGACTCTCATAGACTGTCTTCGTACAGGACTTTCTTGAGAAAACGAAGTCTGGCAGCTTGAAGGGCAAGGAGACGGAGCTTTCCGACTTTCCAGCACAATTCGTGTGGCTGTTTGCGCACCTCAAGGTTCCCAAGGCTCTGAAGTTCCTTGCTGAGCATCACCCCTTTGGTTCTCGCATCCCAATCCAGCACTCGGATGCGAGTTTCGCAGACTTACGCAAGTATGACTGGAGCCGTGTGCAAGTGCGAATCGTAATGAGCGTGGCTGGGGTCTACAAGGGCTTCGACAAGATGGTCCAGTTCGGCAGCTGCCGCCTCGGCAAGGTGATCGCAGAGGAGGGGTGGACACCGTCAAAGGGCGAGAGACTGGTGGCAGAGTACCAGGTAAGTCTGCGTGATCGAGAAAATGCTAACTTGGAAGGGGTCTTCACTTGGGTCTTACAGCACCGACTTTATGAACAACTTCTACCAGACCATTTCCGGTCACAGCCTGGACTACATTTCGCGCCAGCCAAAGGCCGCAGCGTGGCCACCGATCAAGGTCATCTTTCCATCGCTTGCTACAGTTGATGCGAGCCGCCTCGGGCGGAATGGCGGCGGGACGATGTTTAGCGGCAAGTCGTTCAGTGAGAAGACGTCTTCCCTGTTCCACGACGCAAACTCGAAGCGCGGCGGAGTGCTCATGCACACCAAGGTAAGTTGTGAATGCACCTAAGATCAACTGACATGCCAGATGCTCATTGGGCTGTTTGAGCCCAGTTCGTCTCTATTCTCGCCAAGCAAGAGTGGTAAGAGAAAGGCAGACGAGCTCGAGGACGACAAGTCGAGCTACGGTGGCTGGATCTACGTCGGGAGCCACAACTTCTCGCCGTCCGCCTGGGGCACAGTGAACTACAAGAACAAGCCCCAAACTCTTAATGTGGGTGAAGTTACACTCGGAGTTATCTCACCCATGCCCAGATCAGCAACTACGAACTTGGAATTGTGTTCCCGCTTCCCCGCGGCAACGCGTCGACCATCGCTGACACGATCGCCCCGCACAAGCGGCCTGCGCGGCCTTATGGCAAGAATGATGTGCCATGGGTAAGGTCCTCATCGCTCTCGACCTACTGACCCTCAGTCGCAGGACCAGCACATGCCCCGGTAATCTGATACCAGTACCCAAACCATACCGTTGACCGTGTGTATCGCATACAATGCATCGTAGCATGAATACAGTGACCTCTAATCGTCGTCGTCGTCGCTCTCCTTGCCCTTCTTCTTGCCCTTCTTTGGGCCCTTCTTATCCTTGGGCGGGTTCAACGTGTCCCTCTCCTTCCTCCAGCGCTGCTCAATCTCGACGCTCTTCTCGGCCCACTCGTCATCGGGCACACCCTGAATTTCGTACAGCAGCGCAATCTCCTTGGTCCACACGCTGAGGTCACCCGTCTCGCCGCCGCCGCCGGCGCCGCTCGGCGTCTCAAGGATGAGCGGGATACCCGCCATGAGGGGGTCACGCATGAGCGCGCGGAAGCCGCCGAGCCCGATCTCGCCCAGCCCAATGTTCTCGTGCAGGTCGCGGTTGCCGCCGAGCACCTCCTTCGAGTCGTTGAGGTGCACGCCGCCGAGGTAGTGGTTGCCGACCTCGTCGGCGAACTTGGCCATCGTCTGGGCGTACGCTTCCGGCGTGCGCAGGTCATAGCCCGCCGCGAAGAGATGGCACGTGTCGAGGCACACGCGGACGCGCGACTTGTCGTCCACCTGGGCTATCATCGACGCGAGGTCGTGGAACGTTGTCCCGAGGATGTTGGAGCCGGCGTTTGCCATGTTCTCGATCACGGTGATCACCTCGGGCACGTCCTTGTGCACGCGGTTGATGGCTTTTGCGACTAGTGCGTAGCTCTCCTCCTTGGTGCATGCGCCGACCGTGCTCCCGGGGCTGGGCGTGTGAGAGGGTTGCCATCAAACGCCAGCGTCACTCACTGCCAGTTGTACAGCTTGATGCCGAGCTGGTGGCACCGCGCAATATCGTCGCGGAAGCACTCGTACGCGTTCTCCCACTTGGCCTTGTCTGGATTGCCGAGGTTGATCAAGTAGTTGCCGTGCACGAGGATGGTCTCGGGGCCATATCCCACACCTGGTATCTTGTCAGTCCTGCCCAGCGCACCTATTACCCACCACCTTGGTCCTTGGGCTTGACGGTCTCCAGGAACCGCTCAATGACCTCGGGCTCAAAGTCCTTCGCCTTCCACTGCCGCGCGCCCTTCATGAAGAGCGCGACGCCGTTCGCGCCGGCCTTGTTGGCACGCAGGAGCGCGCCTGCTGCCCCACCTGCGATGGACGTGTGCGCGCCGACCATGAGCGGGATGTCGTATGCGATGTCAGGGCGCAGCCCGCCGTTCGGCGTTGCAGGCCGCGTGGGGAACTGGTACACGGGGTACCCTGCGCGCGGGGGATGCGACTCGAGCTCGAGCCCGGGCGGGGGCCACTTGGACTTGGCTGGCGCGCGCTTCTTCTTGGCCGGCGCGTCGTCATCGTCCTTGACAGCAGCGGCCTTGGGCGCCGCCTTGGCCTTGGGCGCGGAGCGCTTCGCGGCCGCCTTGGACGGAGGCGGTGAGGCCGACTCGGGGTCGGACAGGCTCGACGACCGCTCGCGCTTGAGCGTCGCGCTCGCTCGTGTGGCTGCTGCGCGGCGGGGAGGCATGGCGGTCACGGGGCGGAGGAGGAGGTCAGAGTGGCCTAGTAGCCGTCGTGTAAGCGACAGAATCGTGTTGGCGCGGGTGTTGGGGGTGGGGGTTGGAGGTGGGGGTTGGGAGATGGGGTGGGTGAGCGCGTCTCGGTGACTGACTGACTGGCCTCCTAACGCGTCCTTTGTGATTTTGCTCTGTAATGTGCGGCGACTGACCTCCACTCGAGCTCGGCACGGATGCTTGTGCGCCGATTTGGTTCCGCCCGCCACCACCGCCGCTGCCGCTGCCCTCAGCCCCGCCACCACCAACTTTGTTGTTCAAGGGAGCACCAGCGACGGCGACACTCGAGCCGCCGCACCTCCCATCGCCTTCATCTCGTCCGAGCACTTGTCTCGTCCCACTCTTCTCCACCCCTTAGACGTATCATAGACATAACCAAAATGTCCTCGCCCGACGGCAAGGTCTTCTCCATCCTTGGAAAGAACATCAAGGCCAACTCAAAGGCCGACCTCGAGCCATACCTCACCGAGCTCGCAGAACTCGCCGATGTCGAGGAGGTCCACTTTGGCGGGAACTCGCTCGGCGTCGAGGCATGCGAGGCCATCGCCGAGGTTCTGAAGGGCAAGACCAGCCTCAAGGTAGGTAGTCGCTTCCTGAGGCATACTCTGACACCCAGATCGTCGACCTCGCAGACATCTTCACTGGCCGCCTCATCTCCGAGATCCCTCTGGCGCTCTCGGCCCTCTGCAACGCCCTCATCGACAACAAGAACCTCGTCGAGCTTGATCTCTCGGACAATGCGTTCGGCGGCCGCTGCGCCGACGCCATGGTGCCCTTCCTCTCGCAGAACCACTACTTCCAGCGCATCAAGCTCAACAACACTGGTCTCGGCGTGTGGGGCGGCACTGTTGTCGCCGACGCGCTCCTCAAGAATGCCGAGGACCTCAAGACTAAGGGCCTGAAGAGCTCGCTTCGCGTTGTTGTCTGTGGCCGCTCGCGTCTTGAGAACGGCTCGGCCCCCCACTGGGCCGCTGCCTTCGCTGCCCACGGCGGCCTCACCGAAGTCCACATGCCCCAGGACGGTATCCGCATGGAGGGTATCGAGCAGCTCGCCCAGGGCCTGTCAAAGAACCCCAACCTTGAGGTTCTCGACCTGCAGGACAACACTGCCACGCGCTCGGGAACCCGCGCGCTCGTCAAGGTCCTCAAGCAGTGGCCCAGCCTCCGTGTCCTCAACCTCTCTGACTGTCTCCTCGGCAAGGCAGGCGGCATCGCGCTCGCTACTGCCCTCTCCAAGGGCAGCAACACCAAACTCGAGACCCTCAAGCTCCAGTACAACGAGTTTGACAAGCGCACGATTGAGATCCTCGCTGTCGCTATCTCGCAGCACCTCACCGTCCTCAAGGAGCTCGAGCTGAACGGCAACCAGGCTGACCCTGAGGACGACTGCATTGAGGAGGTGCGCAAGGCGCTGGCTCTCCACGGCCACGAGGACGCCCTTGATGACTGTAGGTCGCTTGGTGGAGCTTGTGGTTTGGTCACTGACGCATCTCAGTGGACGACATGGAGGAGCCCGAGTCCGGTGACGAGGACGAGGACGAGTCGGAGGAGGAGGAGGAAGAGGAGGCCGAGGCCGAGGACACGCCCGAGGCCCAGGCTGGCGAGGACGACGGCGTCGCTGCTGGTGTCTCGGACGGCGGTGCCCTCCAGGTCGACACTGACGCGGATGAGTGAGTGTGCTGTTGTTCAAGCTTGAGCCCTGCTAACACTGTAGGCTCGCCGACGTCCTTGCCGGCGTTAAAATCACCAACAAGTAACGACCTGCATTTCAACTTGGCACGCGATCCAGGCATTCATTTCGGCGTTGTGCATCATCAGGCGAGATGCAGATACAGAGCGGTAGTAGCATGTTATGATCTTCTAATCGGGCTGGTGTGATGGGCAGCGGCGAGGATGCGATCGGGAGAAGTGGGAGGCTGCAGTTCGCCTGTTCACCGTATAGTCATGTCAGGTGCTGCCTACGGCTGTCGTTTAAGGACAAGCAGCCAACTCAGGCTGCACTGCTCATTGTGGAAGCTCCCTGCCGCATTGTCGAAGTCTTCGCCACCATCCAAGCCGCAAACCCACCAAAGCATCACCCCAACTCACCCCCAGTCAGCTGTGCAAACCGTCAGCACGTCAGTGCCCCACTCCCCACGCCTTCCAAACAAAGCACATGGATATCATGACATGAGATGTGCAGTCATAAACACTGCGCGTGGTCGTCTGCGGCGCGCCCCCCGTCCCGTCTTCTAGCCTTCGGTCCTTAATCCTTTGCTTCGCTGCGCGTGTTGTGTCAGCTTGCACCCACACGCAATGCAGATCCCCTCCTCACCGGATATACAGTACGTTGTTGCATCTGGCTGTCAGCTCGTCGTCCCGCGCACGCACACGACTCACCGGATGAAGACCTCGCCAAGCTGGCCATTCGACTTGCCGTTCTCAATCTCCTCGGTGCCTGTCAACTGGCGGCGGCGTCAGCACATCCCATCCCAAACAGCATCCAACAGCAGCACCAGCCCAACCCACCTGCAGGTTGAAGTACCCGTCGGTCGAGACGAGGAAGCCGCGGTACTCGAGACCCCACTTGAGCCGCACCGTGACCGTCTTGCCGGTCAGGTCCTGAAGGAACGGGCGGGGGTTGACGGGCTGGGCGTGGTCAGCGGCGGTACGTGGCACACCTGCGGTGGCGGCGGTGGCACGACTTACTGTGACGGCCGACATTTTGTGGATGGAGAGAGAGTCGACTGGAGACAACACGACCTGTTATCGAAGGTGAAAGCGTTGTTGGTGACCCACCGGTGACTTTTCGTCAGTGACGCAGTTAGGCGTGCAGAGGTGCCGCACGCCTGCGGCGAAAACTCAACAATACCCACCCAACCTCTCAACACCACTGTTGCTCAACTTTGTCCTCGTATTGACATTCTCCTTCCTCACCCTCTCTCAACCCACAATGTGTAAGTCCCGCGCCGCGCGGCCCCGAGAGCAAGGCTGACTGATCCCGCAGCCGGGTTCGCAGGCTTTGGCCAGAACAACAAGCGTGCGTGTCCGCGCGCACCAGCACGAGGACCTACTGACCCACGCCGCAGCTGCCGGCTCGCTCTTCGGCGCAGGCGCAGGCGCAGGCGCATCCGGTACGTCTGCCGTCTGCCGCCCAACGTCTACTGACAGTACAGGTAACGGTGCGACTCCCCCCGCGTCAGGCGGCCTCTTCGGCTCGGCACCCGCCGCGCCGGCGTCCGGCTCGCTCTTCGGAGGTGGCGCGGCCAAGCCAGCGACTGGCTTCTCCGGCTTCGGCCAGGCTGCGCCCGCCGCCCCCGCCGCATCCGGATCCCTCTTCGGCCAGCCCGCCGCGCCTGCCGCAGGTGCCGCTCCGGCGGGCGGCTCGCTCTTCGGCCAGCCGGCGTCGTCTGCCCCCGCCGCTGCGCCGGCGGCGGGCTCCCTCTTCGGCGGCGGCGCGGCCAAGCCAGCGACCGGCTTCTCTGGCTTCGGCTCGGGCTCCGGCTCGACGACGCCCGCTGCTGCCCCGGCTTCAGGTGGTCTCTTCGGCTCGGCACCGGCCAGCGGCTCGACGACGCCAGCAAAGCCCGCGTTCGGCTTCGGTGCCCCTGCTGCTGGTTCCACGACGCCTGCCGCCGCGCCGCCTGCGTCTGGCGGCCTGTTCGGCGGCGCCAAGCCCGCGGCGTCTGGATCGAGTCTGTTTGGTGCGCCCGCTGCGTCAGGCTCAACGACGCCCACCACTGCCCCGGCCGCCGGCTCGCTGTTCGGAGCCGCTAAGCCCGCCGCGGCAGCTCCTGCCGCTGCGCCCGCTGCCGCACCCGCCGCCGGCTCGCTCTTTGGTGGTGCCAAGCCTGCGGCCCCCGCCGCTGGTGGATTGTTCGGCTCCACACCCGCTGCCGGCGCTTCGACCACGCCTGCGGCTCCGGCTGCTGGTGGACTGTTCGGCGCGGCCCCTGCTGCTGCCTCAAGCGCGCCGGCAGCGCCTGCTGCCGGTAGTCTGTTCGGAGCCGCCAAGCCGGCAGCGTCGGCTGCCCCCTCCGCCGCTGGCAGCCTCTTTGGTGGTTCCGGCTCTGCTTCGCCTGCTCCCACCCCCGCCGCCGCCGCCCCTGCTGCCGGTGGCCTCTTTGGATCTGCACCCGCCGCGCCCGCCGCGGCTGGTGCCGCCGCCCCGGCTGCCGGTGGTCTCTTCGGCGCCAAGTCTGCGACACCTGCAGCTGGCGACGCCGCGTCTAAGCCTGCCTCATCCCTCTTCGGCGCGGCCCCCGCTGCCGGTGCCGCCGCCGGAACAACAGCTGCTCCCGCTGCTGGCGGCCTCTTTGGTGCCGGTGCCAAGCCTGCCACGCCCGCCGCGGCTGCTCCAGCAGGCGCCGCCGCACCAGCTGCTCCGGCGGCTGGATCCTTGTTTGGTGGTTTCGGAGCCAAGCCGGCTGCCACACCAGCTGCTCCGGCTGCGGGCGCCTCGACTGCTGCTCCAGCGGCCCCTGCTGCTGGTAGCCTGTTCTCTGGACTGGGAGGCGCAAAGCCGCCAGCCGCCGAGGCTCCCAAAGCTGGCGAGGCCCCGAAGGCCGGCGAGGCCCCCAAGGCCGCTGGATTCAGCCTTCTCGGCGCCGCTGCCAAGCCGGCTGACGGCGCTGCTTCGACGACACCGGCCGCTCCTGCCGCAGGGGCGAGCCTGTTCGGCAAGCCCGCGGCCGCCGCCACTCCTGGCGCTGCTACCCCCTCCGGCACCATCAGCATGGCTGCCAGCGGTGCCGCCACCCCTGCGACCAAGCCAGGTACCTCGGCCACTGGTGCTGCGACTGGTACGGCTGCTGCCACTGCTGGTCCCACAGAGCCAACACCATCTCTCCTCCGTGGCAAGACGCTCGACGACATTGTGGAGGGCTGGTCGCGTGACCTCGAGACGCAGGTCAAGGAGTTTGAGAAGCAGGCGGGAGAGGTGCGCGAGTGGGACAAGGTGCTTGTGCGCAACGGCAACCAGATTTCGACCCTTTACCGCCAAGTGCGTGATGTGCAGAGCAACCAGGAGGCGCTCGACAAGAACCTGAGCTACATTGAGAGCCAGCAGAAGCAGCTCGATGGCCTGCTCACGCACTACGAGCGCGAGATCCAGGCCTTCACCGACAAGGACACCAAGCCGCTGGCTGCCAAGATGCCGGCCGACCGGGAGCGCGAGAAGGCGTACGGGCTCGCCGAGGACCTGAACAAGCAGCTCGACGACCTGTCGCGCAACCTGTCGCAGATGATTGAGGAGGTGAACAAGTTGTCGGCGGCGGGCGTTGCGCCAGTGGCCCAGCAACCCTCTTCGGCGCCTACAGCTGCCGACGCTGCGCAGCAGCTCCCTGCGGACCCGATCAACCAGCTGTCGTCGATCCTCGGCGCACAGCTGCGAACAATCCACTCGATTGACTCCAACACGACCAAGCTGTCGTCCAAGATTGACGACCTCGAGTCGCGCCTGGGCAAGAGCCAGGGCGGGTACGGCGGGCCGAGGCGATAATGTGTGTGCGGGGTGAAGGCTTGATGTTTGCAGTGTAGAGATATGCATGACTGCGTTATGATACAAAGGTTGTTACACGTCGCCCTCTATCCTCTCGCCCTCTGGCGCGATCACGCGGTCAGGCGAGACACTGGGGCTGCGCGAGACGTAACGTGCGCGTGTGTCGCCTTCTTCGCCTTCGTCTTCCGAGTCAGAGCGCGACGGCGAGCGGGACACGAAACGGGAGCGGCTCGAGCCCGAGCTGGAGCGGGAGCGCGAGCGGCGGAGGTCGGGCGACGAGTCGCGCGAGTCTGGCGTGCGCGACAGGCGCGCGCGTTTCCGTCCGCGCGTGTCGCCCTCCTCGCCGTCGTCGCCGTCCTCGGCGCCGCTGCCGGCGTCCTCGCGCGGGTCTTCGTCCAGCAGCGACTTGCGCGCCGGCAGCCCCTCGGCCTCCTCGAGTGTGGAGCGCTTGGTCAGGCGCGGGAGGATGATGTCGCACACGCGCTCTTGTGTCAGGAGGTCGTCGACAAACTGGTCAAACGTGGTGAGAGTGTAGCCGCCTGGATGTCAGAGGTTACATAGATTCACGCCACTCACCCGCATGCCGGTGTCGCAGCTTGCGGTAGTCCTTCATCAGCGGCTCGAGGATCTCGTACACCTCCATCGAGCGGAACGCGAGGCGGATGTAGATGACGGCGAGGGCGCGGAGGTACCTGTGTGTGTGTGTGAGTAGCGTACAAGCATCACACCCACTTGAACTCCTCGGCGAGCAGATACTCCATGAGGATCTCCTTCTCGGGCTGCAGCTGCAGCAGCCGGAGGACGAGGCACATGAACTCTGTGGGCGTCTGGCGGTCGTGCACGCCGCCGATGGCCTTGAGCGCGATGGCCTTGTCGATGATGGTCTCGGCTTGGGGCCAGGTCAGCGGTGTGAGCAGAACAGCTGCCAGCCCACGCACCATTGGTCGCGAAGCAGTGCTCCTTCCAGTACGTCGAGTCGTAGATGCGCTCGCGGATGACCTTTTCAATGAGGTTCTGGGGGGAAGGGGCGGGTCAGCGGCGCGGCCTGCGGCGCGGAGCAAGCGGAAGCGGCACAGCGACATACCTGTGGATGAGTGCCGTGCAGCGCCTTGACGCCGCGCTGTGTCGTCGCGGCCATTGTGCGCCAGATGGCAGGTGGACAAAGCAAACGGAACGTCGAGAGGGATGTGGAAGTGTTGTTCGTCGAGGAAGGAGGTGGAGGTTGGCTCACTTGGCCACCCAAAACCACCCCTGTGCCGCGGGTTACAAAAACCCAAACTCACAACTCACCCCGCGCCAACTCGTCAACAACACTCCACCCACTCCCCCGACCCGCACACGCAGCCATGTCAGACCGCGAAGGCTTCGGCGGCGACGACGAGCACACGCTGCCCAAGGCGACAGTGTACAAGCTGATTTCTGGTGCGTGCGTACAGCCCAAGCAGCGCTGACGACCGCAGAGATGCTGCCCGAGGACCTGAGCTGTTCAAAGGACACCAAGGAGATTATCGTCGACTGCTGTGTTGGTGCGTTGCGCGTGTGCTGGCCATTGTATTTGCTGACGCCCCCAGAATGGATCAAGCTCATCTCGGCCCAGAGCAACACGGTGTGCGAGGAGAGCTCGAAGAAGACCATCTCGCCGGAACATGTCCTCGAGGCGTTGAAGGTGGGTGCGGTGGACGGTGACGGCGCTGACGACCCAGCAACTCGGGTTCGAGAGCTTCCTCTCTGAAGTCGACGAGAGCCACTCCGAGTTCAAGCAGAGCCAGAAGGTGAGCCGGTCGTGGGCTGGCCAGCCCAGCCAGCAAGGTTCAGCACCCCCGCTGACTCGCCCAGGACCGCCAGCGCAACCAGCCCGACACGAACGGCATGACGCCCGAGGAGCTACAGGCACTACAGGAGCGGTTGTTCGCCAGCTCGCAGGCGAGGCTGGCGGCCAACGAGTAGGAGAGAGATGCAGTGTTGTACGATATGCAGCGATGGTGATTGATTGTCGGTCTGTGTCTTGCGTCCGCGTCTGCGTCCACCATTCCACGCACCCGCCGCCATCAAATGCAGAGAAGTGTATGTCCTACGAGCCGCCTATGCCCAGTCGCTCGCCTCGTCCTCGCGCGAGCGGTGGCGGCCGGCACCCCCGCCGCTGCTGCCTCTCCACTCGCCGGCACCACCACCACCACCGCCGCCGCTTCTCCTCTCACCTCCACCGGCCACGCGCTCGGCGGTACCGCGGCGCTTGACCTGGGCCTTGGTGTCAAAGATGCGCTCCTGGCGCACCGTGTCCTCTGCGATGCGCTGCTCGAGCTGCGCGAGCGCGACGTACGCGTCGTCGCCCCAGCGGTGTGCCGAGCCGCGGCGGCCGAGGATCTCGCGGCCGACCTCGTCGACGACGCCGCCAACGATCGCCGCCGTCTTCTTGTCCCAGAACACAGCGTTCACCTCCATCTCACGCACACCGGCATACACGCCCTGCAGGTCGCGGAACGCGCCCCACCGGATGTTCAGTAGCTCGTTGTACGCCGCCGTGTTGCAGCCCGCGAGGTAGCTCTCTAGCCCAAGCGAGCGTGCGTGCTCGAACAGCGCGAGCGCGACGTGCGGCGCGTTCAGCCGCGTCCGCAGCGCGGCGAGCACGCGCGCAAACATGCGCGGATAGATGGCGGGGTACGTCGTGCGCCCGGCCTCATCGCGCGTCGCGACGAACAGGTTGGCCTCGGCCCACGCGACAGCCTCGGCGGGCGTGGCGACAAGCGACAGCTCCTCGACCGCCTCGTCGACGGCAGCCAGGAGCTCGGGGCTCGTGTCGTCGTCGCGCCGGCGGAACTGGGGCGCCTCGAACGGCAGGCCGCCCTGCTGCTGCTGCTGCTGCTGCGGATGGAAGCCGCCGCGGTCGTCGCCACGCCCACGGTTGAAGCCCGCTGCCCAGTCGGCCGTCGACGCCTCGGTCGCGTGCAGCTTGTCGAGGATGCCAGACAAAATGGCGTTGAAGCGAGACGCCTCGTGCGGCGTCTGCCCGGCCGCGCGGTGCGCGCGGTTCGTCGTGCCCCGCATCTTGCGCGGGTGGTTGGTGCGCGGCTCGAGGATCGAGCGTGTCGGCCGGTCCTGGACGCCGACGACGGCCGCGCTAGGGGGTTAGTGATGGCACAGCCGGGGGAACTCACGGCGTGCGCACGACCCGGTCCCACAGCTGGTCGAGGCGGCGCGCGCGCAGCGTCTCGGCGTGCGCGGCGGGGTCGGTCGTCCCGAATGGCGACGGGTAGGACGGGGCTTGAGGCTCGGCGTCTGGTGGAGTGGACGACGAGGAGGGGGCGGCTGAGGAGGAGCCGGACGACGAGAAGCTGCCTTCCGAGCGCAGGTATGCGCTTGTGCTGACGCTGCGCAGCACCCGCGGTGCTCTTCTCCGTCCCAGTGCGAGGCCTGCTTCGAGTGCTGTTGGAAGCATGGTGGTCGGGTGTGGTGTTTACAAGTGCGCAAAGCAAGCTCAAAACGCTGGCAATGTTGCTGCAAGATTGCCGAAATATTTGGTGGCAGCGGAAGGGGCCGAAGCTCTGACGACACTCTGGTGGCGACCACCGCCACCACAACCAAGCCCTCACAGATCACAGGTATTAACATGCTAGGTGTCGGCTCGCAGTATAAATGCACATGTAGTGTAACCCCCCCCACCCAACCTCTCTAGTCGCTCACAGCCCCGTGCTGGTGCGCCGTTGCAGCGCCTCGACCCGCTCCCACGGGTAGTCGCCGTTCCACACCTCCCGTCCGAGCACCTTGGTGATGGATGGCAGGCCGTGTTGCTCAATGACAAAGCTCGCTGCGACCGTGGCCCAGATTACCGCTGAGAAGAATGAGCAAAACGAACTCCCACATAACCCACCCTCGTGCATGTCCTTGCCCTCGTCGAGTGCAGCCATGAGCCCGCCCATGAATGCGTTGCCCGCGCCTGTCGGGTCGACGACCGCCTTGTCCCACCCCGGCATACCCTTGACCCAGAACGGCTGCACCCAGTATACTGGCACCTGGGGTGCGTGCGGTGAGAGCGGGTCGACGTGGGCATCGGGCGGCAGGTCCTCGGCGAGAGCGTAGCAGCACCCGAGAGGACCGGCGCGGAGCACGGCGGCGACGCGCGGCCGCAGCGCCAGCAGCCGGCGCGTGCAGTACTCGAGTGCGAGCACCTTTTCTGGCTCGGACGGAGGGTCGATACCATATAGCGCTGTTGCCTCCGTGTCGTTTGGGCTGGGCGTGAGCGGCTTTCCAGCGCCACTTCTCACCTGATGACATCAGCATGCTGGGCAATCTTCTTGGCAATCAGTCCGAGGTTTTCGGGCACGCAGCACGGCTAGGAGCGTAAGCTTCTCGACACGTGTACACGTGTGCAGACGTACAGGCTCGGGTTCCCAAATGAAGCCAGGGTGCCAGCCGCCGTCCGTCTCGCCACTCATGGCTTCAATCTCGGCGATCGCTTGCACCGCCCGGTCGGGGTATGACACAAGATGTATCCAGGACGGAAGCGGGGCTTTCCACTCCGTGTCGAGCAGATCACGCGGGGAGAGGAGATACGGCTGGGTGAGGTACTCGAACCTGGGCGTGTGAGCTGTGGCGCCGAACAAGGGTTCGATGAATTCACCCTCGAACCTGGCCGCGATAACGATTCACGGCGCGTGTCGTACCATGCCCGTCCTTGCGCTGCCTGAACGCCCACATTTCTTTGCCGAAGGCCTCGAGCGTGGAGACCATGGGCGCTGGCAGTGTTTCTGGCGTGTAATCGACAATCATGCCCAGGCGTGCGGGCGGGAGGAAGATTCGGGCGCCGACAATGGCTGGAATTAGTCGGGGAAGGTTCGTACCACAGCTCACCATATGTGCCAGCACCGCCGATCTAGCCGTCGGCGTGAGCTCTTGAGCGAGGGAGAGAAGCTGGGACGGCCTACCTGATCTGGCTTGTCGAGCGGCTTTTCGTTACCATCCTTATCGACGGTGGTGAAGGTGTCGATGATGAAGGCCTCTGGGCTGTGTGAGCGGGGCGCGTGGCGTGGATGGACGAGGCGAGCTATGTGGGTACCGACCTAGTGTTGCTATGCGGGGACGTTTCAAGGACATTGTCGTGTGTGTGTGTGTGTGTGTGTTTGTGGTGATGGGTGAAGCGTGTGATGAGAGATGCTGTCGCTGTCGTCGCCAGTGCCGCGCGCGGCGGGGATGGCGGGGTGTGCGGAAGATGGACGATAGGCGTTGTGCTTTGGCGTCTTTAGTTTGTTGTGCTTGCTGGTCAGTCTGTCTGTCTGGCCGGCGCCGGCTGCACGGCTGCACGTCTGGAACACCTCCACCACACACAACGAGTGGACGTAATTTGGCCCCGCACGCGCTGCTACTATATAGGACGGGGGTACGCGGGCATTAGGCCTGTTGCTCAAAGTAGCCGCAAGCCAAGAAACACGCGGGCGGGCATTATAGCCCCCCTTTAGCACAGCCCAGGGTTGTTTGAATCTCATCTCTCATCGCAATTGCATTCTTTACATCTCGTCGCGCGTCTCGGCTCGGCTCAGCCACCACCCCACACTCATTCCACATCCCCTGCAACAACAGCATCTCGCAGCTGACGACCCCTGCTGCCTGATCCGACACCCCTTTGGCCGTCACCGCCGCTGGGATCAATCTCTCTGCCCAGCGACCCTCACGACCTACGTACCCTCACGTCCCTCTCACCCTCAACCTGTTCCTCGTTGCCGTCGGCGACTACCGACTACCGCGCACGGCTGCGCACGAGGAGAGAGCTGCACCCAGTCGACCGCGCAACACGGCCTCTTTTTACACTGCTTTGCTTCTCACACGTTTGACATTGAACAGGTCGTAGAGTCATAGTAGAAGCAGTAGAAACAGTAATAGCATCAGTACCAGTAACAGTACCAGCACCAACACCCGTGCACGCCCTCGCCCTCCCGCCTGGCCACCATCACACACACACCCTCTCTATGGCCGCCCTTTAATACCAGCACTTGGACACCCAACAAACTCTTCACAACCTCCCACCCATGCTCCTCCCGCCGCTCGCCGTCCTGGCGCTCAGCATGCCCCTGGCGCTGGCCGACGTCTCCGTTGACGCTCGTGAGCTGCGTGCCTTCTCCGCCGGGCATGCACCGGCACGCCGCGCCTTGCCAGACGGCTACCTCGCCCGCCCTCGGGCACATTACCACCGCCGGGATGCCGCGCCTGCGCCTGCTGTCGGCATCAGTAGTCTACGGCTTCAAGTCCGCGAGCACCTCCCCGAGACGGACGAGTCGCACGAGAAGCGCGCCGGCGCCAGTGCCCCCAACGGCTCGATCATCGCCCTCGGGTCCGCCCAGTCGTAAGTCGCCCCCGGCTGGACACCACTGACGCCCAGCACGTACGTTATCCCCATTGCCTTTGGCACCCCGCCCGTTGCGTTTCCTCTCCAGCTCGACACGGGCAGCTCGGACCTGCTCCTCGCGTCGACGTTGTGCGGGTCTAACTGCCCGTCCTCGGGGCAAAGCAACCCCTTCTACGACGCATCGCACTACTCGTCGTCCTTTGCGAGTGTGAATGGCAACGGCACGCGCTTCACCGCGCGCTTTGCAGACAAGACAGTCGCTTCCGGGTTTGCTGCTCGCGAGCTCGTGGGGATCGGGCACACCACTGTCGAGGGACAGGTGTTTGGTGCGTGTTAGATCTGGCAGCTGCGCCCCAGCTGCGCTTTTGGCGCACAGTCAACTTTGTGGCAGTGCAGTGCTGACTCCCTTACAGGCCTAGTCAACTCGACAAACCTCACCCTCTCGTCCCAGCAGATCTCGGGGATCATTGGCTTCGGCTTCCCGCGCCTGTCGCTTCTCGCCCGCAACCTCCTGACTCAGGTCGTGCCCAACGCCTCGAACCCCGCGTCATCGCTTTCGGCTTCTGTATCTGCTGCGCCTTCGCCTGGGTCAGTCTCCGCCAGTGCGAGCGCAGCTGCGCCAACAAGAACACCTGCTACCACGCGCCCCTCTTACCTGCCCACCTTCCTCGAGTCGCTTGTCACCATCCCAGAGATCCAGTACCCAGTCTTTGGGCTTGCCTTGTCCCCGCCGCCACACAACTCCTCGGCCAATGCGACGTCTGCAGGATTGCAGTCCATCTCTCCGGCGACACTCGCGAGGTACAAGCTCGACAGTGGTTCGCTCACCATTGGCGGTGTGTCGGAAGAGTACGTGTCAGAGAACACGACCACTGGCCGTACCATCGCCGACATTGAGTGGTGGCCCGTAGTTCCATTCGGGCCGGCGTCCCCGGCGGCTACCACGTCCACCGTGGAGACTGCAACCGACACGGCCAGCGACAAGGCCACTGACGTTGTGTCTGGCGAGCTCGCTACCTCCGTCGTTACATCTGCGGTGCCAGCGCCTAGCGTCAATGGCGTACCGACGACACTGAGTCAGCTCGAGGATGAGCAGTACCTGTACTGGACGGTCGCCCTCTCGGACCTCCAGGTGAATGGGACCAATGTTGGCCTCAACTCGAGCTATGCGTCGATTGGCGTCCCCTCCCTCGCGCTCCTCGATGTCGGCACGAACGGCATTTTCGGCCCGCAGCAGGACGTGGTCAGCATTTTCGCCAAGATCCCCGACGCCCGCCAGGTCGCCGATGGCCAGTGGGCTGTCCCGTGTAACACCAAGGCCACACTTGGCTTCTCGTTTGGCGGCCGCTATGTGCAGCTTCAGCCTCACGACTGGATCTACGCGGCCATCACTGGCAGCTCGATGTGCTTGGCTTGGCCTGTCGTAGCTCCGGCTACGGGTGACGGCATTGACTGGCAGCTCGGCACGCCGTTCCTCAAGAACGTTTACACAGTCTTTAGCTATGGTATTAACGGCGTTCAGCCTCCGCAGGTTGGCTTCCTCCCCATCCGTGACACTCCGGCTCCGCCCCCCGTCGCTACTGGCACAGTGCCGGCCCCGACCGCCGCCTCCACATTTGAGATGGCCAACCCAACGGTGACGATCAACACTGTGCTCCCCAATGCACTGCTGCCCAACCCAAGCCACCCCACACCGTCGTACATCTTCGCCTCGGTGGTTCCCAGCGGCGCGCAGCAGTCCATCGGCCTCGGTAACAGCTCGGCGTATTCCGTCGGGGCTGTCCCCATTGTCTCACTCCCTGTCAACGCGAGTGCGACCCAATCCGCCAAACCTCCCGGCTGGCCCGGAGGATCTGCCGACCAGAACAGTTCGGCAGGTGCCCGGTCGGTCAGCGCCAACACGTCGTTGCTGGCGCTGGCCTTAATGGCCTTGGCATCGTTGTGGTAGTAATCCAAGTATTCCACCCTCTCCCCCCTCCCTCACCGAACATTAATCACCCTGTAATTATTCTGTCGTGCCCCACGCGTCGACACCTGTCATTTGTATGACCACCCATCTCCCACGACGAAATAGCATAGGAAAGAAGACAATGAGCATGATGCATCAGTTGGAAACCATCAGACGGAGGTTGGAATTTGCTCCCGCTGTTTACACCTTCGCGCCTGATTTCGATGGGTGCCTTCTTGGTTGGACGACAACAACAACACGGCTCGTCTGCACAGTTCACCACAACAATGGGCACCACACTCCTAGTGCATCCGACATCACTCAGCCTCCTAACACTGCGGCGTGCGCCGCCCTCGTCTTCCTCGTCCGCCTCGCCGACGCTCCGCACGATCCAGTCGTCGACGCCGCTCGCGCTGCCCTCCAGATTCCCCGACCAAGCGGTGCCGCACACGGCCGTTGGACCGAACGGGCATGTGTTCGTGTATGCGCGCGGCGGTTCCGTGGTGTGGGAGTACGATGTGCGTGGGCGGCGCATCGGCGAGCTTGCCGCGCGCGACGTACAGCACGTCGCGGCGTTCATCGGCGGCGTGGGCGTCGCCTCGGCTTCGGGCGAGCTGCGGCTGTGGAAGCGGGTCAACGGCAAGTGGGCGGCCACGGCGGCCCTCGAAGCGCCGAGCGGGCTCATGGCCCTCGTGGGCGGCGGGGACGTGCTTGTTGCGCTCGGCGACGAGGCGGTCGCGTTCGGCGCCGACGGGGAGCGCACGGTGCTGCCCGGCAACGGGGTGAGTCGGGTGCGAGGGCTAGTGCTGACTCTCCCCAGCAAGTGACGAATGCACGAGTACTCTCCGACCCCGCGGCGCTGCTCGTCCCCACGGCTGACGGCGCGACGCTCGTCCCGCTCAAAGGCGAGCGCGCGGCGACCACCGCCAGCGTCGACTTTGGCGTCGCACACCTCGCCGTCGGGGGCAAGCGCGCCGCGCTTGGCGCCGAGGGCGCGCGCGGCGAGGTCACCGTGGTGCAGCTCGACGAGATGGACGCGGCCCTGGTTTCCCTGTCGTTCGGGCACGAGGTCGCGGGGCTGGCGTTTGTCGACGCGGATATCCTGGCGGCACGGACGGCGACCGGGCGGCTGTTGATTGTCGACCTGGCTGGGCCGTCGCTGCGCCCGACCGAGGTGGCGCTCGAGGCGCCCGTGCTGGACGCGGTCAGCGTACCAGCCGTCGAGGCGGTGAGTGGTGTGATTGTTCGGTTGCTGACCTCGCGCAGAGCCGGCGGCCGCGGTCCACGCCGTCGCTTGCGCGCACCGTGCTCGGCGAGAGCAAGGCGGGCAACGTGCCCCCGTCGCCCGTGAGCCGCGTGTTCGACGACAAAAAGGAGGGCGGCGCCGCGGACGATAGGAAGGAGCAGCGGACGGTCAGCGCGCCGGTGCGGCCGGCGACCTCGGCAGCGCGCGGCGCGGCGCGCGCAGTGTCCATCGCGACGCCGACGTCTGGGCCGGTGCCAGCCCGCCGACAGTCCACCGCGGGCCTGCGGCCGGCCGTCGAGCCGATCGAGGAGGAGAGCCCGCGGCCGCGGCGGGGCGGCTCGGTGTCGCCTACAGAAAGCGGCCCCGAGCGCGAGCCCGCGCCGACGTGGGAGGCGTACGACGAGATGCGGCGCGAGATCGCCAACCTCCAACTGGACGTGCTTCGCATGGGGAGAAATCTCAAGGTGAGTGGGTCCCCTAGAAGAAACTTGGACTCCTTCATGATACCAGTGGAGGCTGGGAGGAGGGCCGGAGGTCAGGCCGGGCGGATGGCAAGGACAGAGTCTTTGCCGTCTTGTCTGCCGCCTCGAGCGGGGACAGAGAGGGGGCTGCGCTGACAGACGCAGAATGAGATCCGCTCGGCTGTCAGCCCGCTCGTCGACGAGCTGCGGAGCAGCCGCGAGGTGATTGCCAAGCAGCAGGCCGAGATTGAGCGGCTGCGGCGGGGGTACTAGCGTGTGGGGGTGGGTTGTCATGTGTATATGCATTGCGTGGTAGTGTACAGTGGGGTGTGGGGGGGGGGGGGGGGGCGGGTGGGGGCCATGTGATGTGCCGTGTTGTGATGCGTGGGCGTGATATGCGTGGAGTTGTGGACGATGATGGTGTGGGTGGGCGGAGGTGGACGAGTGTTCTTGAATGATGGGCTGAGCCCCGGCGGCCTCGCACGAGCAAACTCAAACAAGGCCGGGAGCTGGGAGATGCAAGTACTGGGTCGCAGGGTTACAGTGGTGTCGGCTCTGGCGGGTCAGACAGGCGCTCCGGACCGATGACCCACCCTCCCTACAGCCCGATGCGCTCACTTGCGCTCATGGCCGCGCGGCGCTGCCTGCGCTCCTCGACGGCCTGGTCGGCCGGCGCGGCAGAGGACGCGGCCGAGGTCGACGTGGCTGTCGGCGCGCGCTTGCCGTTGGCACTGGCACTGGCACCGGAGTTTGTGGCCGCCTGGGTGCTCCCCGCGGCCGAGGACGCTGCTGCCTGCGCGCTGCCTGCCTGCGCCTGCGCGGCTGCCAGCGCCTCGCGACGCGCGTCGAGCTCGCGCTGGAGGAGCTTGAGGTCTGACGGGCGGAGGGGGATGGCTGTGGGGTTTGAGCGGATCATGGTGTGGTGGACGTCCTGGTGGTTGGTGACAGCGATGATGAGATATGACGCCGTGTTGTTGTTTCCAGCATCCAGCCGCGAGGGCAGCGAGGGGTGGAGGGAGGTGCGCAAGTGCAGGTGACATCCGCCACATGGCGGGGTTATGGCGCGCCGCCGCCGCGGCGGCCCTGCGCCATGATCGCCGCCGCGGCGGGAGCTGCATTGCGCTGCATCGCATCACATCCCCGCTGCAGTATTCATGACGCGGTGGTGGTGCGCGCGGGAGCGGGCGGCGGCGGCGCAGGCAGGGCGGCGCCGGCGACGGGGACGGGGACGGCGGATGGATGCTGGGTCGACACCGCTGCTGTCGCCGGGGCGGGGTGTCAGGCCTGCATGCCAGGTCTACCTGCCAGGCCCACGCCACAGGGTTAGCCGACGCGATACACATGAACGGTAGGGTCGGGCGCGTGTGCCGAGGTTGGCAGGCGTGCTGGGCCGGCTGGGCGGCCGGGGCTAGGCTGTTGCTGGGTGCAGCCGCCTGCCGCCTGCCCGGCCGTTGACGCTACTCGCCTTACCTGAAGGGCCGGATGCTACCAAAGTGGAAGAATGAGGTGGCAGCGGCGGCAGGCAGGCGGCGGCGGCGGCGCGGCGGTAGCGTAGCTGGCAGCCAGCTGGTACTGGCCCAGTGCCACGCGCCGGCGCGCCTGCCCGCCCGCCTGCCTGCCTGGCTGTACGGGCACGCACGCACGCACGCACGCACGCACCCGCACACACCTTCCCTCCCTCCACAGCTGCACGTCGTCCAACGGCACCGCGGCCACAATCACATCCAACCTTTTCACCTGCAACCACCATCCTCTCCTCACCATCCTACATATACTCTCCTCTCCTCCCCGCCCGCCGGCCGCCCGCACTGCACGCACACTCCTTTTCGCTGCTGCTCTGGCTCTGACGACGACGACAACAACGACATCGACAACGACACGGACGAACTCCCGGCCCACCGCATCCTCGTACCTAAAGGCATAGCCGACAGACACCCACCGCGTCCATCACAACAAGGCCGGCTCAACAACTCGCACACCACACCACACACACATACACAGCCATCAACCACAATGGGCGGATCACTGAGCAAGGCGCTCGGTAAGTGGATCGATGAGTACATGGGTAGCCTGCCTGGGCATGCCCGGCGGCGGAAGCGACAGCGCGCTCCTTCCGCCCGACCCCCGCTCGAGTCCAACGACGCCGATCGCAGTCGCCGGTGCCCGCACACATGCGCGCGCAGGACGTCGTGAGCGCGTCGGGCTTGCTGCTGTCGGCGTGGCCGACCATGCCCACCTCACCCAGCCCACCAACCTCCGCATCGCGCTGACGATTCCTCCCCCACGCCAACACGACACTGCCCAACGCCGCTGACGCCGCACCTCCCCGCCCTACCCATCCCGCGACGCCTCCGCCTCACCGCACATTGCATATGACGTGGCCTCTTGCGACTGCAGGCAAGCTGTTTGGAAACAAGGAGATGCGTATTCTCATGCTCGGTCTCGACGCAGCAGGAAAGACGAGTGAGTCGGTTCAGGCTGGTCGTGCGCGTGCTGCACCGGATGGATGGCGACGACCGCTGGTGTCCACGCCCGCCCGCCCGCACGCCCGCCCTGCCACCTACTGACACCCCCCAGCCATCCTCTACAAGCTCAAGCTTAACCAGTCGGTAACCACCATCCCCACAGTCGGCTTCAACGTCGAGACGGTCACGTACAAGAATGTCAAGTTCAACGTCTGGGACGTCGGAGGACAGGACAAGATCCGTCCCCTCTGGAGACATTACTACACGGGTACTCAGGTAGGTGTCGTGGTGGGGTCGTGGGGCTGCTGCTGGAGCCGTGCTGGTGGACGTGGCGTGCATCTAGCGTTGCCCGAACGCCTCGGGAGGCCCATTCCACTGGGCTGCGGCGACATCAACAGCAAGATCAGCCCCGCAAACTTCCCTTCCCCCAAGTACCCCGCTAACCCGCAGGGTCTCATCTTCGTCATTGACTCGGCCGACCGCGACCGTATCGAGGAGGCCAGACTGGAACTCGAGCGCATCCTTGCCGACCGCGAGATGAAGGACTGCCTGTTGATGGTCTTTGCCAACAAGCAGGACATCCAGGGCGCCATGTCACCTGCCGAGGTCACCGAGAAGCTCGGCTTGCACAGGATGAGGGATAGGTCGTGGTATGTCCACCCAAGGTGAGTAGTCGTGTGATTGGGAGGCGTGTCGTCTGCTGTTTTTTTTTTTTTCTGCGCTGCACGACGCGTTCTCCTCGCTCCCTTGTGACCTGCTCACACCACACAGCTGCGCAACAACGGGCGAGGGTCTGTTCGAGGGCTTGCAGTGGCTGTCGCAAAATGTCAAGGGAACCAAGGCCTGATCTTCTCCTCTATTCTCGTCAATGGCCGCGATAACACCCCCCGGCCGCTCCTAAACGTCTATCCCACATCGCATTGGCACGGCAGCGTTAATCACACCTTGTCCCTCTGTCCGCTCGCTCACGCGCTGCCGTCGCCGTCTCGCCCTCGTCCCTCTATTTTGTCTCTCTCTCTTTTCGGTCAGACTCGTGTTTGTGTGGTTTACCCAAAGTCGACTCGTCCACGTCTCTGCGTTTCAGTCACTCCACCCACCGTATACTCTACTCTTTGTTCTCTGCTGTCCTTTTCTTTCGACTACGTAGTTTAGCGAGGTCAGAGACGTGTATACCCTGATGCAAGTTTACGAAGATGGGGGCTGCATTGGGTTTGGGAGAGGGAAGGGAGTTAGGTTCGTTGCTGGAGCGGCAGGCAGGCAACGTAGATGAGACGTGACATGCAAGGAGCCCCATGGAGGGGCCGAGCGCGCAGCAGCAGCGCGGTATGAGATGAGATAAGGCGAAGGCCGCGAAGCCAAGCCGATACACAGGGGTGATGGGTCGACGCAGGCCGTGTTTACATTGATATAGGCTGCGGGTATGGTGGTACCTCTTGTTGGCGCGTGAGTGTCTGCGCGTGGTGCAGGGGCGGGTAGCGCGCGTCAGTCAGTGCGACCGATCACAGCGAAGCTGCTGCTGCGAGGACCAAGGACGAGTGCCTTGATCGTCGTTGTGCAATGACGCAGGGTGCACAAGGCCACCCACGCATCGAGGCAGGGATGGATGGACGGATGGATGGATGGATGGATGCATTCAGTGTCCCTCTTTCGCTCTCTCTCTCTCTCCGTCGGCGTCGTGCATGCTTGGCTGCTTGCTCGGAGATCGGAGCAAAGTGCCAGCAGCTCCATATGGTCGCTCGCTCCAGTGGAGCGCGGCATGGCGCCGGTGGTGCGCGCCCTGACTAGTGACATCAGTCTCGCAGCAGCGGCGTCGAGACTTGCCAGCCACCGCGCCCACCGCATCGCAGCGCGGAAAGAGGAACAAGTCATAAATGAGCCCTCAGCCCATGACATTTACAGCGCCGCGCCACCCACCCACCCATCAAAGGACATTTGCCTTCTAGTTAACTCTTGTCGTTGTCGCTGCTGCTCGCTCACTCGTACCCCCCCTCGTCGTCGTCGCTGCCACCGCTCGTCCGACCTACCGCCGCCGCCGCCGTCGCAAGCCACCCCCCCGTACCTCACCCCGCCTGGCCCGGCCTTTTCCCTGCAGCCCTACTCTCGGCGTCGTACTGGCCCGTAGCACCCCCGCGAAGCTCTTGCCCCCCTCGCTCGCTCGCACTCAATCTTCATCTCGACGTCCTTCTTCTCCTTGTTGTTGCGCATCGCTTGTTGTTGTCGTGACCCCCCCACCGCTACACCACCATCATGCCCAACCCCATCGGCCCCGCCCTCTTCCTGTCCTTTGCGGCAGTTGTGCTCTTCGTCTTCGTGAGTGGATGGATCCTTGCCGTGGCCCCACCCGCACCCTCGCTCACCCCCGCCCCCAGGTCTCGGTCTCCCCGCCGGTCTGGGACAAGATCTCCTTCCTCAACATCTACACGCCCGAGGGCGACACCGCCTTTGGCGTGTTCGGCGCCTGCATCAAAGGCGGAGTGTGCAGCAGGCGCAGCGTGGGCTACAACCTCTCGGCCCCTGGCACGGGCAAGTGAGTAGCGCAGGGGGTGGTGTCAAGGGGCATTGTTACTGCGCCGCGCCGCCCGGCTGGCTGCGGCATTGCACTGCCTGCCGCGAGCTAGCCAAGTCGGGCCGAAAGATGGCCGCTGCTGGCACCGGCCGTAATGTTGCCCCGACCCACCTACCCCCGCCCCCCCCGTCGCCGACGACTAACATCCCAGCGTCAACCTCAACCAGACCGTCCTCCACAAGCTGACGTACACGCTCATCCTGCACCCCATCGCCGGCGCCCTCGCCCTCTTGGCCCTCCTCTTCGGTTTCCTTGGCCTCGCCCTCGCCTCGCGTCTCCTGACCATCCTGATGAGCGTCTTTGCCTTCCTCGGCGCCGTCGTCGGCCTCGTCGTGTTTGTCATCGACATGGTCATCTGGAACGTACTCAAGAACCGCCTGCACGACAACGACATCTCGGCCAGCCTGGTGCGTGACAATCGGGGTGACGACGCACAGGCAACAGTGCCACTGACACGTTACAGGGCAATGCCAACTGGCTCACCGTCGCCGCCGTCTTCTCCCTCTTCGTTGCGACGTGCACGGCCATGCTCGGTGCATTTGGTCGCTTCGCTACTGGCCGGGCTGCTGGCGAGAAGGTGGGTTGCGATTTGGAGACGCCACACTGACCTTTGCAGTACTAGACGGCATGCCGACGCCACCCACCCACCACGCTCAGACACGAAACACTCAACGCAAAAACCTCCACATCCCAGGCCTATATTCCTCGTGCCTCTACACAAACGCGCGCAGTTTCCTGGCGATGCCTATCAGTAGTATCCTATCGTATGATGCATTAATGTAGTAGATGCTGAGGGCCGGGCCGGGCCGCTGGGCTAGTTGCGGAGTGACTCACGCGAGGTGGTGGTCTCGACGACCCCTGGCAACTGCGGTAGTGCCGCAAGCATGCCTTGTATGCCCACATGCAGACAGGCCTAAGCTCATGCCAGTCTGCGCCGACTTGGCGCTGGTGTGCTTGCTGCCTGCACGGCCGAGTCCGCCGCCGCCGCCGCCGCCATCAGCGCCCGCCTCCACCACCTCTCTGTGCAGATTGCCGCCGCCGCGTGCCTCCCCACTGGTCGTGTCTCTCAACGCACCCTCCACCACCTTCCCTTCATTTTCCCCTCACGCACCTCGTCTCGCCAACCACACTCTCTCCCTCCCCCATCCAGCAAGCAGGATGGACAACCCCCTGCTCGCCATCCTCAAGGCGGGCGGCGGGCCCGCCGGCCAGCAGGGCAGCGGCCACCCCAACGGCAACAGCAACGGCACGCCGCCGCCCGCCGCGCCGGCGCTGCAGGCCGTCTCGATCGACGACTTATTCAAGTCGATCTCGCAGCCCGCCTCGCGTGCCGTCTCGTCGTCGGCCGCCCCACCGCCGCCCATGACCCAGGCGTCCAAGCTCCTCGGCATGCTCGGCGGCGGGGGTGGGGGCGGCGCGGGCACAGGCAACGGGATCAGCCCGGCGCCTACCCCCGCAGTCAGCAGCATCACCCCCCTGCCGCTCCCTCTGCCTGGGCTCGGGCTCCCCGGCCTCTCGCCGGACGCGGGCGTGGCCGTCGCCGCTGCCGCCGCTGCCGTGCCGGCGCACTCGCCGTCCTCGGGCACGGAGCAGACCCGCAAGAACTCGCTGCTCAACGTGCTCAAGTCGTGAGTAGTTTCCTCCGCCGGTGGGCAGCGCTGATGACTCAGACCCGTCGCTGCGCCGTCCGCCGCGTCGCCGGACAGCGTGCCGCCGATCCAGCCCTCGCCCACCGCGGCCACGCCTCTGTCGCCACCAGCCGTCGCTGCGGCGCCGGTGTCACTCACCACACCACCGTCTGCAGCCGCGACGCCTTCCAAGTCCTTCTTCGACTTTGTCTCCCCCTTCGATGCCTTCGGGCCGCCCAAGCCGCGCTCGCAGGCCACTTCGGCGGCCGCGACACCCGCGCCGCAGACGCCGTCGCCTGCCCTGCAGTCGCCCGCTGTGGCCGAGAACACGGAGCAGCGTCAGCCGGCGGATGCTCCAGCGCCCGTTGCTCTTTCCTCACCTGCAGCGACCGAGCAGACCGAGCCGGTTCTGGTAGACACTCCGCCGCATTCGGCGCCGACACCCCCCGTTGGCCCGACTCCAAACTCGGTGGCGCGCAAGGCGTCGGCGTCAGCTCAGCAGGCGCACGCGCGCAAGTCTTCGGGCTCGGCAGCGGCGACGCCCTCGCCAGCCGTCGCAAAGGGCAAGACGGATCTTGGCCTCGTGTTCAGCAAGCTCGCGAGGGGCGCCGAGGGCACGGGGTGAGTCACACCCAATGTGTGCTCCTCTTCCCTACCACTAACACACACAGTCCCAAGTCGCTCTCGGGCGCTGCGGCCTCGCAGATTACAATCGACCTGTCAAAGACCAACCTGGACACCGTAGTCAACCCCCCAGGCACTCCGGCTGTGCAGCCCTACACCATTATGCGTGCCGACCATGTGGGCTACAACCGTGGCCGCACTGTCGGCGTTGTTGGCAGTAACTGGGTGGCGTACACCCTCGCACGGGGCCGCATCAGACTGATTGACCTGGGATCCGGTGCCCGTGCCATCCTGCAGCTCGAGGCCACAGGCCCGATTGTCGACCTCGCAGTGTCTGCCAACGCTGTTGCTGTTGTGGGATCTGACGGCGCCGTCTCCGTCTTCCGCGTGCCCACGTCTTGGGCGAAAAACGACCCTCCCTGCCCCCTCATCTTCCAGCTCGGACCCGTGACCGCCGACCAGGTCGGCCCCGAGCACTCGATCGGCGACATCAACCGTGTCGAGTGGGTCAAGCGCGAGGGTGCCAACTGGCTCGCAATTGGTGGTACCGAGGGCGTCGCCATTGTCAAGCCTTCGGCGTACGAAGACAAGCCGAAAGTCAACGCACGCGAGGTCCTCACTTCGACGCGCGTGCTCAGGACGGCCCAGCCCGTCGTTTCGTTCTGTCTCAACGCCACGAACCAGGCGATCGGCCTGCTCTCGACATCGGGCTATTTCTGCCTCTTCTCAGTGACCAACCTCAACCGGGTGTGGCACCGCCAGCTTCCGTCTTCGGCTCCAAACGTCGCTCCTTCATCTGTTCGCTTCTGTGAAGCCAATATTCTTGTCGGCCGTGGCAACGACACCATCCTCGATCTCGTCCAGATCACAGTCGAACTTGCCGTCCTTTCTACCATCAAGTTTGTTGCTCCGTCGCCATCTCCTCCCACCCTGCACTTTGCCCACGCCGAGTACGATTCGGACAAGTCGACACTGATCGTGGCGCCCTTTGCCCGTGGGAGCGTCTACGCTTTCCACTACGCGCTCAAGGGCAAGCAGCCGCTTCGCAATGTTGCCTCAGCAAAGGCTGCGGCGTTCGACTCGGTGGCAGAGTACCCCCTGGAGCCGGTACTCTCGTTCGTGCTCAACGCCAGCGATGGTCCCGACCTCGGCCTAGTGTACGCGACTCCGTCGGGCATTAACCAGGCGCAGTTTGAGGGGTCGGTGCTTCCTGGCGGCGTGGCGCAGGCGACGCCCCCTCGGAACAGCCCGAAGAAGCGGGCCGAGCCCGTGGCCAAGCCACAGGCCGAGCCAGAGCCCATGGCCAAGCAGGCCAGCAGCCAGAGCTCGGTTCAGCCTCGTGAAGCGCCTGCCGCGACTGTCGACGCGTCCAGCGACGAACCCCCCAAGACCTCCAGCGGCCCGGTTCCTCTTCCTTCCACCTACGTCATTGGACATGGCAACGGTCTTTCTCCCTTGGACCTTCTGAACGCCTTGAAGAACGTACGTACCGAAGCAACTGTGCCCTGCTGACTGTCCAGACCGAGGAACGCTTGTCCAGTCAGTTCCGCACTGCAGTCCAGAAGGAGGTTGGCCAGCTATCATCGCGCCTGGATGGCGACCGTGAACTCGCGGCGTCCGTCGCCGATGCAGTCTCCGAGCGTCTCAGTGCCCGTCTTCCTAGCATTGTTCAGCAAGAGCTCAAGCGCACGCTCCCAACCGCGATCGCCTCTATCCACGCCGAAGTCCGCCAGGTTGTTGGCAATCATGTACACCCCGCCATTCACCAGGCACTGCAGACTGTGAGCCGCGACGTTGCGACTGCGGCCCAGCCGATCGTGGGCCGTGCCATTGCGCAGACGGTGCAGCCTGCTGTCGCCCAAGCCGTACAGGACAGCGTGGCCAACGCACTCGTTCCTGCCCTGGATGAGGCTACAAACCGCGTGTACGACCAGCTCGCCACCGACCTCAAGTCGGAGATGGTGCAGATCCGCAAGGACATTGGCGAGGAACAGAACGACGCGTTACAGGCGACGAATGCTCTGTTAAGGAGCATGGTGGGGACGATCAGCGAGCTGCAGAAGCAGGTGGCGTCGCTGTCGGCCCAGCTCGCCAGATCGCCTTCACCAGCTGCAGCTGCTGCTCCTGCTCCGGTGGCGCAGGGACTCCGCGCGGTCGCTTCGGGGCCAGCTGCGAGCGTGCCGCCACTCCGATCCCCTCCCCAGCCTCAGCACCACCAGCCGCGACAGAGCTTCAGCGCACAGCTCGGTAGCCAACCTGGCTCACAGCAGCCTTCGGCCTCGCCTGCCCAGCTTGAGGACGTTTTCCTTGGCGCGCTCCAACAGCAGACTGTGCAGTCGACGCTCAAGCTCGTGTCCGAGTACGCGTCGCGCACCGAGCAGGTGCTCCCGCAGCCTCCCAGCCGCAGCCCGCTGTCGCAAGCTGTGCTTCTTACGCTTCTGCACAGAGTAAGTTGTGTCTGCCATGCGTCCTACTAACACTGTAGCTCTCGGCCGCGCTCAATTCTGGTGAGCTGTCGCCGCACGACCAGCTGTTCCAGACGGCCGTGACGTGGGAGCACCGTGCGGTGCTGTTAATCGACCCGCACGACCCTGCCATCTCGCAGTACTTCAACCGCGTGGCGTCGCTGGTCATGGATGCTCTGCGCAGTGTGCTCAACCGCCTGGTGCAGAGCGGGCCCATGTTCTCGGGCCACATTCAAGCTCTGCGGCACACGCTCGACCTGCTGGGAGCCAAGGCGAGTGTGTAGGGGTGTGTTGTTGTCGATGGACTCTGTCAGGCGTAGAGCGTGAGTGAGTGGGTGAGTAGTGTGGCCGCAGGCCGATTATTGCATGTCACGGGCGTGGGCTTCGGGCGTTTTTCGCCGGAGCCGCGTCCCATTGAGCGAGTTTCCGAGATTTATGATGCATCGTGTGGTTGTGAGTGGGGTGGGGGATGAGGTGGGGAGGGGCACCGAAGTGTTTGGTCCATTGCAGGCGCGCACAAACGCGTGCTTGGCCCCTTTGAGTGATGTGATGGCTTTGGCCAGCGGGCTGACCCTCGCGAGTGTCGTCGGCAGCTCGTGAATGCATGCACGGCGGTGAGGCCAGCGAACGCCCGTATCAGCTCTGCGTGCCGCGCCTCGCCACTGTGGATCTTCAAGCCGTTGTCGGCCCTGCGGCGGCGGGATCAAATCCTCCTCGCTCAAAAGTCGGGCCGCCTCGTCCTCGTCCTCCTCGATAAAAGTCAGCGACAACGTCGCCGTCGTCAACAACAACACCACCACCACCACCACCACCACCATGCTCTCAGCCGCCACGACGTCCCGCCGCGCGCTCCTGCTGGCACGTACCGTGCGCCCCTCGACGGCCGTCACTTCCGCGCGCGCGTCCTCCGCCGCCGCCGCGGCGCCCCTCCAGCCCGAGTTCAAGCTCAAGTACATTGTCGAGCGGACCGCGTCGGGCGAGCTGCCCGTCTACTCGGACTTTAAGAACGGCAACAATGTGCGCACGGTCGTGCGTAAGGTGAAGGGCAACGTCTTGGTGAGTAGGAGTTGGTCGTGTGTGGGGGTGGGAGAACGGCTGGCCGTGGCAGATTCGCTGCCCGCGGTACCGTGCTCTGCAGACCTCGTCGGCGCTGGCGCGCGCGTCTGTGGCCGTTGGCTGACGCCCCAGGCACTGCGACAAGACCTGGCCGACTACCTGGCCGACGGGCACATCGACCCCATCACCAAGCCGCCAAAGGTGGTCATCAAGCCGACGAGCCAGCAGATCGAGGTCAGCGGGCGCTGGGTCGCGGAAGTGAAGGGGTGGCTCGAGATGCGGGGGTTCTAGGGGGGTAGTAGTAGACGGCGAACGGCCGCGCGCAGCGCGGGCGTGAGCCTGGCCTGGCTTTCGGCTCGCGCTGGGCATCCGTGGATCGATGGCGGGACCGCGTCGGCCGGTTCTGCGGCATGACGCCCAACCGTGACTTGGACGACACGACATCCGCGGCGAATATCCACCACATTGGCATGGCATGCAGCATTTGAACTTGCGTGGGGTTGGGTGTGGAGGGAGCTGTGGCGATGTGAGGCGAGGCAAGAGGCCGGTCAGGCGCCGGCAAGAGGAGAATGGAGAACGCCGACGCCGACTCCCACGACCGACCACTGACGAGAGGACCGGGTTCCTGCTCTACTGACTGCCGGCGGCGCGGTGGTGGTAAGATGCGGCAACAGCAGCAGCAGCCCCAAGCGGTCGGCAAGAGGAGAATGCAGAACGCCGACGCCGACTCCCACGACCGACCACTGACAAGAGGACCGGGTTCCTGCTCTGCTGACTGCTGGCGTGCGGTGGCAAGCTGCGGCGAGTGCAGCAGCAGCCGGTTCTGCAGCAAGCTGACGGCTACGGCGCGGCTCCACCCTGACCACGCCGGCCGGCCGTCGACCGCCTTACGTCGCCTGCCCGCGTGACTGACTTGTCGCGTACCGCTACCGCCACACCGTGAGAGCCACCACCGTCGCCCCTCCCACGCCACCCACGTCGCCGTCCGCACAGCGAGAGTTACAACACACTGTGCTCCACAGCGCTAGCTACCATGCGTTGTGCCGCGCGCTTCAGAACACACTGTCGCACCCTGAAGCTTGTACAGCGCGTCGCTCGCTCACGGCACAACCGCCGGCGCCGCGCAGTGCCCGGCGCGCGGCCGCCACTTGCGTCTCAGTGCCTCGGCACCGCGCGTTCTCCCCCCCCGCCGACGACACACTGAACGCCGCAGGGATAAGCGTTGTGCTGTTCTGCTATGCGGCGACGACGCATTGTGGCCCTGACGCAGCGCCGATCCGGCGCACAGTGTGTTTCTCGCCTCGTCCGTCCGTCCGTCGCCGTTGCTCTATCGATGCATCATGCTGTCGCGGCAGTGTAGTAAATTCTCAGCTCACTGCGGGTCGTTACTTGCTTTTCAGCGCAGTGGCCTTACGCCTACCCCAGCGAACTGTAGCCGCCCCTCCCGCCGCCGCGCCCGCCGAACACGTGCCCGCCGAGATCCTGCGTCAGGCTCGGCAGCTCGCGCCAGAAGTCGCGGTGCGGGACCAGGTCCCACCCGCGCGCAGAGTACGTCTGGTGGTTGTAGATGACGCCGATGACAAAGTACGCGACGAGCGCGAAGAGTCCGAGCCAGAAGACGAATTTGATGAGGTACCACAGGCCAGAGAAGAAGCCGCCGCCGCCGCTGCTGCCGCTGCCGCCGCCCGACGCCGACTTGGGGCACGCGTCCGGCGTCGACCACGACAGCTTGAGGTTGCCCTCGGCGTACGAGTCGAACTTGGGGTTCGGGTCCGTCGCGGACGTGTCACAAACGAGCGTGAGGGTGAGGGACTGGGCCGTGCTGCGGTGGGGTGTCAGCGGGTTGCGCGGGTTGCGCTGAACAGTGCCGCAACACTTACCCAGCATAATCCGGCGCCGTGACCTTGATCTGAAGCCCCTCCTTGCCGTCCCGGCCCTGGGGATACAGCTTGATGTCGTTATCCAGCGTCGCGTCGGTCCATAGCGGGATCACAGACGTCACGCGGTCCTTGTCGCCCGCGGATTCCTTGTGGTTGTGGACCGTGAGGCATACGCGTGTGTTTTCTGGGCACTGGGAGAGGGGTGGGCGTCAGCAAGTTGTCGGTGTGCGCGGAGTGCAGCGAGCCTAGGCAGTGCGAGACTGTGCGCTGGCTGCGTCCGACCTGGCACGCCGTCGCACGCCGGCCAGCCAGCCCTCCCATTGCGCTGCGCTGCGCTTCGCGCAGCTGGCGGCACCCACCTGGTCCTCTTCCGCCACGCCGTCCGCCTTGCCCAGCAGCCCGCAGAGATCAAGCTGCACGCGCTGCTCGTTCTTGGTCGGCGGCGAGTCGGTCTCCTTGCTCGCCTGCCGGCGCGAGGCGAGCGGCGAGAGGTCGTACTTGACTGAGCCGGAGACCACGTCGTTGCACGACCACGCGGCGGCGAGGGGCGCGAGAGAGAGAGGGAGTGCGAGGAGCACGGGAGTGAGGCGCATTGGTGTAGCGATGTGGTGTTGCTGGCTACTTGCTCGCTGTTGCACTCTCTCGCACCGTCATGTCATCACTGCCGTTCTGTCGATCGCGGCGGTGGCGGCGTTCAGCAGGCAGGCGGCGATTTGCTCCCGCCGCGCGGCGCGTCATGTCGAGTAGCACAATGTCAAGCCGTGATGGAGAGGACAAACAACACTCCCCAAACACCCACTTCCCCATGGCAGTATCAAACGGCGCGAGTGCAAGCACCAGCGCCGCGCCCACCCCGCCTCCCGGGGCCGGGGCCGCTGCGGCGGCCGGCCCGTCGCCGTACCACGAGTCGTCGCAGTTCCGGCACTGGCGATACTCGCGCGCGCGGCTGGCGGCGCTGCGCGCCGAGCTGAACGAGAAGAGCAAGGAGGTGACGGCGAGGAATATGGACGCAGAGAAGGTGAGTTGGGTGGGTGTGGTTGGCGGGGGGCAGTGAGCGCTGGGTGTCGGCGGCAGGTGGCTGTCGTCGGTGCCCGCGACGGATGGCGGGGCCTCACGTACCAACTTCGACCCCAAGCGCTCCTGCTCTCCGCGCCGCCTCACGCTGGGTTAACTCGACCCCACTCACACCCACAGGAGGCACAGCGCTCCCTCGGCCAGAGCTTCACGGACCCGCCGCCACAGACCACCTACCTCAGCGTCGACGAGGAGCTCCTCCTCGTCCGCTTCTACTGCAAGCAGGCGAGCGACATCTGCAGGCAGGGCTTCGGGCTGTCCGAACAGGTGGAAACGACCGCGATAAGCTACATCAAGCGGTTCTATCTCAAGAACAGCGTGATGGAGTGGCACCCCAAGAGCATCATGTGGGTTTGAAGCCAGCCCTGCCGCTGACAACCCCCCCCAGGCCGACATGCATCTTCCTCGCGTCGAAAACATGCAACAACCCCGTGCCCGTCGACAAGTTTGTGGCCAAGCTCAAGGGCTTCAAGCCGTCCGACATCCTGGACCTCGAGTTCCTCGTGGCCCAGAGCCTGTCCTTCGAGTTCTGGGTGCGCGGCGCGGACAAGGCGCTGCGCGGGTGGAGCCTCGAGCTGCAGGACCAGGCCAAGCCGCCCGTCGACGCGATCCAGCGTGCGCTGCCCGCCGCGCTCGACAGGCTCCAGTGGAGCCGGTACACGGACGCCGAGTTTGTGTACACGCCGAGCCAGGTCGCGCTCGCGTGCTTCCGCATCGCCAACACCGAGCTGGTCGACAACTTTCTCGAGTTCCGGTACGCCGCCGCGACGGCGACCGAGGCGGCCGAGCTGCCGTACGGCCAGGGGCTCGACGAGCTGCTCGCCCTCACCAAGGAGATTGAGGGCGTCATCCGCGACGCAGGCAAGGGCGAGTTTGACATCAAGAAAATCAAGGAGATTGACAAGCGGCTCAAGAGCTGCACCAACCCCGAGAAGATCCCCGGCAGCGCGCTGTACGTCGCGAGTGGGGGCGAGGTCGAGGTCGAGGTCGACGCTGACACCCGCCCGCAGCTACATCAAGCGCAAGGCCGAGGCCGAGGCCAAGGCGGTCGAGGCAAAGGCAGAGAAGGCGGCCAAGGTCGCTGCCGCGCGCGAGGCCGACGAGCTGACGTTTGGCGGCGCGCTCGCCAAGCCCGCCGCCGCCGCCGTCGTCGCCGACGACCCGTTCGCCCCGCCGCCCCCCAAGGCGGAGTAGCATATAGCACTGTATCACTATCCCATGTAGGCATTGGCTTGTCAGCACGCGCGCGTGCGTGACGACGACGACGGTGCGTGCCAAGCCGGCGCGAGGCCCGGCACATCCGGCCCATTTTGATTTTCGGCGCAGATCATTTTGATTGTCTGGCACTCGGCGTCCGGCGTTTGTGCGCAGCGTCTTGACACAACAACCGATACGCATTGCGTCTATTTGATGGACGTCTCTATGCGTTTCTCGGGAGCCTGGATACTGGCGAGCGGGGTCTAGGCGAGGTGGGCGGGGAGGGGGAGCTCGGAGACGAGGATGTGGTGGGAAGACGCCGCCACCACGCGTCGTGATGTTGATGTTGTCGCGGCAAAGTTCTCACGCTACAACCACCACCCCCACGTCCACATCACCTCCACCCCACCCCACCCTCAATTCACACTCGGTAGTGCATAATGCCACCCCTCGTGCAGTTGCGTGCTATGCGCTATGTGAAACAGGTGGATCCCCGAGCTGCCTACTGCGCACCCCGGAATCACAAGCGAGACAGAATATCAGAGAGATACAAAGGGCCGGCGCCCACAGGCGGCGACCGGCGACAGACCAGGTATGTCCAAAGTGGTATCTTGTATGCGTGGGGATGATTGTAGTGTAGTGAGGGGGTCAAGGTGGTGAGGATGGTGATGGGGGGGAGGGTGCACAAGTGACGAGCCAGACGAGCCACTACGTGTCCTGTGTGGCTTTTGCAAACGACGCCGCAAACGGGTCATTGGTGATGTGCCGTGAGCTGTCGAGCTCACCTAGCTCGTCATCATCGGGCGACCGCGGCGCTGTCCGGTTGGCTCCTTTGCTCGACTTGGAGAGTGTGGAGAGTGCAGGCGACGCGATGGCGGCGCGCGGGTGGCGATCGGCGTCGTCGGTTTCCTTTGCTTCGACGTACGATTCGCCCGCCTCGCGCCGCTCACGCAGGGCGTCGTCGACGGCAGGCGAAACACCTACTGGGTCTTGAGTGATGGCCAGTGACATTGCCGCCGGGGCCGACGCTTCCTCGATCCATCTGTCGGCGCCGACTCGCTTGATCGTGTCGCGTACGTCAGCCGAGTCGTCATCGGCAAGCTGAGCTGCGAGCTGCCGTACGATATGTGGCACGGGCACTCTGTGGTCGCCATAGAACGCGCCGAGCACAAACAAGTCGGACACACAGTTGGCCAGGCCCAGCCTGACGTCAATGACATCTTGGCAGAGCCGTGGGAGGGCAGGGACAAAGAACTTTTCAAACGCTGCCTTGTTTGGCGGCGGCCGCTCAAACTCGCGCAGGCAGCGCACAAAGCTGTATGGTCAGCAAGCTCCAGAAGGCGTGGCCACTCACGTAACACGATGTCGGAAACGATCGCTGAACGCAAGGTCCAGTAACATGTTGTGGAACTTAATTGCAGAGCCGTGCTCCACAGCGACGTCGTTCCGGAGCGTCTCGTACGACAGCGGGACGGCAAACGTTGCCGCGTCGCGCACGGCTGCAAAGGGATCCCGCAGCGCCTTTCGCATCATGTCAAGGACGATCGCCACCTGTTCTCGGCGATGAAAAGTCTGGAAGAATGCGGGGATATGCAGGGCGAGCTGCTCGCGTGCGCGCCAACCCCCGAGCGTGTCGTTTGACCACGCATCCACCAAGTCGCTGAAGGCCTGCCAGCCGATGCTGGGTTCAACTTGTTTGAGGATCAGATCCACGTGCTCAAAGATCCGTTCCCGGATCTCATCGCAGCACTGCAGGCAACGCCGATACACTGGCAAGATATCCTCTGCCACCTGGTCTGGCCGGAGGATCTGTGCGAGCTCGTGGAGAAAGGCGGCCACAGTGCGGAGTACACGATCACCGGCGCGCGCCACGAGGCGAAGGAACAAGCCGCGCAGCTCGGGCCAGCGATCCGGTCCAAGCGTCAAGCAGACGCCAGGGAAGTTGTAACTCGCCAGCATGTCCCAGCCGCTGTCCTTTCCGGACGCCTCGTGGTCATCGAGATAGACCTCGAGCAGCCGGGGTGGTGGGCCGAGGGGGTCGTCGGAGAACGCATGGATCACCTCACCGAGGACCTCCAGCGCTGCTGCCCTAACTTCGTCACCAGATTCCATGAAGACGTTGATGGTCGAGGTCGCCAACTCGCGCCGTGCTGCCATATCCTGGATCCGTTTGCACAGCGCAGGCATGCACACGCATGCCGATTGTCGCACCTGCTGATCCTCGTCGCGCACAAAGGCATTGAATACCGGCAGCAGTCGCTCAATGTCCTCTTGCGGCACAACCTTTGCGACATAGGACATTGTTAATGCGGCCTCGGCACGAGTGGTGGCGTCTCCGTCCAGGCCGCGGATCACCTCGTCAACAAAGCCGTACGCCACCACATCTTCAGGGCTGTAAAACTCGCAGACGGATCCGATAAAGGACAATGAAAGCGCGCGTCCTAAGGTCGCTTCGTGCAGCATTTGTTGCCGGAAAAATTCTCTGTCACGGCTGTTGTAGCTGACCTCAGTGCCGTCCTCCAGGACGACCATGTCGGCCGGGCTGTCGAAGAACGAATCAGGGACATCGGTTGCGAGTGTGCCGACGCCAAGGACAATACCATACAGCAGCTCGTGCTCGACGAGCGCCATCGCGTCAGGACTGAAGGGCTCGAGGTCGTGGGCATGCGGCCCGTTCTGCGACTGATAGATCCGCCGCTCGGATCGCTCAGGCTGGTTGCAGTTGGCACCCCATGTTTCCACGGATAGTGGGCCTACCCCACTTAATCGTGAGATGATCGAAACGATCCCATTGCGAACTGGGTCTGCAACGGCAGGGTTCTGGCTAAGCAGCAGCGTCCCGAGTAGAGGTCGGAAAAAATCGATAGCCAGGACCGGTTTGTCGACGACCTCGACGTCGCCCGAGGGCGAAGGGCTCGAGGGCACGTCGATGAGGTCGGTCGGTAAACCTGCACAATTGTCGTCCGATGAGAGCAGCGAGAGGGACGTGGCAGGCGTCTGGGATCCGCCCGCTTCCGTCGAGTACGTGGACGATGTACCATAGCGAGTGGAAGCTGATGTAGAGGTTGGGGCGATTGAAGTGTCCTGCGAAGCATCTGGCAACGCCGAATCGGACGTGTCTCCTGCAGGCCGTGGTACGTCCATGGGCCGTGTTGGTGTAGCACTCGACTCCCCACGGCTGTCGACGTCTGCGCGTGGAGTAGACTCGTTTCCGGACAGGGGCGTCTCCGAGTGATGGGAAGGAGAGGGATGCTCCAAATCGCCCTCCTGTCGCTGCCAGGCATCCTCCCCATAGTCGTCCTCAGATTTGACCAAATGGCAAGTCTGAGCGCAGTCAGCGTCTGAGTAGCCCACGCCCCTTGAACTCACCGAGAAGAAGTACCACAGTATCCGATGCAAATCCACAGCAAAGGCCTCCTTGACCGAGTCATCCTCGTCCAAGGAAAAGCTCGAGATGAGGGGGAGCACATACTCGACCGACTCGCACGGATCGACGTCGCTCAGCAAGTCGCCCAAGACACGTGCAACGTATGCACGATGGAAGGCGTATTCGCTTCGGCTGAGCAGAAAGATGCGTTCCAGAGTGTTGAGGCCTTCGTCGTCGAAGGTAACGTCCATCTCCGCAATCTGGCTGCCGTTCGCCGGGAGGACATCGCCCTCGTCGACAAGTGCCGCCGCCACGGAAGTTGAGGGGTGAGACTGGGCGGCAGCGAGTCTTGCAGAAGTCGCCTCGAGGTCACTCGGCGGTGACAGCCCCAAGGGTGGCGGGCTTGGTTCCTGCACTATTTGATACTTCTGGGCCTGTGGTAACCCGACGTCATTGTCATTGGCGTCATTCTCATCATCAACCGCGTACTCGTCCATTTCGAACACCGCCTGATATGCCGAGTCCATGCGCGTGTCAAGGGGTGGGTCATGCGCCGACAGCGGAGGGAGGTCGCCCGCTGATCGGCGGGGCGACTGGCGGTAGAATCTGGGGTCCGGACGTGATTCGAGCTCGGTCAATAGCTGGGCTGCTGTACTAGAAGGCGAAGATCGTTTGAGAGACTTGTCAATTGGGGTGATGTTGAACATCTGACCACCAGACGAGAACCCCCTTGCGTCCTGTTCCGACCGGGCGCGTCGTGGGGCCCCTGGACGAATATGGGTAGGGGGAGAGAGGCTCGTGGTATTGTCCTCACGGTCCACGTCGAGCAGTGGCGCAGGCTCCATCAGACGCTGCTCGGCCACTGGTGACTGCCTGTCAACTGGCGGCTGAACTATCGATGGCGGAGGCTGGAGGCTCTCAAGAGGGGCCAGGCTCTGAGGACGACGAAGAATTGCCGTCTCTGATAACCTTCGCCTTGAGTTCGAGCCTGGTTGCAATGGTGGCGTAAACGATCTGTGTGAATCTCGACGGGTTGTGATGGGAGTCGCAGAGGCGTCGGCGAATTGGTCGGACAACCCGCTGTTGTCGCCGCGTGGTCGGTTTGGACCGCCGAGAATCCATGAGACAGGCGGCGACGTGCCCAACGTTGGAACGCGACTGGATGAACCTTGGACGGTGGACAATGACGGAGATCCAGGGACAGAAGATCTAGCCCAAATGATGCCGCTGGGACTGCCCGATAGTACTGGGGATGATTGAAGACCAGGTAGTGACATACGCGCTGGCAGAGGGGGCGGTGGAGAGTGTGGTGGGCTCTTCGCAAGGTCTGCTTCCGACGTGGAGATGGCAATGCCGCGGCCAGCCGACGGAGTGGAAGTGCCCGACGATGACAGACCTCGCCCTTGAGGAGACAACAGATTAGCAGGGGTCGCGGGGCTTGTACTCGGAGGGAGGCGCTCCGGGGCGGGGGCAGAAGCGGCGGCGGCAGCGGCAACGCCAGGGAGGTCGCGGCGCCACAAGTCGTGCGACTCGGACCGATGAAGTTGAGGTTGGGGTGATGAATGTGTTGGATCTGGTGCGGCTCGTGCATGTGGGCTTAGCGATGGCGGTGACGCCGGGCGTGGGGGTGAGAATGAGAGGCGGCGTGAAGTTGTGGCGGCCTGTGCTGCACCTCCAAGGGCTGCCGGCGTAAACGACGGTGTGACGTAGGGGGACACGGGCGCCGTAGGAAACCGCACAGACCCATCTCCAGATTCTGGTGGAAAGGCAACGCGGTGCATGGCGTTCGCAACTGGCCACTGCAGACGTCAGCACAGCGCTGGGCGCAACTTTGTTGTTGTCGCACGACTCACCACGCTGTCCCAGGCATGAACCGTCGTCGATCCGTCCTCGACACTTCTGGTCGACGACGATCTCGGCCTCATGAGCCCACCACCACCGCCACCACCACCACTGAGCCCCCCACTGCCACCTTCGAGCACGTCGTCGTCAAAAGCCTCGCCCCTGAGACTCAGCATCGACGTCGGTGGCGTCGGATTGATGACATTGAGCTCAAAAGGACTGTCTGGCGGCGGTGAGCTGGCCAGGCCGGTCCCCGATGATCGCCGGCTCGAGTCTCCTTCGGCACTGTCGGAATGGATGAGCAACTGCGAGACGAGCTCGTCTCGTCGAGCGGCGAGAATCTCGCCGCCATCAGAACTGTTGTCTCGTACTGTTGACCCTCCAGACCCTGCGGAGCCTGAGCTGATTGAGGCACGATGCAAGGAGTCGGTGGACAATCGCTGGAGCGCGCGAATCTGTGGTCGAGCGCCACTGCTGATGCCCCCCAATCCTTCTCCCGAACACGCTCCTGGGTTCGAGCCTATCGATAGACCCTCGAAGTGGGGCACGTCGCCGGCATCCGCTGTGGAGAGTGCAGGCAACAACGGCGAGGCCGTCGAACTCGGAGGCAGCGATGTTGCGATGCCGTGCAGGAGCGCCTCTGACTGGAAATCTGGAGGTGGGTTGAAGTCGTGAGGCGGGGCAGGTGGGGTCGTCGCGATGGACGATGCCCTCCGTCTGTGGCCTCGGTGTTCTGCAGGGGGGTTAGCAAGCAGTTGACGGGCAGGCCACGGCAGTGGGTGTTGCTGGCGACGGAGCGCTGGCGCAGACTAGACTCACCGCGGGATCCAACGACCTCAAAGCTGAGCTCTGAGGCCGATGCGGCTTCTTCTTGGCCGCCGTCCCGCGGCCTCGCCATGTTTGTGGCTTGTCCGCGGGCTGGCGGTGAGAACTGCGAGGGGGCCGGGGGGGCGGGGGGTAGAGAGCCGCTAGCTCAGAGATGGTTGTATGCGCGGCGAGCGGTGGGCATGTAGTTGTGTTGGTGCCCGAGGGTTGTGTGGAAGGGGTGCTGGCGAGGCGCGACTTGGCGATGAGGGTTGGGCGGTGATGCGTGTTGTGGACGCCGAAGGGGCGTTGTTATAGTTGTGGTTGTGCGTGCGTGCGTCTGAGTCGGCAGACGCAGATGGGTGGGGAGTGGTGAGGAATGCCGGAATGCAGAATAGGTGTGGTTGCAGATGTTGTACAGTGTTGAGGATGCGAGCACGACGAGTGCAACAAAGGGAGCCGACGAGGATTAAAAGGATCGATTAGAGCGAGGGAGAGGGAGAGAGAAGACACTGGACGGAAGGAGGGAAGTAAGGCGGACAGTGTAGTAGTAGTGTCGAATGAGTTGGATGGTAGGTAGGTCGTGGTCGCAGCAGCAGCAGCAGCACAAGCCATAGCCCGCCGCCGACGCCTCCGCCTCCGCCTCCGCCGTCTGTATGCTGCCAGGTGGAGGTAGCCTGAGCCTGACGGCCAAGTAAGTCCGAGTGGAGGGGACGCGGGGGGTTGGGCCAGATTTCAACAGGCTTGCTTCCCAGCTGCCTGCCAGCCTGCCAGCTGTAGTCTCTCCTGTCGTCGGTCTTGTGCACAAGACGACGATGATCCGTCTACGCCAGAACCGTTCAATATCGCTCGCCGACTGGTTGCTGCACTCATCGCTGCTGCTGCTGCTGCTGCAGCCTGCGATGGTTTGCTTGCGGGCTCGTTGCCGTCAAGGAACAGAGCCAAAGGGTCCGCATACCAGGGCATGCACAGGCAACTGCAGCTCGGCTTACTTTGGCCGGCGATTGCTCACTCGCTCGCCCACACAACCCGTCAGTCCACACGCTCACGCTCACGCGCCCGCTCGCTCACGCAGACTCGGCTTGCTCGCGCTCGTCGTCGACTCTGTCCCACAGACAGACAGGGGCTGTCATGCATTCATTCAGTGATCTGCAGTGTCTGTCGTCGGAGCGGGGGCGGCAAAGACGGTATATACGTACATAATGATGCACGGACAGGCACACGGGCAGTCTGCAAGAGAGGCAAGCCAGGCAATGACCCGCGAACACATGTCCCTCCCTCAATCCCCTCCCTACGCCTACCAGCTTGCTTGCGCGCTTGCCACATTTCGCAGTGCTACATGTGCTGTACGCACCAGCGCCGTCCACTTCCCCATCGCACGTATGATGGCCGACCTGGTATCATGGCTGGATTGGCCTCTCGTACGCACTGGCACGCCAGACTTGGCACATCTGTTCCCAAGAAATCGGCAGCACCGACATGATCGTAGATGCCCACTCGTGCACACACCCCCAATGACGCACATTGCAGCCAGGGGACACTGGGAACCGCTACGACGGCGGTTACAACCTCATCACGCTTTGGCCGTCGTGGGCCTAGAACGGCGCAGTGGTGATGCTGGTGCCTTGCTCGTGGCGGGTCGCCGGAGATTGATGCAATGCGCTAAGTACTCACCCGACCAGGGATTGCTTGATGCTCAGGCGCGCAAGTCCTCGGCTGAGCATGGCTGATGCAGATGAGCAAGCAAGCAGCCAAGCAAGTGCATTGCATTGGTGGTGGACGCCGCTGCGTCGTGCATGTTCTTCCGGTCGTGACGCTGGAGCGGCTGACCGATTTCCGAGAGTACGCTCCACGCGCTCCGGTGCCCAGCAGGGCTAGTATCACATGGTTCCAGCTCTCGTCTGGGTCTCGGCCACTCAGCAACTGGAATCGGGTTCGGGTGTCGTCGCTCGTCCAGGCAGTCGTCGTCGATCAGCAGCAAAGTCACCACTGCAAACCCGCAACCATATCCTTTCCCTTACTGCCTCAACCTCGGGCTCGGAGGCGCCGCTGCTGCCCTAGCTGGCTTGACCTCGCTTGCTTGCTGCCTGGGCCCTTTCGCTTACAACTCTATCCGCGCGTTTTTAGGTTGGCCTGTCGATCTTTGCGGTCAGGTTACGAGAGGGGCGTGCTCGATCGTTTCATCCGCGCTCACTCGCTGTCCTACATATGTAGGGTGGGTGCCGCTTGGGATGCAGTGGGTGGGTTGCCGCAGCAGGTGGCGGCAGAGTAACGTCACACAAGCCAGCTGCACGCACGCCTAGTACGGGCGGCATACACAATACGCACGTCACAAGCCTTATTCGGTAGGAACAGTGTAATACATCCTCTGAATGTGTTGCCAAGCCGCCGCCAGTTGGCCTAGTGGCATTGTTGGATGCGTAGCTGGCCTCTTGCTCCCCTCGATCTTGCTATCTTGCATGCCTCAATACATGCCTGCATGCATGCATGCATTGTCTCCATAGCCTACGCTCTCACAGCGTGACAATGGGCTATCCAGCCCAGAGACAACACGTCATGCACCGTGCGCCCGCAGCATCTTGCGTGTTGCTGTGCACGCTCAATCCATCCGCGCCGTTCATTAGCTGCGCCCCGTCCACCCAGTGCACACGACTTGCTGCGAGTTCACTCCCGATCGCCCAAAGGGCGAATCGATAGACATGCTGCACCGGCGTGGCTCGAATGTCATAGCTTTGCAGCTAATGCAAGTGTCCATTCAGCATGCACGCTATTCGACACTGGGCCTGTTTGCATGCGTCGGTGCCGCTGGCGGTGGGTGTGGTGGCGGCGACGGCGGCAGCTCGGATGCGGGCTCCAAGGCACACTTTGTAACGAGTATCAAGCAAGCAAGCACCACGGCCTACAGTTGTTTTAACCTTTTGCCGCCGCCGCCGCCCATAGAAACCAACACACCCACTCACTCACCCATCGTCGCCGTTGCCGCGCGTGCGCGCCTTTCCCGTTTGTTGTTTCCGTGCCGTGCACGCCGCTGCAATACACTGCATCATCTCATCCTTCTCTCTCTCGACTCCTCCTTCGACGCATATACATCGCATCGCCCTCCTCCTTGACACGCGACCATGAGCACCTGTACCGCCTCTGCATGAATATAACGACCCCCTAGGACACGCACTGGACCAACAACTCCACACCACACACCACACACTCCACACTCTCGTTTCAACCTCCCCCTTCCCCCCCCCCCAAAGCATGGCAGCGCGTCCGCCAGATCCCTTGACCACCAACGCCGAGGCATCGAGCAGCAGGCCACGCGACCCAAGCACTTCAAGAAGCGCATCACGAGCAGGACCGTCATCCCCACTCCCAGGCTCGACCACATCATCCACTCCGTCCCGCGTAACGTCTCCAATATCTGTCGGGAGCGGGAATGCTGCCAAGAGGAAGGTTCGGACCGTGCCCCGTGAGTAACAAGGCCTTCTACTTCGTCAACCGTATCATGCCGCACCACGCCCTTTGCTGTGCTCGTCGCCGCGCTGCTGACACGACCCCTCACCACAGCTTCGGCAAAGTTTGAACCGCCGACTCCGCCGACGGAGAGCACCCCTACGCTCGACCCGGCCGAAAGGGGAGGCGTCGTCCCACTCGCGCCAAATCAATCAAAGCGAAAGAAACGGATAGCCTTTTCTTACGATTCGAGCGACTACTCTGGATCTGCAGACGATGAGTCGGACGACGACGAGCCACCGTGGTGGACATTTACGCAGAACGGCATCAACAGGATCCGAGCAAGGGTCGAGCGCTCCACAAAGCCGCAACACCATCGACAAAGCAGCGGCGACCCAGACAGCGCAGCAAATGCCACCGAGGCAGAGTCGGGGCGTGAAGGCGTGGCCTCGGCACTGGCAGATCGGCGGAGAAAGCTCAAGAAGACGGAACGCGCATTACGACTCCCACAACGCCTCTCTCCTGCACGTCAAGACTCGGGCGAAGCTCCTCAGGCCGCACGGCAGGACAGCGGTGGATCGACACCGGGGATCACGCGTGCCGCTGCGGCAAGGTTATTCCACCCCCGACCGTCGCGTGTGACAACGCCAGATGTCATCCGCCGGTCGTCTGACAGCCCAGCTGTCGCGCCGTCGAGTGCCCTTGGATTATTGACCGTGCAGCCCCCACCACCGGTCCAGCGTTCCAACTCGGCACCCATTCAGCACGGCAGCGAGCCACCCGCAACCGTATTGTCGCTCGTCACGGGCTTACCAGAAGGCCGGCAGACTGCTTCTCCCGAGCCACAGTCTGGCGGGGGCTCAGACAGCGGCAATGGAACCTCGCCTGGGCGGCTGCCAGGGCGTATGAACAGCTTCGGGTTCCCCGCCTTGTCGCGCCGCAGCACCGATGGAGCGCCCGACATCCTCACCGACCCGGAGTCGACAATCTACACCACCCCTCGAAATCGCGCGAGGCCACAACGTCTCTGGAGCCGACGCGGGCTGAGTCATATGCCAGAAGAGGTCGATGGCTTTGAATCAGAATCAGGCGTCGCAGGCAGCGGTACCAACACGCCCATCTACAAGCGCCGTCCGGGCCCCATCTCTGCAAACCACCTGCGCCTTCGCCTGCCACCGCCAATGCGCGAGCACTTTGCCAATGGCTGGCCACATGCTGGATCGTGGCAGGACGCCTTGCGATACGGCGTGTATGATGACGACTTTGGCCAAACCCCTGGGGCAAACGGCATAGGCGATGCAAACGGGGCAAACGGCACAGTCACCAGGAGTAGCAGTGGAAACATGCTGAGCCGGAGCCAGTCGGTTGGAGCCGTCGCCGGCATGGCAGCCGTGAACGGCAATGGTGACCACAGCACGGACACGAGCGCAGCCGAGGCGCCGACGGTGCCCCGTACCCCGGCCTCAAGATCGGCGCGCCCTCTGCGCACACCACCTGTCGAGAGAGTGTCGCCCATGGCGGCGGACATTGAAGAGCCAGAGAAGGCCAAGCGCAAGACCACGCGCCGTAGGACAAGGCGCTACCGTCCGGTCCTGGTGCCCCCTACCCCTGGTGGCAACTTTGTCCCACGCGAAAAGGCACCTGGTTCAGCATGGGGCACAAACATCTCGACTGCAGGCTCGCGCGGCGAACAGGGCAACCCGTTTGACGGCACGAACCCATTCGAACGGATCGACGAGGAGCTCAGCCTGTCCCCGCAGCCGACGCATTCATCAGAGAAGCCCAAACGCGTGCGCAACAACTGCACGCTTGTACGCGCGCTCTGGTCCTTCTTCTTCAAGCCCCGGCGTGCCCCAGCCCCCGTCGATGACCTCGACTTCCAGGCAAAGCTCAGACGCATCCTTTTCCTCGATGCCCGTGTAACCATCTACATCCGTCTCTTCAACCTCGGTGTCGTAGCGACTCTGCTCGGACTCGCAGTCACGATCCGGAAGGAGCAGAACCGAATCGGAGCGCCGGGCTCGATCGGCCCATCGACGACCCTCATTATCGCCTACTCGACTGTAACGATGGTGCACGTGCTGCTGGCCATGTACCGCGAGTACTTTGGTCGCCCGATCGGACTGTGGGGCCTGCGATCTAAGATGCTCTGGGTGTGTCTCGACCTGCTCTTCGTCGCGCTGTGGTCGAGCGCGACCACACTTGCAATCAACGACTACATTGACACGCCGTTAAACTGCTCCCCGATGACGCCGTGGTGGACCAACACAAAGGACGACGCATCGGTCGCCGACGCCGTCTCGCGTCTCGCTGCCAACACGCTCGCTGTCACCACCGACAAAGCCGAACTTCGCCACATGGTAGGCGAGGTGTGTCGCCGCCAGGTTGGCGTGCTCACCATTTGTCTGGTCGCCCTCCTCCTCTACTGCGGCAACATGGTGCTTTCTCTGTTCCGTATTTTCGAGACCGTACGCCGGACAGCCAACCCGGAGCGTACCGTGTCTGTGTAGCTTTTCTTCCTCTCTTTTGGTCTCCTAGCTCCATACTCTATCCCGTCCATCCTGTACACGTATCTTGGCCCCATCCTGTTACACATGATATCAAGCATGGAATAATTAGTGGCATGCTGCCGCAAGAATGATGATGCATATGATGAATAACCTTCCCCTAGTCGACCGCAATGAGCTCGGTGCCGAAGACGCCGCCGTCCATCTCGGAGATGGTATAGTCGAGCATGTAGCTCTCCTGGACGAGGCGGTCGACACGGGCGAGATGGCGCTCAGAGTATGGAATGAGGCCGTCGAGCAGCTCGCGCATCGAGATGGTCGGCGCGAGCGCCTTTGCGGCCTTCTTCTTGGCCTCGGCGGCAGCCTCGTCGTCGTCGTCGCTCTCCATGTCCTCGTCCTCGTCCTCCCCATTCTTCTCGGGCTTGGCGGTGCTCTCGAACGCAGCCAAAATATCCTCGGGCGAGCGCAGCCTGAAGATGGCGTTCAGCACGCCCTGGGCGACGAAGCTCGTCTTGGCATTCGCGTTCCAGTCGCGCACGTGCTTGAGCAGGCGGACGAGGTCGAGCGGGCGCAGCGTGCGGATCACCTCGTCGACCTCGGCCGCGCCGCTCGCCGCGCCCGTGTCCTCGCCGTCGAGGTCGACCTCGGCCGGCGCGCTCGACGCCAGCACAGTGCGGAAGAGCGAGAGCAGCCGTCCGGGCTGCGACATGGCCAGCGCGAGCCCGATCGCGCGCCGGTAGTCCTTGAGGCTGAGGTAGTTGTTGAAGTCTTGCTCCGACTGCACGGCGGCAATGAGCGCCGCGTTCTTCTCCTCCTGCTCGACCTCGGTCGAGTCCTCCCAGAACGTCGCGACCGAGTCCGCGCCGGCGGAGACAAGCGTCCGCTCGTCGGGCGACACGGCCAGCGCCCACACCTTGTCCTCGTGGTTGTCGAGCGTTGCGACGCACTCCTCGTCCCGGATGTTCCACAGCTTGACCAGCCCGTCCGACGCCGACGACACGAGCTGCGCGCCCGACGTCAGGAAGTCGACGCGGAGCACAGAGTTGGTGTGCCCCTCAAACGTCTTGAGGCATGCAAAGTCATCCAGGCTCCACAGCTTGATGGTGCGGTCCGCCGCACCCGACGCGACGATACGGTCGTTACGGCTGAACTTGACTGTCCAGACGCCACGACGATGGCCCTTACATGTGCCGATGTGCTTGATGGCGCCCGAAGCGCCGGCCGCGGCCGGGGTGAAGTCGATCTCGAAGACCTTGACCAGCTTGTCCTGCGAGCCCGAGACGAGGAACCGGTCGTTGGGCGCAATGTCGAGCGAGTTGATGTCCTTGTCGGCAATACGGAGGGTCGCGAGCGAGCGCACCTTGATGGGCTCGGTGTCGTCGTCGCCGTCGTCGAGAGACAGGGGGGACAGGTCCCACATCTTGACGGTGCGGTCCTGGCTCGCAGTCACGAGGAAGCGCGGGCCCGAGTCGCCGCCCTTGCGACTCAGTGCGACGGCGCCGATGGCCTCAGTGTGGCCCTCGCACACGGCGATGCACCTCCACCCGCTCGACGACGAGGACGGCACCCACACCCGCGCCGTCCGGTCCTTGGAGCCGGTAACGAGCCACCTTCCGTCCGCCGACTTGTCGAGACACAGCACCATGTCCCGGTGGCCCGAGAGCAGGCGCGCGTCAAACGCCGACGTCGAGTATATCCGGACGAGCGACGAGTTGGTCGCTAGCGCAACGTGTGTGCTGTCCTGTCCGTTCGAGGACAGGAACACGGCGTCGACAATGTCATCGTTGAATCCCACAATCTGTCGTGTCGCACTGAACGTCGCCAGAGAGTGGAAGATGATGTTCTGGTCGGCGTGCACCGACACAAGCGAAGCCGTCGTTGCGTCGTACCTGGAGGGTGTGTTAGTGGTCGCGGAATCGCTCTACTCTGTCGACCACGACTCACAAGACCGACACCACGCCTCGCTGCTCGTCCTCATCGTCGTCCTCATCGACACCCTCCACACCCTTCATCGTCGCGACCTCGGCTGCCTTGAGCACATCCCACACCTTGACCGATCCCGCATCACCAGCAGTGTAGGCCAGCAGTCTTCCAGTGCTGCCGCCGACAACGGCCTGATCCCTTGGCAACAGGCCGCATGCCTCCACCTGCTCGTTGGCCAGGAGCGTCTGAACAATCTTGGGCCCCGCGCCCTTGCCCTTGGTCGAGGCCTCCTTCTGGTCACCAAGATCCCAGACAAGCACGACCTTGTCACGGCCGCCGGTGATCGCAAACCGTCCGTCTTCGGTCACCGCAATGCCGCGGACGACGCTGACATGGCCCTCGAGCACGGCCTTGGGCTTGGCGCCGCCGCCACCGCCGCCGGCGACAACCACGCGTGCACCGGCATCGCGCAGGTCAAACACGCGCACCTTGGTGTCGGTTGATCCAGTCCACAGCTCCATTCGCTGCCTCTCCTCCCCGGTGGTGGGGAACGAGAACGCCAATGCCGAGACGGGGCCACCGTGCCCACGGAACATGTGCGTCACGTATCCGCCGGCAAGATCCCACACCTTGACGATGCCGTCTGATGAGCCGGTCGCCAGAAGTGTCGAATCAGGCGACACTGCTGCGATGAGGATAGGTGCGCCGGAAGCGCGGGGCAGCACGCGGGTGTACTGCAGGAAAGGCGGCTTGGGCGTCGTCGGCAGCGCCTCAGGGAGGGGGTAGTATCGGATTGTGTTGCTCTGGTGGCAGGTCACGAGGGTCGGCGGCGAGGTGTGGTATGAGAGCGCAAGTGCTGTGATGGGGGTCGTGTCCTGCAGTAGCTGTTAGCGAGCGGTCCGCCGACCGAGACGGCCGCGGGACTCACGCCCTTGACCCGCGCGACACCGAGGCCGGTGCGGACCTCGGTGACGACGACCTCCTCGCCCATCGTTGTGATAAGCCACTCGCCATCACGGGTGAGAAGGACCGGTCCGCCAGTGTACAGTGGCCTAATGGAGCTTGGGGACGCCCGGAAGCTGGGACAGTGAGCGGGAGGTTCGAGATGAGATGGCCGGCTACTCACCTCGACTTGAGCTCGCGCTTTGACGTTGTGCCGTTCATGGTTTTGGAGGTAAGTTGGTACCTCTTCTCCACTGGATTCAGTGGGTCGTTTGAGGTGTCGTTACTGCCTAGTCGCTGTAGTGAAGGTGGTTGAGATGGTCTCGAGTATCAACAGCAGCAACAGCAGCAACGACCTTGAACATTGCGATTCTGAACTTTCGTTAAATGGCAGGGCGCAATAAATTTGTTGCAATCAATTGCCATGCGTCCAGGCACGGCTGGCAGCCACCGACGACGATGGGCGATGCGATGCGCGTCTACAGACAGCCACACGACCGACAACACGACAGCATCCATCTCATCTCTTGTGACCGGACCGCTACCCCCGCCCCCCAGCAATGCTGTCAGTCGCGTCAAGCCTGTTCGGCAAGTCGTCGACGCTGTCAGCGTACACGCTGCACAACGCCGGGCCGTCTCCGTCGAGCTCATCGACCGCGCTACCGGGCATTGGGCCGTCCTCGGGCCGCTCGTCCCCCGCGCCAGGGACACCAGCGCATGCCAAGCCGTTCAACGCCGGCCTGTGGAAGGTGCTCTCGGCGACGCACAAGACGACAGGCAAGGACGTCAGCGTGTGGGTGTTTGAGAAGAAGGTGCTCGACGGGCTGAGGTCGGGCCGCGAGTATGTGATCGAGCAGCTCAAGAAGGAGGTAAGGGAGTTGGTGAGAACAGCATCATCTGACAGCTCTCCAGGCCACTGCGCTCTCCCGCCTCCGACACCCCGACATCCTGCACATGGTCGAGCCGCTCGAGGAGACGCGCGCAGAGCTCACGTTCGTCACTGAAACCGTCACCGCCACGCTCGGCAACCTCATCTCAGCCGCCAAGAGCGGCAAGGGACGGAGCGACGACACCGGCGAGGTCGACCTCGACGAGGTGGAGATCCAGAAGGGGACGCTCCAGATTGCCAAGGGCCTGGGGTTCTTGCATCAGCAGGCTAAGAGCGTGCACTTGAATTTGAGCCCCGACGCGATCCTGATCAACGCAAAGGTGGGTTCGTAGTCGACAAAGAGACTGACCCGCCAGGGCGACTGGAAGCTCTCGGGGCTGCAATACACCACTCCGCTGCAGGGGACAGACGGGAACCCCACGCGCGCACAGTACCCCGAGGTCGATGGCCGCCTGCCGCCTCAGGTCCAGTGGAAGCTCGATTATTTGGGTAAGCGGTTTCCCTTGGTCTCAGCTCACAACAGCCCCCGAGTACGCCATCGACCAGCAGCTGAGCACCGCCAACGACCTGTATTCGCTCGGCTGCGTGCTCTACGCCGTGCACATGGGCAAGCCGCCGTTCGCAAACCGCGGGTCATTGCAGAGCCTGCGGGAGAATGCAGACGGCGGGCTCGCGCGGCGAGAGTATGCGCGCGGCGCGCGATGGGACCGGAGCAGCAACGAGCTCAAGGGTGGGTTCTGCCCCTCTGTCTGCGACTAACAGGCCAGATCTCCTCCCGCGACTGTTGACGCGCAATGCCAACGGGCGTATCTCTCTTGCCTCGCTCGCGACACATCCCTTCTTCAGCTCGCTCGCCATTTCGACCCTCAACTTCTTGGATCCGACGACATTCGCGTCCAAGCCACGCGAGGAGAAGGCGACCTTCCTCCGTGGCCTCGTTCGAGTCCTCCCCACCTTCTCGGCACGTTTGAAAAAGGGCAAAATCTTGCTCAGCCTCCTCGAGGAGATGAAGGACCCCTACCTTCTCCCGTTCATCCTCCCAAATGTCTTTGAGATCTCCAAGAGCTTGTCCAAGGAGGAGTTTGCGACGGTCCTGCCCAAGCTTCAGCCTCTGTTTGCTCTCAAGGACCCACCGCAGAACATGCTCAGTGAGTTGGGCCTGGGGCGATGCCGCCGGACGATTCACTTACACCTCAGCGCTTCTTGAAAACCTCACCCTGTTCGAGGAGAAGACCTCGCCCCAGGTCTTCCGCGAGGCTGTCATGCCTCTGATCTACAACTCGCTTGAGAGCGAGCACCTACCTGTCCAGGAGCGCGTTTTGAAAGCTGTGCCTCACCTCACCGAGATTCTCGACTACGGCACAGTGCAGAATGTGCTGTTGGTCAAGGTGGCCATCCTGTTCACCCGCACGCGCATCCTCTCGGTCAAGGTGCAGACACTTGAGTGCTTCCGTGCAATGGTGTCCACGCTCGACGCGACGACTTTGACCACCAAGCTTGTCCCCCTCCTGGCCAAGATCAAGACGAAGGAGCCCGCTGTAACGATGGCGACGTTGTCGGTTCAAGAGGCAATGGGGCAGAAGGTCAGCCTTGAGGCCATCGCCACGCTCGTCCTTCCCCAGCTGTGGGCAATGTCCATGGGGCCATGTGGGTTGCCGGTCGTGTATCCCCAGCTTACCCACACAGTGCTCAACGCCGATCAGTTCGGTCGCTTCATGCAAGTGATCAAGACGCTTGGTGCACGCGTGGAGAAGGAGCACAGCCAGCATCTGCGCGAGGTGCGCAAGATGGAGGAGCAAACCAACGCGTTCAGCAATGGCACCACGGACGGCACGCCGTTCGATTTCAACGGCGTGGGCGCGTCGGGTGAAGTAGACTTTGAGGCGCTAGTCAAGGGCCAGAGTGGCCCGTCGTCCGCTGCGGCAGCGGCGTCAGCGTCGGCGTCGCTCGACCCGTGGGGTGACGATGGGTGGGGAGACAGCGCGGGAGACAGCGCGGGAGACAGCGCGGGAGACAGCGCGGGAGACCTCGAGTCCAGTTTCCCTGGCCTGAACCTCAACTCGGCGCCTGCTCCCACCACCTCGTCGCCTCTGTCTCAGTCTCGTGCCACTGGCGGCAAGCTGAAAGCGCGTGCCATCCCCTCGTCGTCGTTCAACTCGTCCGCGTTCGAGTCCACGCCCCAGCCGCAGCGCCTGCCGTCGTTTGGCGCGACCACTCCGGCGCAGCCACAGCGTGCGCCGTCGTTCGGCGCCACGACAGTCCAGCCCCAGCGCCTGGGCAGCTTCGGCGCGACCAGCGCGCCGCTCTCGCCCTCGCTCGCCGCCCCCACCGCGCCATCCTCAGGACCAAACTACAACCTCTCGCTGCAGCCGCAGGCGCCGAAGCCTACGTCGCCGACGTATGCGTCGTTCGGCGCGCCGCTCCAGCCGGCCCGCTCGCCGCCGCGTCCGGCAGCACAGCCGTCCTTTGCCGCGCCGTCGTTCTCGGCCCTCCCGCCGCCAATAGCCGCCCAGCCGCAGTCGTACGGCCAGCCGCTGCAGCCGGCTGCCACACCCGCTGCTGCACGTCCGCCGCCCGGCTGGACCTCGGGCCTGATGCAGCCTACCGCTGCGCCCAAGCCCGCTTGGGGGTCGGGGCAGGCGTCAAAGTCTGACTGGGGCGACTTTGACCCACTGAAGTAGGAGTCGTTATCTTCTCGCATTTGGGTGCATGCACATCGATGCGGATGTCGTGGGTGTGTGGATAAAACTAATGACATGTGGTGCTATGCTGCTGTTGTTGTTGGTGCTAAGAACTATACGCCGGCTGGTCCTCAGCCTCCTTGCTCGCTTCGGCCTGCTCTCCGGCCTCTCCCTCGGCGGCAGCTGTCGCCTCAACTGCCATTCCAGCAGCGGCGTCGTCGGGCCCTTCGTCGCCCGCCTCGCCCTCCACAACTACCTTGCGCCGTTCCCGCTCCTCCTCCTCCGCCTGCCCAGGGCGCACCTCGACGCCGCGCAAAAAGTCATTCGCGGCGAGGAAGCGGATCGTCTGCGTGAGCTGCGAGAGCGTGTTCTCGATCGGGTGGGCGAGGAGTGCGCCGAGCATCGACGGGCGGGCGAACGCGCCCGGTTTCTTGGGCACCGGGGCGCGCGGGGCCGCGGGCTTGGGTGGTCCGGTGGGTGCGGCTTGGGCGGCGGGGCCGGCGGAGGCGGACGGGGCAGAGTGGGCAAAGCGGCACCGGTCGCCGTTCTTGCACTTGCCGTTGCGGGCGAAGAACTTGCATGGCGGGCGGGTGTCTTTTGGCGGTGGGGCCGGGGCGGGTTCAGAAGCGGGCGCCGCGACGTCGCCGTCGCCATCACCGTCGCTGTCCGAGTCCGAGTCCGAGTCTGAGCCTGAGGACGACGAGGACGACGAAGACGACGACGACGACCCCGACGACGACGACGACCCCGACGACGAGTCGCTCGCGTACCCCACCAGCGTGCCCTCCTTCTCCTTCTCCTTCTCCTTGTCCTCCTTTGCGCTCGGCTTGGCCGGCGCAGCCCCCGTCCGCCCGCCGCGGCCGGCACGCGCCCCGCGTGCGCCACGCCCACGCTCGCTCCCCCTTGCGCGCCCGCCGCCCCGCTCGCCCCGGTCGACGACCTCGCGGCCCCAGTCCTCTGCGGCGCGCGCGGGATCGGCAGCCCGGCGCGCCTTGTGTGGGTTCTCTCCACGCGCGATCGCCGCGTCGATCTCAGCTTTCTGCGCCTGTCAGCCCTGCCCCGCGCCTCGCACCTACCCGCTCGGCGACGCGCGCCGCCGTCGGCCACTTGGCCCGCCGCTCGGCGCGCCACTTCTCGATGTCCTCCTCCGTCTCAAGGCGGATCCCCGTGCCCGCGATCACGGGCGCGCGCGCGCCCGCCGCCCGCGCAGCGAGGTACTTCTCCTCCTCCTCGCTCCGCTCGGGCTTGTAGTCTGGCGGGTAGATCAGGTGCCGGTCCTGCTCGTGCAGCTGCACCGCGTCGCCCGGCCCGGTGTACTTGCACCCCGGCTGCGAGCAGTTGCGCCACGCCTGCGGTGCGCCCGCGGTTGTGGGGAACGTTGTGCGCGCGCGTTTTGGCGCCGGCACCGATAGCGCAGGCGTGGCTGGCGGCGCCTGTGCGGCGGCGGCGGCGGCGGCGGCCGGGTTGTACGTGCTTGAGTAGGCGTAGCCGTCGGCGTTGGCGCTGGCCTGGCCCGCGAAGAGCGCCTGCCCGTAGCTGTAGCCGGGGTACCCGCCCGCCGCGTTGGCGTACGGGTTGTACCCGCCGGCGTAGGGGTACCCTCCCGCCGCGTTGTACCCAGCAGCAGCATATGGGTATCCGCCCGACGCGTTGTAGGGGTATCCGCCGGCGGCGTTGTAGTTGTACGCCGGTTGCTGCTGTTGCTGCTGTTGGCGCGACGAGCCCGGCGCGGCGCGCTTCGACGATCCCGCCGCTGAGGACGGCGCGGCCGCAAAGTTTGGTCTCGGGGGCAGCGGGTGGCCGGGCATGGGGCGGTGGTGGTGGTGTCGACGACGACAACAACAACAGCAGCAGGCCAGAAATTCTTTCCTGCGTCATCATACTAAGTAGGTGGCGGCGATTTGCCGCCGCCGCTTGTCGCGCACCGTGCCGAGATTTCTTGTTCGGCATCGCCGGCGGCACACTTGACATTGCCCAAATCACAACAAAAACACCATGGAGGCCCTGTCGCGCCGGGAGGAGCAGGAGATCGAGACGGCCGCCAAGACCGAGGCGCTCAAGGCATGCGACGACTACGTGAAGGGTGGGTCGGGCTGGGTTGTGCGCGTGCGTGCTGACGGCTCGCAGAGTTCGCGAAGTGCTGCGAGGGCCGGACATTCACCCAGCCGTTTGTGTGCGCCAAGCCGTTCAAGGCGATGAACGCGTGCATCAAGGAGGAGTGAGTTGGCGTGTAACAACTTACGCTCACACCCCAGGATGGCGACGGACCGCATCGACCACCTCAAGCTCGAGTACATTGCCAACCGCTCCGAGAAGGGCCGCCTCGCCGTCGAGGCGCTGCTGCAGCAGCGGAAAGAAAAGCTCATCAAGCTCTCGGGCAAGAAGGAGGAGGAGCTGCGCAAGCAGGAGGAGTACTACCGTATCGCGCGGGAGAAACAGCAGAGCGCGTAGAGGGCCGCCGACGCGGGGATTGTGACACACCACTCTGTAGACTAGATTTTGCATAGACTGGGCCGGACGGCCATGCTGCTGAATGTGGGGCTATCTAATCTCGTACACTAGGCGTTGTTCGCCGCCTCCTCCTCGTTGTGGTCAACATCCATGGTGCTCGCCGCGGGTAACAGTACGTGCTCGTCATCGCCGTCTTCGCGGTCGCCGCCCTCCTCCGCCTCGCCCTCCTCTCCCGCCTCCACGTCTGGCGTCCCTTCGGCCTTGCGCTTGCTCGCCTTTCGCTCCTGCTTGCTGCTGAAGAACTTGCGCTGCGGGATGACGGCCTCGAACGCTGCAGCCCAGTCTTGTAACGCCACATACTGCACCAAGATGGAGTACACCTGGTTCACGGTGAGCACCTTGCGCGTCGGGAGGTTCTCGATGAAGGTGCCGATCGGGAGGCGAGCGGTGCGGATGTTGAGCTTGTCGGCCTTGTTCTGGCACAACATCTGGCAAGTCAGCGGGTGTCTTTGGAGGACTTTCACACCCACCTTGTGCCTGTTGCGGTCGACGATACCACCCAGGACGTACACCTCGTCCTCGGCGAGCGTCGTGAGCTCCTCGTCGGCGTCGGCGGAGAGGTACACCAGCTTGTGTGTCGCTGGCAGGGTTGGTGGCAGGTGTGGCCCCGAGAGTGCCGCGAGGAGCGTCGCCGTGTCGTTCGGTGCGCCATTGGCGCCGACCTTGGCCTTCTTGGTTGGCGCAGGTTTATCGTCGCCCGTCGCACCGTTGCTGTTCTCCGTCTCTCCGCCGGCGGCCTCTCCCCCCGCCCCGTCCTCCACCTTATCCTTCCCTAGCTCACCAGCCAGAACACCGACGTCCTCAGCCCAGAAGTGCATGCGGTTCCAGCGGTCCCAGTTGGTCTTGGTCATCTTCTCCCACAGGCGCGGGCTAACCTCTGGCGAAAAGCTGGTGAAGACGACCGAGGAGAATGGGCGTGGCGCGGTACGGTTGGCCGAGTAGACGTAGGTCAGCTGGCCGCTCATGCTGGTGATTTCCTGTTCCGTCATGAGCTCGTCGAAGCCGCAGTCGATGACCACGCCACCGGGCCACACCTCGGCTGCCTGATTCACATTCGCCTTGGCGCGCCGCTTGAGCTCGAGCCCGCGCTCGTAGATCTCCTTGTCGGCGTCACTGAGCGTGCCGGCCTCGTAGCCCGCCTTGAGCGCCTGCGTTCGCTCGCGCCGGCGTATACGCTCGGCGGCGCGCTTCTCGAGCTTGTGGGACTCAAACTTGGCCTGGGGAGTGAGTGGTGGGGCAGAAGGAAGGCGAGCAAGACGATCCGAACTTACTCTTTTCGCCAACTTCTTCTGCTGGTTCTTGGATAACTGTGGTGTTGAGGGTCCTGCCTCGGCGGCAGTGTCGGTGGGGGCGGGAGCCGTAGCGGAAGCTTCGACCTCTACCTGGGGCGCGCCCACTTGGGTAACGACTGATGCGTTCTGCGTGTCGCTCATTGTTACGCCCAATTGCTGTCGCTACTGTTGTTGTTATTGTTGTTGTCGATGCGAGGAAGGCGCCCATCGCACCGAAATTCCACATCCAAGAGGACGAACGAGTGGGTGGTTTCCCACGGTGGTCGTATGCGCCAGGGCCGGCCGTTGAACGCCATTGAAATGACACTTTGTAATCTAGTCGTCGTCTTGATTGTTGTTCGCCCCGCGAGTCATTTCATTCTGGACTGGACAGATCGACAACCAACACACCATCACGCCACTGACTCCTGCCTCTCGGTCTTCCTCCTCTTCCACCTCGCCCTCTTCCACCTCGCCCTCTTCCACCCCTCTCACACACCCACATCTCCCCCCCCACAATGTCAGACGCCCGCCTCCGACGAGTGCAGAAGGAAATCAGGGGTACGTACGTCAGCGCCGTCCCGGACACGACCACCCGGGTACCGCCGTTCCGCGGAGACTTGGCGTGCCCGCCGCGGAGGCCGATGCCAGTAGCGCCGAGGCCGCGCTTGTGCCTCCACCGCGCCGTGACTTGTCTGACACCAGCAGCATGCCAACAGGACAAGGAGTCGCAGATCTCGATCGAGCGTGCGTTGACTGTGGTCCAACCTTCCTAAAGCTGACGGTCGCGTGCAGTTGTCGACGGCAACCCGTTCCACCTCATCGGCGCGTTTCCTGGACCAGTGAGTTGAGCGGTAGGCCTGAGCGAGGGCAGGACGAGTTGCGCTGGCTCAGGCATGTTCTGTGTCGGATCGTCGAGACGCTCGGCCGGCACAGGGCTGACTCATCCTCAGAGCGACACCCCGTATGAAGGAGGCTACTATGAGGTCGACATTGTCATCCCGGACTCGTACCCCTTTGAGCCTGTCAAGATGAAGTTTATCACGTGAGTCGCACTGGTGCGCGAGGGCGCAGCGAACGGAGCTGGTGCTGACAACTGGCAGCAAGGTCTACCGTGAGTAGCTCGCTGACCAGGTCGCCGGACGCACGCTTACGGCCCCCGAAGACCCCAACATCTCGTCCGCAAGTGTGAGTCTGGTCTAACGGCGGTCTAACGGCACGCATCGGTGTAGCTCACACATCCCAGGGCGCCATCTGCCTCGACATTCTGAAAGACAAGTGGTCGCCAGTGCGTTGACAGCTCGGGCTTGGCTGGGGCTCGAGCTCGCGAGTTGCTTCCTCCTAACACCCCCAGGTGCTTACGCTCAAGTCGACCCTTATCTCGCTCCAGTCGCTGTTATGCAGCCCGGAGCCCAACGACCCGCAGGATGCTGAGGGTGAGTGGTCTGGAAGCAAGCTTGTGTTGACACTGTGCAGTGGCCAAGCACTTCCTCGCATCACGCGACAGCTTCAACGCCACGGCCAAGCACTGGGCCCAGTCGTATGCGCAGGCGCCGGCCAACAAGCGGCAGTCGGACAAGCCAGCGACTGATGCCGAGCTCGCGGGTCTGTCGGAGGCGAGCGTTGTCAAGTTCACCGACATGGGCTTTGAGCGCGCGACTGTTGTGAGTTGGCCTGTCCTGGGAGTGGTCCAGCTAACTCTCCAGATTGCAACGCTCAAGCGCATGAACTACCGCGGCAACAACGTGTCCAACATCAACGAGAACACTGTGGGTGCGGAAAGGCTGTCTGCAGCTGACAACGCCAGGTCATCGAGGAGCTCCTCAAGTAGTAGTTGCCATCGGCGTCGTGCTGGCTCGCCATTAGGACCCACCCTGCGTCGAGCCCGGGTGTACACATACTAGCATTCCTTGTGTCATAGAGACACGGGGCTCATGAAGATTATGACATGGCCGCCTGTGGGCATGTATTGAGAGTGGTGCAGTGATACAGGGTGTGATGGGTGCTGTGCCGAGTTGCCGGCGTGGGGGTGGGTTTGTTGTGGCGTGTGTCGCTCATCGCCCGCCGGCGGCCTGCTGGCGCTGCTTCTCTGCAGCCTCGAGTGTTTTCTGCTGGCGGATCTCTAGGACGCGGCGCTTGTTGAAGTACTCGATCTGGGCGGGTCAGCGGGGGTGGACATTGGGTAGTGGGCGGGCGGTGGATAGTGGGCCGGTGGTGGGTAGATTGTGGGCGGCGGGATGGCGAGCCGGCGGCAGCGAGTGGCAATGCCGGCCGGTGACGCTGATCCGGCAGCGGAGAGCGTCCCAAAGCAGCGCGCGTACACTGCAGCGAGATAACGACCACAAGCACGCCCCCGGCACCCACGGCGCCGCGGTGCGGCATCACCCCGCGCTCGCCGCCGCCGCCACCCTGGCCGTCGGACCCCGCGGCGACGTGCCCGCCGGCACGGGACAAAACTCACCCAGCTGCGCCCACACGACCCCTCGTACTCCTTCCTAAAGGCAGCACAGAAGCCCTGCTTGTCGCCGAGCTCGCCGTCGCCGGGCTGGATGACGCCGTGCTGGTCGAGACAGGCAAAGTAGGCGTCGCGCGTCGACCAGCACTTTGCGCGCTGCTCGCGCGACGGCGCGACGGGCTCCGCGGCGGCAGGAGTAGACGACGACGAGCCCCAGCCGAAGACCATGGTGAAGTGTGTGTGTGTGTGTTGCTTTGTTGTTGAGGTGCGAAGAACACGAGTTGTTGCGCCTGGTCAGGCCTGGCCGAGCGAGCGGCACGTTTCGGCAGGATTCAATGTCTGTTCCTCTCGCCTAGGAGGCCACCGTGGGAAAGTGCCCCACATGACGTCTAGGAGGCGAGCGTCCTTATGAGCGTCCACCCGCAGCAGCACCGCGGCGCACAAATGCCGCCAATCTTAAACCGCGCGCCGCCAAGCGTGCTTGTTCTTCACCCCATACCAATGAGCAGCAGCGCACACCTACAACGGCCGTCTACGCCACCCCGCGCCCGGGCCCCATCCCCGCTGCTGGAGCGGCTGCCGCCCTCGCCGTCCCCCGAGCTCGAGTCAGATGACGGGTCGGACGACGAGCCGCCGCCGGCGGGGAGCACGCTGCGCCGCCTGGTGGAGATGTGCGCGCCGCAGCGCGTGTCGTCCCCCGGCTCGTCGAAGGGCAAGGACAAGATCTCGCTCGCGGAGAGCGTGACGTCGTCAATCGGCCTGCCGAGCCCCCAGCCGGCAGTGTGGGACGCGCACGCGCGCGCGCGCGAGCAGCGCCCCCTGTGGCGGTGGGCGATGCGCCGCCCGCCCGCAGAAGAGGGCATCACGATCAGCGTCAACGGCAGCCGGAGCGGCGCGGCGCCGTTCGCGCGCGAGGTCGCCATCCCCGGCTGGCAGGTCGTCGGCGGGCGGGATTTCGCCGTCGCGCCCCGCGTCGGCGCGTACGTCGTGTACGAGATTGAGATCGACCTGCGCAACGGCTCGAAGGTGACGATTTTGCGGAGATACACCGACTTTGTGCGCCTCCACAAGGCGCTGGGCGCGGCGTTTCCGGTGAGGTTGCCGGTGTTGGGCACGCGCGCTGACGCGCAGCATTTGAAACACACGATCCCGCCGTTGCCGGGCAAGAACCACATGTGTGCGTAGGGGAGCGAGCTTGTGGTGGCGTCGAGGTGCGCTCGCTGACCTCACCCCGCAGCAAAGTTCCAGCCAGAGTTTCTCGAAGAGCGAAGACCGCGCTTGCAGCGCTTCATCCGCACCGTCATGCTCCATCCGGAAATGGGTGTCGGCGGTAACGACTCGGTCGTGGGCCAGTGGGTCCTGGACGCCGAGCCATAGCTCTAGTCGTGATAGTTTCACCCCGGACGTTCCGCCGCCTTGTACACTAGCCATTATAATTACATCTTGCAATCATCTTGCTATCATCTTGCCACATTGCCCTGTACTTTGTCTACGTGCGCGCCGCGGTCACTACACCTTGCCCGCAAAGAACGGGTGAATCAGAGCTTCACGCGGCGAGATACGCCGCACCGGATCAAGCTGCAGACACTTGTCAAGCAGGTCGACAAACGCCTGCAGCTGCTTGAGCTCGTCCTCCTTCATCTTGGCCTGCACCGACGAGTGAGGCATGATCCTCGAGCGCAAGTCGCGCGTCGCCTTGCTGATTGTGAGCGTCTTGACAACGTCGGCGCCGGTGATCCGGTCCTTTTCAATGCTGATAAAGTTGTTGTTCTCGTCAAAGTGCATGTTGCCCAGCGACGACTTCTTGATCATGCGGTGGGGAATCTTGCCCTTGACCTCCATCATGAGCAGCAGCATGTGGTTGTTGCTCCGGCCGGGGAACAGAATCTTGCCGGTGTAAAGTTCGAATAGGGTGCAGCCGATAGCCCACATGTCGATAGCAAAGTCGTATGGTAGACCGAGAACTGGACGTACTGTCAGCGCTATGATCACAACCAACTTGCAGCCCCACTTACTGATCTCAGGGGCTCGGTAGAATCGCGAGACGAGATACGGCGTCACCTCGCCCTCGCTCACATCTGCCGCAGTGCCCAGGTCGCAGACCTTCAGAACCGACTTGTTCTCAGACACCAGGACGTTGTCCGGCTTGATATCCGCATGAACAATGTTGACCTTGCGCATAAGGGACAGCGCGAGCAGCATTTGATGCGCGTACGCACGCACAGCACGCATGTTGAGGCCAACGTCCTTGCCAAAACGCTTGATCACGTCGCGAAGGTTCATGCTCATGCTCTCGGTAACGATGGCAAGGTGGCCCTTGTGCTCAAACGTACGCTCCATCCGGACAATGTGCTTCTTGTCCTCTGGATCGGCATCGTTGAGTAGCTTGAGGATTTGCGCCTCCTTGCGCCCTGCAACGTACATGCTCTCTTGCGACCGCATGAGCTTGATGGCCACCTCCTTGCCGACGACATCCTGTCTCCGCTCCTGACCAACGGCCTTGAGAACCTTGGCCTTCACAACAGCAGAGAACATGCCCTTGCCGAGGGTGTAGGTCAGCTCGTAACGGCCGTCGTCCATGAGCTCGCCGGGTGTGATGCGGTAGTAGCCTTCCGTGTCGTCCACATTGTCAACCACTTCGAGAACTGCTGCAGTGTTCGACTTGGGCCGTTCAATGATCTCGACAACGCCATCACCGTTGACGACCTTGCGACGCCGCACCTTGACTTTGCGCGTCTTCTTGACCGGCTCCTCGTCACCGAACGCGGCGAACATGTCCACCTCGTCGTCCTCCTCCTCCATATCAATCTCAACCTCCTCCCACTCGTCCTCAGCAGGAGGTGTGGGCTTTCGGACTTCATCCTTGCGGCGGTCGTCCTCGCGAGACTGGTCGTAGTCGGCTGCCGATAAACCGTCCTTGTTCTCCGCCCTAGCCTCGCCATGCTTTTCGAGGTCAAAGTCCTTGCCCAGAGGGGTCGATGCGAGTGATGGCTGATGCACGATAGGCGTTCCTGCACCAGTGACAGAGCGTGTCCCAAGCTGCTTTAGCAGTGGCGTGGCGCCTGCCGTCAGCTTTGACCTGCCACTCAATAATAGCTTACCGGTCTCAGTGTTGACACCGGTGGCAATCCCGGTGCTGCTGCTGACACTGTCGACACCACAATTGGGGTGGGGAGAAGCAACCAAGACAGGAAGCGGCGGCTTGCTCCCTTCCCCAGCGCGGAATTTGGCCATGATCGCCTCGCGCCTCTTCCTCTTGGCCTCGAGCTTGGCCTCCTCGTCCTCTTCCTCCTCGACGACGTCTGGCTCATCCGCTGGGGGAGGAGCTGTAGATGCAGGCTGCTCCGCTGGTTCAAAAACGCTGGGCACAGGGGGGCGAACTGCCTTTGACGACTCAGCGCGGGATGATGTGGGCGGCACAGTAATCGAAGGGAATCCAGTCCTGCGTGGGGACGACACGGGTTCGCGTTCACGCTCCCGACGAGACGGACTGAGTCGTCGGCGTTGAGGGGAGACAGATCGAGGAGGCGACTCGATTCTGTGGCGAGTCAGCTGCGGACCCCTCGTCACCGGTCAGCTACTCACTCTCCCTCCTCTTTGCCGCCACGGCGGCCAGAGTCTTGCTCGTCTCGGGACCGTCCTCCATGGCGCTGAGGAAAGCCAACCCTCTCACGGTCACGATCCCGCTCACGCTCACGCTCACGATGGTCCCTACTGTCTCGGTGACCCTGGCGGTCGTCGTATCCACGGCGCCGGTCGTCACGATAGTCACGATCATTGTGAGACCGATCGCGACTGTAGTAGTCGCGCGAGTCACGGTCGCGGTCGCGTCGGGGCGAAAATCGGTCATAGTCCGAGCCTCCTCGATGATCCGAGCGGCCGTTGCTGCTCCTCTCGTTCAGGTGTTCATCGCGCCAATCGCGCGGCCTGTCGCGCCTATTGTCCGCGGCGGCAGATCCGTCATCGTGAGGCCGTTTGGTCCCTGCAGTCGGCTGTGGTGGCATGTGTGAGAAACGTCTGACTCTCGGCAAGGGAGTTTTACGTGTAGTTATGCCCACTCTGACACAATGTCAGCGTGCTTTGGGGTGGTTGGATGTGAGGAGAGGAATGGACAGTTGCAACAAGGGTGATAGCAGACTCGACTTGTCTTTGTGCGTCAAGGCTCGAACGAGCTGGAAACGGGATCAAATTCACAATCTAGTATCTGGCTGGTGGCAATTGAGCCTTGGGCCCAGATCACAATGTATATATGGTGCAGACCACCCTGCGACAAGCGCACCTTACACTCCAACAGGAGTAAGGGAAGTGTCTTCGACGTAATCTGCTCTTTATGCCTTCGCGGTTGAGCTGCTTCGAGGTTGACATCGTCGTGCGAGCAACAGGGTGATCGGTGCGACGCGTCTTTGGTGACGACACGATGACGGGATGTAATCCACGTGTTTGGCCATCACCCAGGAAGCGCCCAGCGTACCCAGCGCACCCAGCACCCAGGCAGACAACAACAAATCAACCGACCAACAGCCAAAACATCATCACAACTCTCTCTCTCATTCCTCTTCTCCACACCTCGGCCACACCCACAATGTCGCCGCCACCGCTCTCAGCAGCGACAAAGGTCCAAATGGCCCACGATATCCGCGTGACAATCCGCGAGCTCAAGGACCGCGGGCTGCTCGTCGCCGCAAAGTGGTTCGTCACAGGCAACAGAGTTCGGAGAAGCTGACAGCCCAGGGCGTCTGAACTGCTCACGTCGCTGCCAAAGGAGTATCGCACATCACCATACCTCCCCTTTTCCCCACCAACACAGCAGATAGGGCTCTCTTCCCCTCCTCACGCCGGACCCCGTCCATCACTCGGCGAGTTCCTCCCCTCTCCCGGGCCAGGGGTGTTCAGCGGGAGCGGGTATCGCACCAACGCCGAGCCGGGACCCTCGCGCTCGACAACAAGACACGGTGTGGAGCTCGAGGAGGAGGACGACGTGCTAGAGGAAGACGAGTTTCAGCTCGCAAAGTCCTACTTTGACATCCGAGAGCTCGACCGCGTCGTCCACACCCTCCGTAATGCCAAGGGCTCGCGATCACGATTCCTCAAGTGCTATGCTGCGTACCTCTCTGCTGATCGCAAGGCACAAGAATCGCTCCCCCACTTCCTCGATACCAAGCAGGAGCGCCTAGCACTCTTCCCTGCTCTGAACGCCATCGTCGACGAGCTGGAAGGCGACACGGACCCGTACCTCACCTATCTGCGTGGACTTCTCCACATGCGCCTGGAGCAGCGCCAGGCAGCGATAGAGTGCTTCGTGAAGAGCATTCGCGAGAGGCCATACAACTGGAGCTGCTGGAGTCAACTGGCTCAACTTGTTGACTCTGCCGATAAGGTGGGTGTATTGGAACGTCTCATCACTGACCCGCCAGTTCATCGAGCTCAAGGAGAGCCTGCCCTCCACCCCAATGCTCACGTTCTTCGCCATTGCTGTAATGCTCGACTTGCACACTGCAACGGACCTCGTGCAAAGCATGATCGCAGAGCTCCAGGCGATCTTCCCAACCAGCGTGCACCTGCGAGCCCAGCGAGCCATGGTCTACTACCACCAGCGAGGTAGGTTCCATGCGCACAATTGAGCCTAACCTGCCCCCAGACTTCACGGCTGCAGAGAAGGAGTTTGACATGGTGCAACAGGCGGACCCTTACCGCATGGAGGAGGTCGACATCTACTCCAACATGCTCTATGTGATGGACAAGCGTGCCAAGCTTGGGAAGTTGGCACACGAGTACGCTGAGATCGACCGCAACAGGCCCGAAGTATGCTGCTTGATCGGTGAGTCGCCGCCCTTGGGCGGCCTGCAGCTAACATTACAGGAAACTACTACTCGTCCCGCGCGGATCACACCAAAGCCATCACCTACTTCAAACGCGCGCTCATGTTTAACCGCGATTACCTCCCTGCCTGGACTTTGATGGGCCACGAGTTTGTGGAACTCAAGAACTCACATGCGGCGATCGAAGCGTACCGCAAGGCGATTGACGTCAACGCAAAGGACTACCGGGCATGGTATGGACTCGGACAGGCGTACGAGCTCCTCGATATGCCAATGTACGCCATCGAGTACTACAACCAGGCAACCTCGTTGCGGTAAGTTCGGGTGTCAGTTTGTCCTCTGACCACGCAGGCCGTACGATTGCCGAATGTGGTCAGCCCTCGCGACAGTGTACGAGGGCCTTGGGCGCCTCTCGGACGCCATCGCAGCGCACACGCGCGCGCTCCTCGGCGCAGACAAGACACAGACGCCGCAGATTCTCGCCAAGCTCGCATCATTACACGCCACGCTTGACGCTGCGCGTGGCGTCCAGCACTCGCGCGAGGCTGCAGAGTACCACCGCAAGCTGCTCGCGCTCGGCGAGAGCGAGCGGACAGAGTTTGCCGAGCTGGCGCCAAGCTACATGGCCGTGGCGGAGTACGAAATGCGTGGCGGGTTGGCGGAACGCTCGGCACGCAAGGGACGACGGAGCAGCGTTGTCGCTGCGAGACGAAAGAGCGAGCCGCCCCTGCCGGAGGAACGCGGCGACTGGGCGCTCGCAGCACAGTACCTGGAGAAGGTTGCCCAGAGCAACGCGCCGCAGAGGGACCAGGCGGGCGAGCTCTTGCGCGAACTGCGTATAAAGGAGGCAAGACTGGGAGTGGCGGCATAGATTGAGCGCGTGTGCATGCATCTTCATGGGCATTGTTTGGGGACAGTATTATATGCATATAGGTCACTGGACTGCACAGTTACAAACAAGGAGTACAAGCTCCGGGGCTATTTACACACATTTAACACCCGTCCGCCTATGCAAAGAGGAGGGAAGTAGTGTGCCAAACGATTCGGCGCGCGTCCTCATTGTCCGTGGCCTGGACTGGGGGAATGCAGCGGGTGGAGGGGGTGGCCCACTTCCTGGTGGCCATGCCGGCCTCGATCAGGTACTGCAGAATGTCGGTCGTCTCCTGGCGGTCAATGACAGGAGCGAGACGGTCGCGCAGCTGGCGCTCGGTCACACCAGGGCGGAGGACGAGCTGGCCAGTGGCAGCCTTGACGGCGCGGTGCCACTCGGTCTCGATGATACTGCCCCAGATGGTGACCCAGCGACGCGGCGCACACTTGGCCTTCTCGGCGGGCGTGTCACCGTCGGTCCGGGGTGTGACGTCGACTGTCCAGTCACCCCAGAACTCGCGCGAGATGACACGGGCATTGTCATACCCCGCCCAGAAGACTCGCTGCTCAGACTCGAGCGCGAGGGCCTCAAGGACAGCATCAATGACGTCGGAGGACAGCCCAGTGCGAACTTGCAGCATCGCGCGGTCAAGGCCGTCGGGGCCGGCTTGAGAGATCTTATCAACGATGTGTTTGATTTGTTGGTCCGACGCGCGGGCATGAGTGCTCGCACCCCAGAAGACAAGGGGCGGGGTCTGCAAAGGCGAAGGAGCACCAATTGTTGGCTTTGGTGGAGGTGCCGTGCGCTTGACTTTGAGATTGACTTCAAACGAGTCGTCGTTTAAGGCTCGTGTATTGTAGGTCATGCGAGGCTGGCGAAGACAAGGGTAGTAGTCGGCGTTGAACTCAAACTCGGCTTCGAAGTCCGAGGCCATGTTCATAAGGACGGCGATCTCGCCGCCGTCACCAACAATCGGCCACAGCACATCATCGTCTTCAGTGCCGTGAACAAGGTCGTCGGCCTTGGCAATCTGTTCGTCCATTGTGGGCGGGAGGCTTCCTTCGCAGGTGAAGAGCCACGCGCTGTTGAAGGCGTACATGCGGCCAGTGTGCTTGAGGTGAGGGTGCTTGAGCAAAACGCCTTCGTTGACGAGGGCTGCGATCTGCGGCTCGTACTCCTTCTTCGGTATGACGTTCAACAGCTGAGCCGCAGCGTTGATATTGTACTGCTCGTTCGGCGTCGCGACGATCATCTTCAGAAGCGCACGAATGAGGCCAGGACGGCGAGACATGTTCATCATGCCAACTTCCGGGGCGACGGGGTCCTCTTCAGTCACCGCACCCAGCGAGATGTTGTGCAGTTTAGTGTCTTCGGCGAGAATCGGGTTGTCGATAATCTGATCGTATCCAGTCTGAACCGACTTCAGATATCCCCAGGTGTACTTAGAGATCATCTCGGCAGGGCTGCTGGCCAGTTCGGGGGCCCGGAAGATTGGGTCATTGATAGGAGTAATAGCGATCGGCAACCTGAGGTGGTTCTTGTTGATCCTCTGACGAAGGAAGTTGACGTGGACCATGAGGTCAAAGTTGACATGACTGCCCGGATTGGGGTCAGGCAGCTCGGCAGAACCCCGGTGCTCGATCAAAAGGGAGTAGAACGATTCCTCCAGACGCTTAAAGTACGCCTCCTTGCCCGGTAGCTCGAGTAGCTTCTTGATCTTGCTGCGCACAACCTGGTGCTGAAGCTGGGGGAAGATCTGGGTCATTGCCGGACGCCCACGATTTGTCGTACCGCGGCAGCGAGCGCGAATGACTGCCTCAGCATCAATGAGGAGCTCCTCTTCCTCCCTTGTCCAGTTGTGACGGTAACGACGGAGTTTGACGTCGGGGTCTAAGATTGTAAGCTTTCTACTTTCCGCCTGGTTCGCAAAGACCTACGCTTAGGCTGCACTCTCGTGGTTCGCTTGACATGACGAATACTAGGGGCCGGGCGGCCGGAAACATTCGCGCGGCGCGGCGCTGCAACTCCACTCTTGAACCGCTCAAACGACTGGACAATGGCATCCAGTTCGGCGTCGGTGGGCAGCTCGCCGACTCTGGTCATGGGCCGGTTGTGGATCATGTAGTCCTTGAGATCCTGCGAGACCTCCACTCCCGCCCTTTCAGCGGCAGCCTTGATACGCTCGTCGTATGCCACACGCGCAGCAGCAATGCGAAGGGCAACCTGGTCTCGAATCGCCAAGGCCTTCTTGACCTGTTCCTCCTTCGCCTTGACGGCCTTCTCCTTCCTCTCCGCTGCGCGTTGTCTGTGCAACTCGTTCGGCGACCTCTTGAACACCAATGATGGACCTTCACCGAGGATAGACTTGGTTCGGCGATCGAGGTAATCTTCAACGTACTGGGGCAAGAGGGCGTTCTCCCAGGCAAGCTTCTGAAGTTGGGCAGGAGTGATGAGACGCTCGCCGGTCTCAGGGTTGAGTGCTGCGTTGAGAGCGTTCCTTTGCTGAGGAACGAGTCTGAGTTCGTGGCGCCACTTGCTGCGAGCGCGGAGCGTCCTTAGATAATCGGCGCCACCGGTGTCCAATACTGGGGTGATAGCCGGCGCAAAGGGGAAGGGAGGCATCTCTAAGCGTGGCAAGTGAGGCAACACGCCACCGCCCAAGGAACAGTTCTTGAGGACCCGCCAGAGCTCGGGGACCTGCTCCGACACACGAGCGTCCATGACTCCAAACAAGGTCACCGGCATCTCCGAGACACTGTAGATGGGCACGACGTCATAAAGGAGGAAGTAAGTTGCCGAGGAAAAGTCGCTTGCCGGGGTGAACGCAGTCGGTTGGCCGAGAGGGGCGTCCGGGCAGCGAATAGTCGCCGTGGCTTCGTCTTCACTAGCCACCATCGGAAGCAACAGTTGAAGATAGCAAAGCAGAGAAAGCAGAGTTCGAATCATGTTCTTGCCGCCTTGGTTGACGCGGTGAATCAGCGAGCTCCGGGTCCTCATGTGCCGGGGGATATCGTTGAAGCGAAGGTCGCCGTTTCCTGGTACCTGCAACCAGTTGTACAGGTCCTCATCCCACTTGTGAAGGGGTACGCAAGCAAAGAAGTCTCGGATGCGCAGCTCGTCGTAGATGAACGGGAGGGCAAAAACACGAGGATGACTGGAGATGAGGTGTGGAGAGCCGGGTTGCTTGGCGATGGCGTCCATGAGAGCACCGTGGAAGTATTCGGCACGCAGGCAGCGACCCAGCTTGTAACCGTAAATACACGCGGCCATGTATGGCTCGTGGAGGAAGATTTCGCGGTAGTTCAGGTCCTGACCGACTTGTGGCGGCGCAGAGGGCTGTCTGGTGCGATGATTGCTCAGCGGGTTCACGATGTTCCGAGTTGTTCGCTTAACAGAGGAGAACTGTGCGTTGGGGACAGACACAGCGGACGGCTTGATAAAACCGGCGGTAGCCTGATTGGCCAAGGCTCGAATGTAGTTCTGGATATCGGTGTCGGTCTGACCCTTGGTGAACAGGATAGCCATCCTCACCCAGCGTCCAGTTGGAGTAGGTGTGGTCGTGTACGTCTGTCCGATTCGCCCATCGTCGATCAGTTGATCTAAAATACGTCGGTGAACCTTGCGATCCATTCCTGAAGCCACAAGAGGCGCGTTCGGGTGATCGGTGCCAACCCATTTCTCCGTCCATTGCCTGTGGTCCAAGAACAGCTTTGTTTCGGATGCGACGCCGCCACTGTCGACCAGGCATTGGTACACCTCGCCGCGCTTCTTCATCTCGGTGATGTTGACGCGGCCAGTATGGGGCTTTGGCTTCACTGCCACTGGCGGGGGCAGATCCATCTCGGAGACAGACCTCAATGGCTCATCTTCTTCGTTGAGTTGCTTAACTTTGGTTCGGGCGCTGGTTCGGGTGCTGCGGCGGGCACCTCCTCTGTTAGTGAGAGTTTGAGACGGCGGTGTCGCAACAGCGGATGATTGCAAACTCGGAGAGTTGGTGGCACCCAAAAGCTGCCCCTCGGTGGGGACGGCGGCTGACTGAGGGTCGAGATCCATCGGAGTGGAGGCACCCCCCGTGGTGAAGGGAGTAGCGGGCAGCTGCACAGGGGTTTGGGCTCCGGGTTGTGGAGATGCGGCCGCTGGCGGGGCAGTTGGAAGCGGGGTGGACACAGTCGGAATAGCGGCAGGAGGCGGGTCTTGTGTTGGTTGCACAATGGCAGTAGGAGCGCCGGTGGCGACTGGTGGAGCTGACGGTTGTGCCACTTCCGGCTGGGCCGGGTCAGGGGGCGCCGCAAGAGAGCTTGCCGCACCCCCACGTCGCGTTCGCTTCGCAGGTGGCGTCACTGTCGAGGTTGGTGTGTTCGGTGTATGGCTGGCTTCACCAGATTGTAGGGAGGCACGACTTGGTCGGCCACGCTTCTTTGTCGTCGGAGTCGGGGCCGCCACCGTTGACCCAGCGATCGCCAATGGACCCGGAATAGTCGATGGCACGGCGGTTGCCGCACTTGGAACGGCTTCCGGAGGCTGCCCTGCCCATAGTAAACCATGTCCGGCTGCGACCGTAGGCGCCTGTGGTGTGGACCATGTTGCAGCCACCGGGGGCGGCCCCACCTGTGGAGTAGACGGCATAGTCGCAAGCGGAGTGCCCGCAAGTGGAGAGCCGCCAACCGGAGCAACACTCTCGCGTTGTGGCGTCAAAACACGCGACGGAGTGGACGCTGGTGAAGCCGCTCCAGGGTAGATAGGACCAGGTGATTGGAACAGGACGGGACGAGACGACCCCATACCTGGGTCCAACATTCCCGGTGGTGGTGGGCGCGAAACCATAGGTGCTGGTGACGCCGCGACTGCCTGTAGGCTGCGGCGCGGAGCGATACCGACGCGCTTTCCGGTCAAGGCGGCCAGCTCGGCTTCCAACTGGCGTGTTTTCTCGAGCTTCTGCTGTTCCAGCCGCTCTGCCTCTTGCTCTGCAGCTGTCTTGTGCCTCTTCAGAGGCGACTGGGCATCGTCATGCACCTGCGGTGCCTCCTCTTTCTTCTTGCGCTTGCCCTTGACAGGTGATCCCTTGGCCAGAGGCTTGCCGTTACCCGGGAAGGGGTCGAAGAAGGACGGGTCCTTGCCAATCGCCAGCACCTCCTCATCGGTGATAGGTGGGGGGATTCCCACTCCAGAGTAGCCTACAGGAGCCGGAATAAGCTTGCCGAGATGCTTGTAGTAGATGAGGACCTCTGGGATCTCCTTTGTTGCGAAAAGCTGACCTATGACTTGTCGGTTCCGCGTACCATCTGGGTTGACAACATAGGTGTACTTCCTTGGGCGGCCGCGCTCCTGGGCATCATTGCTGTACTTGTTTGGTTTGACTTCCGCTACAACGGCGGCGGGTGCTCCCGCCCGCTTCTTTCGCACGATAGTACGCTTGACAGCCGGCTTGGACTTGGCGCTCGGCTTGGTTCCAGCAGGGTAGCCGACGGGGGCCGTTACCGATACTAGTTGGACCATTGTGTTGAAGTGATCTTCAATAGACTCTGCGACAGGGCGGAAGATCTCGGCCCAGTGACCGCCCTCGTCAGATTGCAGTTGAGGCTGGAGAGGAGCTCCGTTCACCTCCATGTACCTCTGGTAGGCGTCGGTGGTAAAACACCTGAGCCGGCGTTGCCTGTGGAAGTTCTCCATGGCACACCTAATGCTCTTGTGGCGAAGGTGTGGTGGAAGGTAGGCGAGATCATGGCGGTTGAGTACGTGCTCGACAGTACGCTTGAACAGGTGATTCAAGCGGCGAGTGATCTCGGAGTAGATGCAACCCGCGTTGCCGGAGTCGTACACGCAGGCGAGAACTTGGAACTCGGTGCTCTGGGTGGAGACGGCGCCGCCGCTCCATTGGAATGTACCAACATGGTCGTCGACTGTCATGTCAGCCCATGCGCAAGTGAAACCCAACCCACCTGAGAATGCCACCTCTGTTGGAGCGACCTCGGTGGTCGGTTGTGTTGGCTCGAGCTTGACTTTTGCGCGAATGTTGGGGTTGTACTTTGTGAGACGAAGGCATCCTCGTGGGTTGGCACCAGTGTCAACAAATTCAATGATGCCCTCGTTGACAAGGGAGTGGAGATGGCGCTGTATTGTGCGGCGGTGACGGACCTCCCAACTGTTGGGGGGCCAGCCGATGAGCCCAAGAAGATGGTGGTTTCCGAGGAGGTGGTTTTTAAGAGAAGGGTGGTCAAGCACGCGAATGAGTCGTTCCTTTGGGATATGACCGGCATTGAGCTCAAGCTCAGAGAACGGCTGGAATCCAAAGCCGAGGTCCTTTGGCTGGAAGAGGGTTCGAGCCTCGCTGCCCTCGGCTGTTTCGAGCACCTCGTCATCCGAGCCGTCCTGCGCCGGCGTTGTGGGGACCGTAGGCGCCGTGTTGGTGTCTCGGGCGATGTTGGCGAGGTAGTGGACATTCTGCTCCACAAAACGACGATACACAAGAACGCTGGTGGATGAACCATGGACCGTGGCGGGGATCTTTGCGCATAGGCCGAGCTGAACGAGTACCTTTAAGTAGTGGTAGACGCTGTTCTGCGAGCTGCCAGTCATCGGGCCAAGCTCCAAGGCTGTGATGCCATGTTCACGAGAGCGGGCAGCGAGTTGAAGGAAGAGGAAGATCATTGGACTGATCTTGGGGATCTGCCACTGTCAGCACTGACTAGCTTGCTCCTGACACACTTACCTTGCTGCGCGAGCCAGTGAGGCGATAGTAGATCTCGTCCTCTGTACAGCGAATGCGCACACGCTGGGGGTATCGTTGCAAGAGTCCACCGAGGTCGGTCCTGGCCACGGGCGGCGCTCCGCCGTCGTCCTCTCCCAGCACTCTGAACAGCTCGCGGTCTTCATCCTGGTCGGCGGGGGAAGGCCCTCGCTCATCTGTCGGCGCACCGACATCGCCGACGGGCAACGCATCCGCGGCAATCACCACCTGGAGATTGGGGTGCCGCGCCAGGAGCGTCCAGACGTAGGCAAAGTAGTCGGCATCAACGTTTGTGTCGAGGGTCTGGAGGTGCGAGCGCAGCGTCGCGGGGTCCGCGCCTGGGGCGTTGTCAGCGCCATGTTTCATCCACTCGCCACCGGCGCCCCCGACAGCGCATTCACCACCGCCGCGCACTCTGGCACCGGCGTGGACGACCTCCACCCCGAAGCCGCCGACGACGAGAAAGGTGGGGGTTCGAATCCCGACACCACCGGTCTGGCGGGCGACTTTTGCCAGGGGCTGTTGGGCGGGATGTCGCGCGAGGGTGGGTGGCTGCGATTTCGTGCGCAGGACGCGTACCTAGGACACCGTCGTACGCAACATACTCGAGGCAAGCCTCGAGCAGCTCGTGGATCCTCATTGGTGCTGATGTTGCTGTTGGTGTTGCTGCTGCATGCAAGAGGGTGGTGTTGTGTGTGTGGTGGAGGTGGGGGATATCGACGACGAGTTTCGACGTTTCTGACCATTGATTCGCACCCTTCTGGATCCATTTCAGAGGGTCGTCAATCAACAGGGGGCAGGTTACGTAAAATGTGGCTGAGGCGGCGGCCTGTGCTGTGTTCGGTGTGTGTGTGTGTGGTGCAGTGTGGGTGCAGCATGCAGTGTGTGCACACAGCGTAGTAAACAACGCTGCGAGAGCATGCGCAGTGCGGTACATGTGTAGTTGTCGTCTTCATCACAGCTTGGGCAGAAAAGCCTACTGTAGTGCCACCGGCCACCGGACGCCGCCTAATCACTCTCCCGCCGGACACTACTACACCCAAATCACATCACATCGCCTCCACCGCGTTTCAATGACGGTCGATTCCGTCACAACCATCACATCGACAACGACTTGATGAGAAGCGCGCTACAATCATCCTTCCGCAGATACAGCAGCAGCCTCACACGTTTTAGGGCCACCACCACTCGCACCCCGCTCGTCCACCACATCACCCGCCGCAGCATGTCCTCATCAACAGGTGCCAGCCCGGCGGTCACCACCCCCGCACCCACGGACCCCTCAGCTTCCAGCCCTGTCGCAACCACCCCCGGGGTCACCAGTCCCTCCGTACCAGGCCAGCAGGAGCCCGAGATCCTCGCCGTCGAGGACTACCCGACGGACGCACGGTGGCTCAAGCTTCAGCGTATCAAGTATCGTGACCAGGAGGGCAAGGAGGTGGGTGCTATATCCGAACATCGCTCACCGCAGCGCTTCTGGGAGGTTGCCAACCGCACGACGAGATCACGAGGGGGTGTTGACAGTAGGTCGTTGGCCGTGCTGCTCAGCTAACCGCAGGCTGCCATATCCTCGCGCTCGTCCAGCGCCCGCCGATTGGCGTCTGTGTTGTCCTGATCGAGCAGTACCGCCCGCCTGTCGGTGCAGTCGTTGTCGGTGCGTAGGCTGAACACAGGCGCTTTCTCCGCTGAAACGACGCAGAGTTTCCCGCCGGCCTGATCGACGAGGGCGAGGCACCGGCCACGACGGCCCTACGCGAGCTGTACGAGGAGACAGGATACGGAGGGCACGGCGTGTCGGTGCGCACGGTGTCGCCTGTGCTCGTCAAGGACCCGGGGTGAGTCGTGAAACGGACATGGCCGGCCGGGGGGTCGGACCGGTGTTTGGCCCCGCCCGCTGACCATTATCAGCATGACCGGTGCCAACTGCCACCTGGTCACGGTCGACGTCAAGCTTGGCCCCGACGCGCCTGACCCCGTGCCCCACCTCGAGCCGGGCGAGCACATTGTCACGCGGCTGGTGCCTATCCAGCACCTTGCGAGCGTGCTGCGAGGTGGGTGCAGGGACGGAGGAATGTGCTGACGCCAGACTACGAGAAGCGGGGGTTCGCGATCGACGCGCTCGTGTCGTCTGTCGCGCTAGGCATCTCCCTCGGCGGGGTGATTTGAGAGTCGTAGAAGGCGAACGGCACGCCAAAGGTTCCCCGCCAGGCCGCGGCACGAGGCAAGAGGCCGGGGCCCGACCTACCCCAGAAGTTTGTACACTTATGCAGTTATGCACCGAGGTGGAAGCGACAGTGTCTGGCAGTTGGCGGCTTGTTGATGCTGGGGCTCCGGAGACTGAGCGGTGTGTCAACAGCACGCAGGCGCTCTGGGCCGGTCGATTTCGGAGCATGAGCCGCCGCGATGACAGCCAGCTGCAGCAGCAGCGGTACACGCCTCTCCGCGGGCCAGACACGTCTGCTGTCCCGAAGCAAGCCCGACTGCCTCCCTTGACTGCGCAAGCAGCGCACAGAAGCCGCGACGCCGCAACTCGGATGCCTGCATCGCCGCACGCACAAGTGCGCCGTGCGCGAACCACGCGCACACTGCCGGCGGCTCGTTTCGCGCGGCTCGGATCAGCCCGATCCGAGGCGCCGCGATCCCTTTGGCTCGGATGAGCTATCCGCACCGCGCGATGGAATTTCGCCGGCGCGTGTGTGTAGGTTTCGAGTGCAAGAGGGTGCTGCTGTCCGCGCTCGGCCTGCTCTGAGCAAGCGAGCAAGCAAGCACGCAGGGAGCTATGGAGGAGGGGGATGGCAGGTTGGCTGGCTCGCTGGCTCGCTGGCAACTTTTCTCGGATGGCCATGTGACGACGCGCCCCATCGGCCCGACGCACCACCGGCCACCGAGCAGCTACACGCAGGATAAGACGGCGAGACGTTGCTGTATTCTTCACCACCACCCACACCATGTCCATCCGTGCTGCCGTCCCCGGTCTTACATCGCCCGTGCGTGCGCGCGTCGCTGCTGCTGCTGTCGCTGGCGCGTCGTCGGCTACGTCGATTGTGCGCGGCGTGTCGACCTCGGCGGCTGCTGGCGCGCCGGCGCCGAGCGCGACTGTCAAGACTCAGGCCCAGGCTCCTGCTGCTGCCTCTTCGCAGGTGAGTGGGCGCCGCGGTGAAGTGTGTTGGGACGGGTGCCCGGCGCCTGCTCCAGCTCGTGCCGGCTCCGTCCTCTGCTTGGTTCTGCGCTGACACCCCAGCCAATCCGCACGCCCCGCACCCTCCCGTCCTTCAGCATGGCGAACAAGGTGTGCGTGGTCACCGGCGCCGGCCGCGGGCTTGGTAACCTAATGGCCCGCACGCTCGTCGAGTCGGGCGCTTCGGACATTGTCATCATCGACCTGCAACGCCAGGATGCGGCCGCGGCGGCTGAGGAGCTCGCCAAGTCGTTCGTCGACCAGGGCCTCGCGGCCGAGGGAGAGATCAACGCCGTCGGCCTCGGATGCAACGTCGCCGACGAGTGGAGCGTCCAGGCCGCCTTTGCCGAGATCAAGGAGCGCTTCGGGCGCGTCGATGCGCTCGTCACCGCCGCCGGCATCGTCGAGAACTTCCCGGCGCACGACTACCCCACCGAGAAGATCCGCAGGCTGCTCGACATCAACGTCATGGGCACGTGGTTCTGCGGTAGGTTGAGTGTTTGTTGCGTGGCTAACGGCAGCGCTGGAGGCCGCCAAGCTCATGCCTAACGGCGGCAGCATCACGCTCATCGGCAGCATGAGCGGCAGCATCGTCAACACCCCCCAGCCGCAGACGCCGTACAACTTCTCGAGTGGGTACAGAGAGGCAAGACGCACACTGACATGCCGCAGAGGCCGCCGTCCGCCACATGGCCCGCTCGCTGGCCGTCGAGTGGGCGACGCAGAACATCCGCGTCAACTGCATCTCGCCCGGCTACATGCTCACGAACCTGGTGGGTGGTCCTGCCTTGGCCCACGGCTAACCCCTCAGACCAAGGTCATCCTCGACAACGACCCGGTCCTGCGCGACCAGTGGCTGAGCAAGATCCCGGTGGTGAGTCGTCCTGTGGCGCGCCACACCAGCGCTCGCTGACGCACACGCAGGGCCGCATGGGCGACCCGTCCGACCTCGCCGGCGCAGTCGCCTACCTCGCGTCCGACGCGTCAAAGTACACGACGGGCGCCGAGCTCACCGTCGACGGAGGGTACACCTGTGTGTAGGGCGTGGGCGCGGCGGTCGTCGGGAAAAGCATGAACTCGCTTTCGGTTTGTAGCGCGGGGGTGATGTCACGTTAATAGAGTGTCTGGGGCCCGCTGGGCGCGTATGCGCGTGCCACGGCATGCTGAGGAGGCAATCTCGGCTTTGCGGGGCATGTGGGGATGGCTCAAGCCGGGCGCAGTTGTCATGTGCGTCTGGGTTCCAGGCATGCTGCGACGCGACGCACACTCGCCGTCGTCGTTTCGGAAACCTCGCGCATGTGCCTGTGAGAGACGTCGAGGAGGGGGGTGGAATGTGGTAGTGGGCTGGTGGCACGGCGGGATATGCGCGGACGAGTGAGTCGAGGCGAGGTACGCCAGATGGCCCCACATGCCGGCGACTGGCGTGCATAGCGCAGCTCGACAGGCGCAAAGGCAGCGTGCATGGTCCCCGTGGTCTCGTCTGCTTGCGCAGCTAGCTTGTTGCAAGCACCGCGCGCTGGTTTATGCCGACGACACCAGCACCGGGATCTGGGCGGGCAGTGGCGCTTCGCCGACCGACCCGAGCAGTCGGTCAGCAGCCGCAGTCGCCGCGACGGACGAGGCCGGCGGACGACCCTACTACATCTTGATGGCGACACCACGCATCGCATCTCGCTCTGTCCGTCTGTTTGACTGTCTGTCTGTCTGTCTGTACCATCCCCCCACGCTCCGCGCTCTGCAGCTGCATTGCCCCGCCCGCCACCGCGCACGCACGCACATAACACGCGCCGACAGCACCACTCGCCGCCTCATCTCGACCACGCCTACCTACCCCCGCTCATCACAATGGCCACGATCACCGCCAAGCCGTTCCGCCTCGCGCTGCTCCAGCTCGCGGGCCTGAACGCAACCAAGGCCAACAACATCGCTGTCGCGCGCAAGGCCGTCGCCACGGCCGCCGCCGCGCGCCCCAAGCCCGACCTCATCGTCCTCCCCGAGATCTGGAACTCGCCGTACGCCGTCACCGCGTTCCGCGAGTACTCGGAGCGCGTGCCCTCCGTCAAGGGCGGCAAGGAGGTCGCGAGCGAGCTCCCCGAGGGCGAGAGCATCACGGCGCTGCGTGAGATGGCGCGCGACGCGGGCGTCTACTTGATCGGCGGTACGTGTGATGGTCGAGTCGAGCCGAGTCCACGAGACGGGGGCGGGCCTAGCTGATGCCGACGACCCAGGCTCGATTCCCGAGCTCGAGGACGGCACTGAGAACGTCTATAACACCCTCACTGCGTACGACCCCGCCGGTGGGTACACGCGCGTGTTGGCGGCAGCTGACCGCAGGAAACATCATTGCAAAGCACCGCAAGGTCCACCTGTTTGACATCGACATCCCCGGGCGCCAGACGTTCAAGGTGCGTTGTTTGTGTGTGGGGCGCCTCGGGAAAAGGAGTGAAGTGTGATGTGGAACGAGACGAGGATGTGGGGGGCGGGGCAGCTGCCAACGCCGCCGCTGTGCTTCTTTCTCCCATCACTCGTGTCGTGTCCTTTGGTGCGCGCGCGGGGTCTGGCGCAGCAGCAGCAGCCCCTCGCACCGCTGTTCCCGGTGCACTGCTATCCCCGACGCACACAAGGGCACTGATCTAGGAGCGCGGCCGCGCCCTCCAGCACGCACAGCTGACGCAGCGCAGGAGTCTGACTCGCTCTCGGCCGGCAACGAGCTCACGACGTTCGACACGCCGTTCGGCAAGATCGGTGTCGGCATCTGCTACGACATTGTGCGTGCTCTCTCTCCGCGCCACTGACACCCCAGCGCTTCCCGGAGATGGCCATGATCGCGGCCCGTGAAGGTGAGAGGCAGCCATGACGACGAGCCAAGGCGACCCGCTGACACGCACAGGCGCCGTCGCCATGATCTACCCCGCCGCGTTCAACACGACCACCGGCCCCATGCACTGGACCCACCTCCAGAAGGCCCGGTACGTCACTCTGTGTGGGTAACGCGCTGACGCCAGTGCCGTCGACAACCAGATCTTCGTCGCCATGTGCTCGCCCGCGCGCCACCCCGAGGCCGCGTACCAGGCTGTGAGTGGCGCTGCGTCCGAGCCGGCAGCGAGAGGTCGACTCTGCGTCGACTCTGACCTGACTCTGCACCGCTGACACACCCAGTACGGCCACTCGCTCGTCGTCGACCCCCTGGGCAACGTTATTGACGAGGCGGATGAGCACGAGGCCATCATCTACGCCGACATCGACTCCGAGTTGCTGGCGACGACGCGACGCAACCTGCCTGTTACCATCCAGCGGCGGTTTGATGTGTACGCCGACGTGTCCAAGACGTCCCCGCAGTAGAGAGTGGGCTAGAGTGCCGTTTCTTATCAACTAGTATCTTGCTTGTAGGGTGGTGCGTGTGCATGATGCAGCAGGTTCGAGTGATGATGCAACTGCTGTTCGAGCCCACTGAGGGTCGATTACCATTTATTGTATTTGTGTTTCGGCCGACAATAGGAAAAGTGAGACTGGTCGACTAATGATAAAAAATTCCGAAAGGCCGGCAGTGGCGCGGAGCTTGATCACTGGTCGTTGTCGCGTGTCATTGTTGCGCGGGGTGATAGACACTTACTTCCCTTTCGACTTTTAAACCGCAACACTCATCTCGGTCCACGCCACAGACAACTAGACACTACACACCTCACAACCCCCCGAACCGAGCCAAAAACAACTACCACGATGTCGTCTGCCGAGGAGGTGCGTGCCGCTGCTGTGTGCCCGCTGTCGTCCGCAAAGCTGACCACCCCCGCCCCGCAGACTGATCAGGCGATCGAGGTGTGTACCAACCCCGCTATGTTGCCGCCGACCCCCGCTCACCCCCTAGATCTGGCGCTACCGCAAGCTGCTGGGCATGCTCGCGGCCTCGCGCGGTGCAGGCACCTCGTGTATCACGCTCATCCTGCCCCCTCGTGCGTTGCTTTGCCTTGCCCCCGGCCCCGCCGCCGCCGCTCGCGCTCACACCGCCCACAGGCTCGCAGATCTCGCAGGCCAACAACATGCTTACCACCGAGTACGGTACCGCGTCCAACATCAAGTCGCGCGTGAACAGGTGCGTAGTGGTTGTGGTGGTGATGGTGGCGCGCGCTCGCGGCGTGCCCCTCGGTGCCGCCCTTTCCCCCCACGCCGCTCACGCCGCTCACACCCCCCAGATTGTCCGTGCTCTCGGCCATTACCTCCACCCAGCAGAAGCTCAAGCTGTACAACCGTGTGCCCGACAACGGCCTGTGTGTGTTCGTCGGCACCGTCCTTAACGAGGAGGGCAAGGAGAAGAAGATTTCGTTTGCCCTCGAGCCTTTCCGCCCAATCAATACGTCGCTGTACATGTGTGACTCGCGCTTCCACGTCGAGGCGCTCGAGGAGCTGCTCGAGACGGACAGCAAGTGGGGCTTCATCATCATGGACGGTAACGGATCGCTCTTCGGCACGCTCTCAGGCAACACGCGTGAGATCCTGTACAAGTTCAACGTCGACCTGCCCAAGAAGCACGGTCGTGGTGGTCAGTCGGCGCTGCGTTTCTCGCGTCTGCGTGAGGAGGCCCGTCGTAACTACGTCCGCAAGGTCGCAGAGCTTGCTGTCCAGCACTTTATCACCAACGACAAGGTCAACGTCGCCGGTCTTGTGCTTGCCGGTTCCGCCGAACTCAAGACCGACCTCTCGGGCTCGGACCTGTTTGACGGCCGTCTGCTCGCGAAGGTCGTCAAGGTCGTCGACGTGTCGTACGGTGGCGAGAACGGCTTCAACCAGGCCATTGAGCTCGCGGCCGACTCGCTCGCCAACGTCAAGTTTGTCCAGGAGAAGAAGCTCATCCAGAAGTACTTTGACGAGATTGCGCTCGACACGGGCAAGTACTGCTTTGGCATCAACGACACGCTCAAGGCCCTCGACATGGGTGCCGTGGAGACGCTCATTGTCTGGGAGCAGCTCGACACGATCCGCAACAAGCTCCGCAACGCCGCGGGCGAGGAGATTATCGTCTTCTCGTCACCAAAAGACACGGACCGCGAGAAGTTTATCGACAAGGCCACGGGTACCGAGATGGAGCCCACGGCCGACCCGCAGCCGCTGCTCGAGTGGTTCGCCGAGAACTACAAGGACTTTGGTGCCACGCTCGAGTTTGTCACCAACAAGTCACAAGAGGGATCGCAGTTCGTCAAGGGCTTTGGTGGAATCGGCGGTCTCCTCCGCTACAAGGTCAGCTTTGAGGACCTCGGCGACGACGAGGACTATGACGACGAGTTCTACGGCTCCGACTACGACTCGGACATCTAAGCGGGCGATAGAGCAGCCCGGGCGGGCGTTGGCGGCGTATGCGCGCGCACGTCCGAGGCTGGCCGGCCCCGGTCTCCAGCCCGCGGGGGCGGCGTAAAAACGCGCAATCGCGCATGAGCAGGCAGGCGGTAGCATTCGCCCAGCGCATCTCCGAGCGCCAACGAGGGCACTCCGCGCATCATTGTTGTGTGCACATTTGAGAATGCATATGTAACGAGATCTAGGTGTGAGGCGTTTGTGCGCGCGTGCGTGGGTGTGTGTGTGTGCCGCTAGCTAGCTGCCGACCGAGACGGGCCCATACCGCTGGTTGCGGCCGAAGACAGATGCGTGCAGCGGCTCCGGGAGCAGTGCCTGTCCCCATTCGCGCAGGTCAATGGGCTGCGCGCCACGCTGCTCGACCGCCTTGCGTAACCGCGCGCGCACGGCAGCGACGAGGAGCAGGGCGAGACAGACGAGCACAAAGCACGTGACGATGACCTGGTCGCGCGGCGAGTCGCGGCGGAAGCACGTCGCTGTCACATCTCCCTCGGTGCCAGTGCCCGTGTCGTTGTCGAGCTCGGGGACGGTCGCGCCTGGGGTGGTTAGTTGTGCCGTCAAGGGTGGGTTCGCTCGGCAGTCGGCGCCGCGCCGAGGGAGGTGTGCGAGGGACGAGTGGACGGACTGCTTCCCACCCCGTTCGGGTGACCCGACCGATGCGAACGACGAGGTGCAGCGTCCTCGCGGCGTCTTACGTTCAAGGACTCTCGGCAAGTTTCTCGCCAGTCGCCAGCCTGCTTGTCCTCGCTTGGTCGCGCTCCCTCGTCGCGTCCATCATCTCCCAGCGGCTCGCTCGGCGCGGGCGCGGGCGTCGGCTGGCAAACGAGTCGCTCGTTCCCTCGAACCCCTGCTCCTCTCCACCTTGGATGCGCGCTGCTACGTCGCGAAATGCGCCCGCCCACACCTCTACTCACCTTTACATATCTCCAGCTTCTGGTCGAGGCAGAACTGGCGCGTGCAGCTGAGGCAGGGGCGGCTCTTGTCTTCGGGGTGGAGGAGGGGCAGGATCGTCGAGTTGGTGAAGCACTGGCCTGTGGCGCGTGAGCTGATGCATGCATGGTGGGAAGGAGCGCTGAGCTGGGGGAAGACGACGACGACGTCGGCGGTGGACGCTCTGCCGGCGGCGGAGGCGTGGGAGGGAGGGAGTGTGGGATGCGGCGTGCGATTGAGGACAGGTCGACAGGTCCACTCACACTTGCACCAGTATCCGCCGCTCGACTTGATGACCTCTGCATGGGCGACTGGGACGAGGGCAAGGACCGCGAGCACGACGAGGATGAGCAGCCGTCTTGTTGTTGTCCGCATGGTGGTGGTGTAGTGTGGTGGATGCGAAGTTCGAGATGGTGGAGATCGACGACGATGTGCTGCGTGGTGGCGGCGGCGGCGGCGGCGGCGGCGGCGGCACAGTGAGTGAGTGACCCGTGAGGCAGGCACCGCCAGCCAGGGAGGAGCTCAGCTCCCACCAAAGCGCTGGAGGGCTTGGACCCAGCTGCCGCCGACTGGAACAAGATGCAGAGGCACGCGCGTGACACGCATGATGCATGCGTGCAGTAGTAGTCCCACGAGCACCAGCACAAGCACGACATGCACGTACTGCGCACTGCGCACTGTGCACCGCTGGCATACCACCCCTAGGGCCGCATTCCGTGCCGCCAGCTAGACGGAGGTACGCAGCGGGCCACCGACAGTGGATTCCAGCGCTTGGAGCGAAGACGACGCCTAGCCACTTGATCCGGACGACTCTTGTCTCTCTCTCGCCGTGTCAGTCTCTCTGTCTCGCTCGCTCGCTCTCTCTGTCTCGCACAAAGACGCCGTTGGTGCCCACCCCTCTTTGAACGAAATAAAAGGGGGTGCGCACAAGGCTTGGTATTCTGCTCCCCTCCCTTTGCCGCTGCCGCCGCCGTCGCCGCCACCGCCGCCGCCCAGCCTGGTGCCGCTGGCCGCAACGACGTCACGGCAACTTTGCCGTACCAACCCACCACCCACCACCCACCACCGCTCACCTTCCTCCGTCCGTTTCCTCCGCGCGCCGCCTGCCGCCGCCATAAAGAGCAAGGCGTCCTCTTCAACCCACACCCATCAACAACACCCACACCACCTCACATCACACACAACACACACAACACACACACATGCACGCACACGCATAAAAGGTTTGCGTTACAATACCCACAGGCCACATATCCGCATCACTCGCCCCATCTCGACTCGCTATCAGCCCTATCAAGCCCACACCTACCAAAAGAAGAAGCCTTATCCACCACCACCACATCTACCACCACCAGCGGCAGCACCCATCGGCCCACTCCCCCCAACCCCCCCTCCCCTCGGCACCGCCGCCAAGCGCCGTGAGCTCGCTCTAGCACCTTGCCCAGTCGTTGGTCGCCGCCATCCCGCCGCATCCCATACACCGCGCCGCGCCGCCCCTGGCATCTCCAATGTCGGGCGGCAGAGGCGAACGCGGCGCCGAGCGCCCAGAGCCGCCCACGACCAGCAGCGTCGGCGCCCTCTCCTTCCTGCCAAATCTCTTTGGCAGGCGTACCTCGTCCAAGGCGTCGACCACCACGGCCACCGCCCTCGCCCATGGCGCAAGGGCGAGCGCGAGCTCGAGCATCACACGCGAGTCGTTTGACGAGGCCCGCCTGCTCGCATCACCACCGGCAGGCCTCGCACTCCTCCCCGGCAGCATCTCGGGCCAGCTCCCTGGATCCGTGACCCCTACCCTCCCGTCGTTCAACCTCGAGGGCGCTCTCGCGACCATGGAGCACGGCGCAGCAAAGTCTAGCGCCGAGCTCGTGGACACGGTCAAGGCAACGTCGGTCTGGATCGCAAACAATCTCTACGATCATGACTCCCCATCACAGTCAACCGCCCCTGACTTGGCAGAGATGGGCTTGACGCCGCAGGACGTGCGACTGCTCTATGGTCACGCAATGAGATTTGGCGCTCCCGACTCCGACTATGCCCTGCGCACGGCAGCGATTCGGCTTCTCGCCGTGCTCGTTGCTGTTGCACCTCCGCGCGACTCGGTTCTTGATCCTGACCCCGCTGGTCTGCCGTCGTGGGTTACACGGCGGGCAGTGTATGTCATTGTCGCGGCATGGAGTGGAGGCATGCCAGGCTGGGCGTACAACGAGCAGATGTACGTCGAGGTTGCGGCGCTCAAGGCTCTCACCCGGGACGGTGAGGTCATCACGGGCATGGAAGGCATCCTTGGGTGGCTGCTCAAGCTGCTTGCCGGATTAAAAACCGACTGGATTTCGTGGTGCTCGATGGGTGATGGGGCACCAGCCTCAGAGTCCAACACTCGGGAAGCCGCCTTTGGCCCCATTCACAACGCTACCCCACCAGAGACGGCCGCTTCCTTGATCGATCTCGCTGCCGCCATCATTGGGCACCGCGTCGCCCTCTTCGCGCCCCAAGACATCTCGGCGCTAGTGCGCCCCATGATCGAGTTCCTCTGGATCGGCATCCTCGCTGCTGTCTCAGACCCGACAGGCGCCTCCGCCGTCTCAGCCGCCAACTCAGCACACAGCGCGCTGGGCCGACGCTCCCAGCCGGGAACGACTCTAAGTTCGCCCACAGTACCCGCACCACGGACGCTCGATATCCGCCGAGGGTCAAGCTTGACTGTCGGTCGCGTGGAGCCGTTCCCTCTCACAACCACCACACCACCCAAGTCGCCAGGCCGTGGTCGCAAGCACACCGTGCAATGGGCTGGGCCGTTCCGAGCATTATGTCTCCTCATCAACACATTGTTCGAGTCATCTACCATCAACGACGACTTGTTTGACGAAGTGTTTGAGCTGCTATGCTTTGCCTTTGGCCAGGATGACCGGGATGCCATGATGGACACGGCCAACGTGTCCTTCAACCCATCCGAGCTTGTGCGCACCATGCTGGGAAGCAAGAGCGGCCGCCGCGGTGAGCTCGCTCTGCGAAAATCCCTCGAGGGCAAGCTCGTCATTTCGAAGGTCGAGGGGCGCCGAGGAATCGAAGTCGAGCGCAAGGTCACCCGCGGCGCCGTCATTATCGCTCGCCAGGTGACCCAGGATCCCGAGTTTGTGGCACAGACTGGAACCCTGGGTCTCTCGTTCAGCAGCCTGGCACCATCGCTGGTTGACGCCCAATCGACGTCACGGTACCCTCGTGCCGCACCTGCGGAGTGGGCCCGCTGGCAACTTGTAGACGCCGAGATCTTGTCCCTCCTCGACTCGCACCTTTCGAGCCTGGAAACTAACGGCCTGTCTGAGAATCAAGGTGACGACGCTTGGACCGAAGGCGAGGCCGCCTGTGAGATCTTGGACGGCATGATCCGTTTGGTGCAAGGGGCATCGTGAGTGCTGCTGTCCCCGATCTGTGCTGATACCCAGGCCTGAACCATCCCGAACCATTCTTCGCAGCAGCGAATCACCACTGGTGACAACCTTTGGCAGCATTCTTCTCCGAATCCCATCGGTCATTGGCCGCCTCCACTCGCAGCTGCACTCAAGTACCTCTGCCCACGCCGAGTCGCCTCAGCTCAGCCAGCCTCCTCCCTTCCACCATCCCAAGCATGTCGCCTTGCTCCTCGACCTCAGCCCGTACCTGGACGAGGACGCCGCCAATGTCATTATTGACTACTACCAGCGTGAATGTCTGTGCCTGCCATTCACCACCGACTGGGATAAGAACATATGGAAGCTGCTCGAGGCCTTCTGCATGTCAAACGACCTGCCGCTGGCGCGCATGCGAGTGTCCAACTTGCTCTACAAGGACATTTACGGATACGTTCAGGATCAACACGAGTTCCGGGACGAGCTTGTGGCCAAGGTCATCATCCCTTACTTGGATAAGTGGTTGCCAGACGAGACAGACGATGGGCTCCTCACCGACGCCCTCAACGTTCTCGTCCTGGCCGCTGTCGCTGATACCCTTGCCAAGGACGAGGAGCGCCGGCGGACTGTGCCCAAGGCGCAGCTTGATGCCGAAGACCGTGCCCCCAAACCGACGGAAGAGTTTACGAGGTGGCTCGCGACTGGCAGCTTTGACCAGATCCGGGCATTGATCATCAAACTAGCTACCACATCACGGTGCAAGGACGGACAAGGAGGCAGGGTTTCCTCCAACGTCTCCCTCCAGTCCATGGCACAGTCTCCAGCTCCAGACAAGTCGGAACGCGACAGCCGAGAGGGAAGATCACGCGAGGCCAGCGGACTTCGCAACCTCATGCGAACACTGTCGCCCTCCCGCGGAGACTCGTCTGCAGGTCAGATCAACACTGGCAACCTGTCGCAGTTACTCGCAGCCCCTCCAAAGGAGAAGGACGATGACTACTTCCCCCCCTTGGTCTCCAGTGCAAGCCCACCTCAACACCAGAGCTGCAAGTCCTTGCATGCTGCGAAAGCCCTCATCGCCATCTTCACTCGTCTTGCCTTCACCGCTCCTCATGGCGTTGCAGTTGATGGAGAGCCCCTTCGCTGTCCGACAGTGGCTCGTGGCATCATGATCTACCGCGATTGTCTCAATCTTCTCTTCCCTATGGCGGATGGGACCGCCGCATCGGCAGCGCTCTCCAAGGTGCCCGCACGCTGTCCTGCTGCACGCCTGACTATTTTATCGGGAGGCATCCGTCTTCGTGCCGACCGCAAGCACCGTCTCATCTTCCGTGACGACATCAACCGATTCATTTACCCTTATGCCGCGTCCATCTACCGCACCAAGGAGACCGAGGAGGCTGTCCGGACGGCCATGGAGCAGGAAGAGGCACGCAGGCGGGCTCGTGTCCAGCCGTCTGCCGGTCGCGTTGGGGGCGGCAGTGCCGATGACGAACGTGGCCGCTCTGCACGCCAGGGCGAAGCTTCTGCTACAAGAAGTCGCAGTCGCTCAAAGGCGGCTGGCAACCTCTTGCGAACCGCTTCGACTGTCACCGAGCCTCAGTCGTACAATCCGTTGTGGTGCCTGCCGGAGGCTGTCATCTTCGAAACCCCGCTCGACAACCACCCCAGTGACTACTTTGTAGTCTACGACCCCAGCCACCCAGCAGTAGCGAACCAGACCGTTGACCACGTCGAAGGCCTTTGGCTTCCGGTATCCGACTACCTGCGTGTTTTGAACGGCCTGCTGCGCTGGGAGCACGACTGGGAGTTGGTCTCTTACGTTCTTTGCTTTTTGCCCCAGCAGCTTGGCAATAAGCACTTTTTCCATGGTGCTCGTGCTGCCCATGAGCTCCGGTCGCTCCTTTCGGTACTTTGCGGTGGTATCCTCGACTCCGACAACCGATGGGAGCGTCGATTCAATGTTCCGTCATTCATCAAGCGCCCGCACATCAACGCCCTCGCCTACCAGTCACTGTCGATCTTGATCTCTTACAAAAACGTCATGGATCGGTCCGAGTGCGACCGCCTTCTCCAGTCCCTCGTCGCTGGGCTGGAGGGTAACAGCATGCTCGCCAAGCCGTGTCTCCAGGCGCTCACGATTTGCGTGTACGAGCTCGAACAGAACATTGCCAAGCTCATGCCTACCATCCTCCGCAAGATGCAGCAAATCCTCTCGACACCAGTCGTCGCCGTACACATCCTCGAGTTCCTCGTCGCCCTCGGCAACAGCAATCTGTACCGCAACTTTACCGAGGACCAGTACCGTCTTGTATTCGCCGTGGCCATCGGCTACATTGCGGAGCACAACACGAGGACGGGTGCTTCGGCATCGGCTGCGGACTTTGCCAACTCGCGTGAGGCATACACTCTCTCGCAGCACGTCATCGGCCTCGCCTACCATGCCATTTACCTCTGGTTCCTCACTCTCCGTGTCGCCCAGCGACCACGCTATGTCTCTGAGCTTGTTCGCGGCCTCATCCACGCAAAGCCTCAAGGCGCTGCAGTAGATGAGCGCAATGAAGTGTGCTTTGACTGGATGTCGAGGTATGCGTACGGCAACGCCGACCCCAAGCCCGCGCAGTCGTTCCTCTCGCAGGTGGTGATGGCCACGGGACAGGAGCAGCCGTCCAAGTCGCAGTCATGGGTCCTTGGCGGCGCCATTGTCACCGTCACTTCGCACCCTAGGACCGGATGGGCGACGATTACGACGACCCGCCCCACTGGCCAGACATCGGTCGTTTGCAAGCTCGAAAACGTCCCTCTGCTTGATCTCGGAGAGGCTAACGCCGACCTGGTTTCGCTCCCGGCTACCCTCATGGCCAACCGCGAGCAGAAGCGCGATGTCAACGAAGTCAGCAACGCAAGCGGCGACAACACGCCTACTGGCAGGACCCCTGGAGATACCACGCCGGCCAGTGGCACTGGTCCGCTCCCCACAGCAAGTGACAGCCTCGATCCACGCAAGATTGTCGCCCTCAAGTCTCCCGACCCTAACCCGGAGCAAGACGCCAACCTCCCCGCTGGGTTTGTCTGGAGTGGCGCCGCTCCCTCGCAGCGTCGAAAAGACGTCATGGTCGAGCCAAGCTATCTCGCGCTCCAGCTCCTCTCATCGTACCCTAACAACACTGTCTTCACCCCTCGTGGCCAGTACGTCCCCCGCGAGCCCAAGTTTGAGCGCGCGATCCGCACCCTGCACAACACGCCTGTCATCAACACGTACAAGATCGCTGTCCTCTACGTCGGCCCTGGACAAAAGACGGAAACGGAAATTTTCAGCAACACGGACGGCTCTCCGCTCTACCTCGACTTCCTTGCGGGCCTTGGACGCGTCATCAAGCTCAAGGGCCAGGAGGACGTGTATACGGGTGGCTTGGACAAGAACAATGACACGGACGGCGAATACGCCTACGCTTGGTGGGACGACCTCGCACAGACCGTGTTTCACGCACCGACCCTCATGCCCAACGTGGAGCACCTCCCCGACTTCTCGAACAAGAAGCGGCTCGTCGGAAACGACTTTGTCAAGATTGTGTACAACGAGTCGGGCAACGACTTTGCCTTTGACACGATCAAAACGTCTTTCAACTTTGTCAACATTGTCATCTCGCCGTATGCGACCCGCGATATGGCCGAGGCAGGCGCCCTCGCCCGCCCGACACAGGACGCACCCATCCGCTCGTCGGCCGACGAGTACATTGAGGACACAGAGGACTACTTCAAGATCATGCTGCAGCGTGCGCCTGGAATCCCCGACTTCTCCCCGATTGGAGAGTACAAGCTTGTGTCGAGGCGCAACCTGCCCAACCTGGTGCGCCAGATGGCGCTGTATGCCAACAGCATGGCTGTGCGCTTCCAGGAGTGCCAGAAGGCTGTCGACGCCGCGAGCGCAGAGTACATTACGCTCTGGCGCACGCGGTACCAGCACATCAAGCGAATCAAGGACATGCTGCCGCCTCTCGAGGGCATTGACCACAAGGACGCCTTCGAGACCGAGGAGGCCCTGCGCGACTTTACAAAGATTTTCGGCCAGCCGACCACGACGCTGGGCGAGTAGGAGTGTGTATCGTCAGACTGGATCGACCCAACCCAAAACTGCCATTGACTGGCACTGCAATGCAACGAATGGCGCGAGCGCCCGATTCCCCTTCATTTATCCTATCCATGCCGCGTTATACCCTACTATAGTGGGATCAGCATAGTGTATGATGCATCTTTGAGCCGGGACATGACATGCCTGACTCGACGCGATGCGGCCTTGGTTGACGTTGGTGCGAAGCGATCAGGCCGAGGTTATAATGATCGTCGCAGGGCCGATCCCAACATCGAAACCGAGGGAAAACACACTCACACTGTTGGTGAAACGGTATCATGCGTCGTTGCCATATAGAGATTCGACGCGGCAGGGGTTCGACTCCCTTACAGTGTAGAAGAGGAGGAGCGCGTTAGCGAGCTCCTGTTTTAGAGGCTGGTGCGAGCGCCGACGTGTCTCGCTCGCACCAGGGTGCAAGATTGCATGTGGCGGGCCGGGCGTCTGTCCGTCCGCGTTTTCTACCCCCGCGCCCCCGCCACACCAGCTGATACTAATACATTGTCTACATGCCCCCCCGCGGCCGCGCCTACGCCTTGGCCTTCTTCTTGATCCCGAGGAGCTTCTGCATGCCCTCGCGTTTCCGCTTGGCCTGCGCCGCGGTGGCCGCAGGCGCCGCCTTCGCCGCCGGCTCGGGGAGCTTGCCGCGCGCCGCGAGCAGCGACGCGACGCTCGGCTCGCCCGCCGCGCTGGCCTGCGCGCTGCGCTTGATCGTCACTGCTGTGGCTGCTGGCGCGTCCTCCTCCTCGTCCTCGGCCACCTCGGCGCCGCTCTTCCGCTGCGGGAGCTTGGCGAACACCTTTGCGACGAGCTCGTCGTCCTCTGCGTCCTCGGCCGCGCGGCGCGCCGCCTCCTCCTTGTTCGCGCGCTCGCGGTGCAGCGCGTCCAGCAGCGCCTCGGGGTCGTCGCCCACACGGCTGGTCTCGAGGCGCGCGTTGCGCTGCCGCAGGTCGGCGAGCTCCTCCATCACCTCCATCTCGCGGCGCGACGCCTCCTGGCTCGCCTCGAGGTCGGCCATCGCGTCCCGCGCAGCCTTGTCCTCGCGCGCGTTGCCCTCGCTGTCGTACTCGTCGTCGTCGGCCGCGTCGGGCAGGTACCCCGCCTTGTTGCCCGGGTCGTTTTCCGCCCAGTTTTCAAAGTTGCGCGTCGCGCCGTGCTCGACCACAAAGTCGCCCTGCTTCGGGTCCGTCTTGAACGTGATCTCTGACGAGCAGGTCGGGCATTTCTGCGAGCGGCGTGTTAGCTGACTGACCTGTCTTGCGCGGTACAAGCCCCCACTTACAATGTAGAACCGGAACACCTTGACGCCGAGATACTCCTCGCCGACGGCTGTCTCCTTCCTCGCGTTGAACTTTTTGCCCTTGTCTGCGTTGGTGGTTAGCGATGCTCGTTCCGGCAAACCACACAACTTACAGACATACTCGCCGCAGCGCTTACAACGCATCGAGAAGGGCGCCATCAGGCGGACCTGCATCTGCGGGTCCTTGACGCCGCCCTTGCGCCGCTTGATCTTGGACGGATCAAAGTCGGGCGGGAAGCTGGCGTGTTAGCTGGCGCGTCTTCTGCCGAGCCTGAGATGTACTTACTATTTCTGTGGGGGTGTACGCAGAGTCCAGAGGGCGACGATGAAGGCGGCAGCGGTCAGCGATTGTTCAGACGAGGGGATCACACAACTCACGTTTAGGACCTTACGTTCGGACATCTTGGCTGGTTATTCCGGGGATAGAGTGTGGGTGAACCCTGCTGGGACCTCTCTGACGCCGTAGACAGCTTGTTGCCGCCTGACGATGACAAGCTGAAGGTGGACAAGGATGAAAGAGCCGTCGGGATGCGTCTCCAACTGTTAAAGAGCCGAGTTGCATCCAACTCGGGTGGCAAATGGAGTCCAGTTTGATCCCGCGATCAGCTCCTCCTACACTCCTCCTCGACCTTTACGACAGATGTGGACGTGCCATGCATTGCAGTGACTAGTGTACAAGGGCCTTGCTCACAGCCCAACTCCCCCACGGCATGTAGCCGTCGTGCGGGAGCCGAGCATCGTGGCGACCTCTATGGATCGCGGGCTTGACAGTTACAGAGGCTTTGATGGCCGGGAAGAAGGCGCTCAAGACCAGTGGGTATCTCACGGCAGCCCCTTCTCTCTCTCTATAATGCCCGCGCGAGCGACTTCATCGTGAAAACGCACGCACAGGCGGCCGGAGGTGTCGGTTCATTACTCGTAGACGTGGCGTGAAAACGAGGCAATAGTTGTTGGTTGTATGAGGATTGTAGGGCGGCCGTCGTGTTGCGTTGACGCTTGGTCGCAAGCTCGAGCAGGTTGATGGGGAGTGGCGAGGTTGAGGGGATTCTACTGTCACAAACATTGAAAGAAAAGGAAATATCGGAGGCTGCAAGGTACCCTGGATGGGACGAACGGCGGTAAATACTTGTAGAACCGTGGTGCACAGATGAACGTGATGAAGCCTGGGGGGCAATGGTCAGCAAGACTCGCAAAGGCAGCAGCCAGCGAGATCCACTCATCCACTCACGTCTCGCTCAGTGCATCTGAGTGCCAAAGTTCTCACGGGCCCGGCGGAACATCATGAAGATCTCGTCGTCCGCGCGAACAAACGGCTGGTCCCAGAAGCCGTAGGTCGGGTTTTCGAGGAGTTCAACAAATGTAACGATGAGGCCCCATGGGTGGGGGCGCGCGACAATGACGCGCTCGAGGAGAACGCGCGCGATACGTTCAGGGATCGCAGACTCGGTCGAGATCTTGAACAAGTAGAGCATGAACGACGCGAAGAAGAGCGTGTGCGCCGAAGGGAAGCGGAGCTGGTCGGCCACAACCGACAGCAGCAGGTACTGGCCCTCCGCATCCAGCGCGTGGGCGAGGTTGACCAGGAGCAAAACTCCAGGGTCCTTGGGGTCAAACTCGGCCACATGGTTGGTCATGTAGTGGCGCTGAATGGCAGACGTGCCGATGTAGAAGACGGTCGCGTGGAGCAAAGTGTTGTTCCACACCGTGGTCGTCGTGCCATCAGGCAGAGTCTTCTGGACCGCAATGCGGTTCTTGAGCTCGGCGACAATGGCGCCGCCGGTGGGGCTGCCAGTGTGCACGTACTGGTCGATGGCGTTCTTGACGTTGCCCGAGTTGAGGGCGCTGACGTGGTCCGAGCGGACGCGAGGGAACGACTGCATGTCGGGAACAAGCTCGTCGAGGCGCTTGTACCAGTCGGGAAGCGCCGCCTCGGACGTCGGGAAGGCCGCCAGGATGATGTTGCGGAGCTGAACGCAGTGCGCAGGGATCGTGGTCGACAGAGTGTGGTAGTACTCGACCAGGAAGCCCGGGAAATCGTGCATGAGCACGAGCAGGATGCGCAGCGTAGCACGGTACAGGCTGCGCGCCGGCGGCGAGAGCTCGGTCGAGGCCGAGCTGATGAACGGCGCAACGAAACGCAGCAGCCACATGAGGCACCTGTGGTAGTCGGCCCAGCCCTCCTGACGAGGGGCACCAAGAAGCTTGGACATGAACAGACGGTGCGAGATGATGGAGATCCAGCCGAAAGCGAATCTCGGGGCGTACGTGGGCTGGACAATGCCGAGGACGTTGGCAATGCTCTTGAGACAGCCGAGCGATGTCTCGGGAAGGCTAGCCTCGATGGAGTTGATCTCCGAGAGCATGCTGGTGAAGAAGCGCGTCCAGGGGCGCTGGTCGAAGCGTTCCTCGGTGTCAAGCTGCGCTCGGACAAGGCTGTACGACATGATGGTCACAATCTTGTTGAAGTAGTAGACGGTGCGCGTGACACTGCCGGGACCACTCTTGTCGCCGTAGTTCTTGACGATCAGGATGATGAGCTTGGCGAGGGCGTCCGTGCCGTACCAGTGCTCCGACTTGGTGTCGCACTCCACGGCGGCCTTGATGGCGGTGGTGTAGAACGCAGTCGAGACGTCTTCGCCGCCGAGGATGTTCTCGTTCTGCAGCCACGTGATGTAGGGCACAAACGAAACCTCGGGCGTGTTGGGGTTCTCGGAGAAGAGGCGCACCCACTCGAAGAAGTAGTGCTGCAGGCGCTCGTGAACCTTGGGGTCGATGGGCGTAAGCTTGGCGCCACCGACGCTGTCGCCACGGAGATCCTCGAGGAGCTGGTCAGCGGCCTGAGTCGACTGGCCAACCTCCTGGGCCTTGAGGAGCGCCGTGATGCTGGCGGCGAAGCCGTTGCGGGGAATGAACGCCTTGGCATCCAGCGAGCACTCGCGAATGAGCTGGGCGGTGAAGTCCAGCACGTCGGGAGTGAAGCCACGGCCCATCACCTTGGCAAGCTGGGCGTCGAGCTCGGCCACGCGGATGAACTCGGCGCGGATCAGGACAACAGTGACAGGCACGTTGAACTTGCGAGCGTCCTCGGCGTAGACGAGCCACTGGCGGACCTCGCGGTTGACCTTAGGAGCGTACTGGCAGAGCTGCCTGAGAAGCACCACGTAGATCTCGCGTCCAAGAGGCGACTCGGTCTTGTAGAGGAGCTGAACAACCTTCTGGGCAATAGCCAGAGTAGTTGCCTCGCGCTGCACGGACGAGTGTGCGAGGACAATGACAGTGCGGGTGAGCGAGTGGAGGTCATGGTCCTGCTCGAGCTGCGAAATGGCGGTGGCAGACGAATGAGCAATCTGCTTCTCGATTTCGGCAATGATCTCGTGGAACTTGTCGACAGTGGCGTGCGGAGGAAGAACCTGTTCGCCCTGGTCGTTGTAGCGCGGCGAGGGGCCACGCTTGACCTCGGGAGGAGGAAGGCTTCCGTCGCCCAGACCAAGGTCGCGGTAGCCGACAGGGTAGTTGTCCGCACCACCGTTGATATGGGCCGACTGCAACTGCTGCTGCTGTTGCTGAGCCTGCTGCTGCTGAGCCTGCTGCTGCTGCTGGAGGGCGCGAGCAGTCTCGCCAAAGTCCTCGTAAACACGCAGCTGGGTTGGGGTGAGACCACCCTGTCTGAGCATGAGTGGGTCCGGAAGAGCAGTGTGCGAGATGGCAACGCCGAACGACGCACCGTCCCAGAAGGGCTGCTGGCTGCGGGCATCGCGGTGAGCCTTGCGAGCAGCAAACTGGGGCTGGAGGTTGACGTCAATGTCGCGGACGGCCTTCTCCATCGCAGCCTTGCGGATAATGTCGCAGGCGACATCGAGGTTCTCGTTGACGACACCGGCGATGACAGCGTCGGGCACGTTCTCTTCGGTGAAGCCGTTCTGACCGACAAGGGTGCGGATGTTGTTCATCAGGCTGGTGCGAAGGGGCTCCTTGCAGGTGACGAGAGCAAGGTTGCCCGCAAGGTTCTGGACCATCAAGTGGGCGGCCTTGCGCATCTTTCCAGAATCACCCTCGGTGCCAAAGTCCTTCTGAACAAGGTCGCGAGACGAGATACCCGCAATGGTGACAGAGCGCTCCACAACCGGGGTGACGATCTCGCGGATGGCGCGCTCGATTGAGTGCAAGACAATGCGCTTGAAGGTCGGCGCCTGGAGAACGCCGAGGTCCGAGTTGAAGTGGAGGTACTCGGGAAGCTGGCGGACAAGCTCGTCGACATTCTCAAGGAACTGGGCGTGGGCAGCCTGCGCAGCCTGCTCGCTCTGCATGGCCTGGATACGCGCGAAGGGGTCATCGAGCGACGGCTCAGCGAAGCGCTGACCGCCGTTTGACACCTCGTTGCTAACAAGCTGGCGCTGCAGCTCGACCTCGAGTCGGTTGGGAACTGCAGTCTGGGGCTGAGGCGGCGGCGTATGAGTACGGATGAGGTCGGACGGCTCAACAGACTCGAGCTGGATGTCGAGCTTGCTGAACAGAACCTCGATCTCGAACTTCATGTTAAGCTTGAGGTCACCGTAGTGGTACAGCTCCACGAGGACTCTAATAATCGCATGGAACCACGGGTTGGGAATGTGGAAGACCGGCGAGTCCTTGCACGCAATCATAATGTTGCAGACGAAAGGAATGGCAACAATGAGGCGCTTGTTGTCGTAGCCCTGGACCAGGAGGTCCTTGATCGTGAGCTCGCGGTGCTTGATCGGCAGCTGGCGAGCAAGGGTGATGCGGCCTAGCCATAGCGCGATAGTCTTGAGGGTCGTGCGGTCGGCCGACGAAGCCACGGTGGACTCGGCGTTGAGGAGATCACGAGCCTTGCGGTACGTCTCCCACAGGACGTGCTTCTCGAGCAGTGGCGAGTTGATGAGGTCGAGCAGCTGGATGTACAGGTCGTGGCGGTTGGCCTCGAGACTGACACGCACGTCAATGAAGTAGTGCGCAAACCAGCGTGAGTACTGCGGCTCGAAGATCTTGAGCAAGTCCTGCGACTTCTGCTCGTAGTTGCTCGGGGCGATCTGGTTGATGATGAACATGAACTGGTCACGCAGCTTGGGGTCCGGCTCCTTGAACTCGTCATCACCTTCCTCGATGAGGACCGGAAGCTTGAGGGCCGGGAAGGCAAGCTTGACACCACCCTGAAGGTCGAGCTCCTCACGCTCGTTGAGAGCGGCGTGGATGTCGTTGATGTAGCTCGGGTGCGACTCGTGGAGAGCAGGGATCTCGAGGAGAGAGCGGCACAGGCCCGGGAAATCGACGAGCGAGGCACGAAGCACACTAAGGGCGCTGATGCCAAACTGGTAAGGCGGCTCATGGGGAGGCGTCTTGCAGGCGTCGAGGACGTAGCGGGTGGCAACAAAGGCCGGCGTGTCCTTGACCAGGCGGTAGTCGATGATGGCTCCAAAGAGGATGCCAGTCATAGCAAGCTCGCGCTGGGGGTAGGTCTTGATAAACTTGTACTCGTCAAAGAGCGAGTGGAGAGCAGCAGCGAAGAGCTCGCGCTCGTTCTGGTCGTCCGACTTCTGGTAGGCCTTGAGGTCTTCAATAACCTTGTCCAGGGTGAGGTCGTTGTCCTCGCTGTACATCTGGCGGTACATTTCGTCGACCTGGCTGGTGATAGCCTTGCTGTACGCAGCAACCTGGAAGCCCTGCTCGTCCTTGGATCCGGGGCGAAGGTTGAGTAGACGAGGGTGGAGGATGAGGACATCGGTGCGCAGGGTCTTGAATCTGCGAATGTCCTCGGCCGTGAGATTCTCAGCGTTGCGAATAACGCGGATGAAGATCGAGTAGGCCTCGTCCGAGAGGGTGAAGTGAGGCGGAGGGACCGACTCGGGCTGGTGCTGGTGGTCGATCTCGAGGCGAACCTTGTGCTCGACAAAGTCGAACATAGCCTGAAGGAAGTCATCGCCGTTGACGGCGACGCTGTCGGCCAGCCAGTCCTCCAAGGTGAAGTACTCCTTGCTCGAAGACAACGAAGCCACGTCGAGGGCGAAGTGGAGGTTGTCGCTGGCGAGAAGCTTGTCCAGGATCTGGAGATCCCAAGCAATCTCGACAACCTTGCCGAGGTTGTTCTCGTCCTCGCCGTAGAACTCTGCCAGGACATCGAGAAGACCAGTGGGGTTGAGCTCCCAGAGTTTCTGGAACACGAGCTGGGGAGAGGCGAGAGCCGAAGGCGGGTTGATGAGGTAAACCTCGAGAATCTTGGAGTGCATAGTGGTGATGGGCGTAGGGAGGGGCTTGGGAAGCTTCTCCAAAGCAATCAACACCAACTCAGGGGCGAGGCTGGCGGCACGGTCGAGGAGCTCGGTCGCGCGGCGGCCAATGTCGACCAGCTCCTCGCGGTCGCTGGCATCCTCCGAGTCGGCTAGGGCGCACGCCTTGATGAGGACCTGAATCAAGCCCAAAGTGTTCCACAGACCGGCAGCTTGGACATCCTTCGCTTGCTGGCGGACAATCTTGCTAACGTGAGCGTCAGGGGCGTACGGCTCGACAATGCGCGCCACCGTCTCGGGCGAGGGCGACGTCGGAAGCGTGAAGAGCGGGAGGGAGTCGGGCGCAAGGGTCGACAGGTTGCGAAGAACATAGAGGAGGGACGATAGGTTTGTCCAGCTGGGGGCGCTCGGGGAAGCAGGCAGGAGGCCAGCCAAGGGCGAGACGGGGGTCTGGGGAGGGACCAAAAGAAGGCTCGCGGCAAGGGGAAGGGCCGAAGGATGAGCCAGAGGCGACTGGGGCATGTCAAACGAGCTGACAATGTCGATCCAAGGCACCGAAGTAGTCGCACAGATGCCGCTAATAACACCGTGGAAGTCGACGGCGCGGCCGTCCTGCAGTCCGCGGCAAAGGCCATGGAGCGTGCGAATGATCTCGTCGGTGATCGCCTGCTGGTTGGGCTCTTCCAACAGATAGGGACCCCACCAGCGAGAGATGACCGCCTCGACGGTGCTGGAGTCGCCAGTCAGGTTGTCGCCCAGCTCAAAGAGGATGTCCTCCAACGGGATCGAGCCGGGGGTGCGAGGAGGACCACCGGGAGACAGCGTCGACAGCGTCTGGAGAACAATCGCGGGGGACGTAAACTTGATCGTCAGCGACTGGAGGAGATAGCCGCGCTGGGGCGAGTTGAGAGGAGACGGGTGCGGCGACGTGGGGTTGGTCGGCGTGGGGGGCCTGGATGCCACGCCCGTCGTGCTGCCCGAGCTCGAAGGACGAGGGTAGACTGCGAGCATCAACGTGCGTGCCTCCTGGAGTGTCAAGTCGTCCTGCGGAAGGTTGGGAATGTTGGTCGACCAGAAGGGGACACCCGACCTGAGAAGCTCGGTCGCAGACTGGAACGTCTGGTGAAGCGCCTGGAGGATGAGGTCGTGTGAGGGATGGGTCGACGGGAACACCTGGGGGTTTGACAGGGTGAGAGCAGACAGAGAGAACATGATGGCAGGAGGGAGGTTGAAGAGGCGCAGCGAGGGCAGTGGGAGGGGCGTACCCTGCGAGGGCGAGAGCATCGTGAGGACAAAGTGGGGGGCCAGCGCGACGTCGCGTGCTGCGCGGACTGTCTCTGTCGCAAGGAGACGCCAAGCGAGAGCCGCCGGGCCGGCTGTGGGGATCTGCGGGGGCGGCGCCGCTGGGTCGTCCTTGTACTGCTGCGAGTGCTGGATGAGGACCTGAATGACGGGCGCGGCGACGACGGCGGTGCGGCGCACAAAGTGATGGTACATTTCTGGGCCGTGGGTCGAGGCGAGCTGGCAAAGTGTCAGCACAACCAACTGTACAGTGTTCCAAGTACGCACGGCTCTGATCTCGGACGCCGCCTTGTCAAACGAGTCCTCGGTAAAAGTGGTCAAGAGGAAGACGATCTGGGCGCGCACAATGGCAGCTGTGCCGCTGGCCCCACCTGGGCTCGCTGGGCCGCCGGCGGCGCTGCCGTTGTTGGCGTTGGTGCTGCCGGCTGGGCCGTTGCCAGCAGCAGCGGCAAAGCCGGGCGGCGGGCCAGTCCTGGCGACCCCGCCTCCCAACCCGGGAGGAGGGTTTGACATGGACGCGTGTGTTGTGGAGGAGTGAGGTGGTGTGTGGGGGAAGGGGGGGAAGATGCGAGAGCTGGCGAGGCTTAGGAACGATGCATCCCCGTGTTTGCGGGGGTGAGGATGTCGGGAGAGGGGGGATGCGGTGCCGGGGCGAGGTGCCAGATGTCGCTGTGGGTCGGCGTGAGCCTGTGTGATGTGTGTGTAGTTGTGTGTGGTTGAATGCGGAGGAGGAGATGAGGTGATAAGTCGCTGTGGTGTTGGTTGGCCGAGTGTGTGCGGTGAGTGTGGTGAGTGCGGCGCCAGTGACAGAGGCGAGGTGAGCCAGCGAGCGAGCGAGGGATGCAAGAGGGACGGACGCAAGTCAGATCCCGCCAGCCAGAGTGCGCGGCAGTGGTGGCACTCGGACTCTGGAGGGCGCGAGGGCGCCCGCCAGCCAGCAGCAGCCAGCCAGCCAGCCAGCCTGCGCCAGTAAGCCTACTACCTCGGTGCCAGCCAGCCAGCCTGCCGGCCTGCCTGCACCTGCGCCAGTGGCCCTGGACGGCACTCGCTCCCTGGTGATACAAACGGGGGCATCCTCCCATCGCACCGCAGACGTAACTTGCAATGTCCGGAGTTAATTATAATGCCGAGTGGCACTTGGCCACAGAGGCCAGCTCCGAGGCATGCGTGCATCCCGACCTCCCATCCCACCTTTGTGCATGCATGCATGATCCCTTGACAGACATGCATGCGCAACACGGCCCACACACACCACACGCCCGCACCACTCTAAACCACGTTCATATGCAACAGAGACATTAAACTAGTATTATACAAGGGCACGCTCGGCAATGTGGCCAGCCACCCAGCCAACCCTCGCTGCTCGCTGCCACACGCCGTCGCTCAAGCCTTGGTCTCGTCGTCGGCGTGGTACACCTCGTCCCACTCGCCGCTCTCGATCATCTCCTTGACAATGTCGAGGCCGCCCACAAGCTCGCCGTTGAGGATGATCTGGGGGAACGTTGGCCAGTCGTTGACGCGCTTGAGGCCCTGGCGCACGTCCTCGTCGGACAGAATGTCAAACCATGCAAACTCGACGCCCTTCTCGCGCAGCAGGCCGACAGTCTTGCGCGAGAAGCCGCAGCGGGGTGCAGACGGGTTGCCCTTCATGAACAGCACGACCTTGTGCTTGTTCATCAGTTCGTGGCAGCGCTGCGTGATCTCCTCCTCGGTCCGGGGGCGCTGTGGGTCGGCGTTGGACGTGGCAGTCGCCGTCACGTTGGATGATGGGGCCGCAGTGGCCGAGTGCTGGGCGACCAGCGAGTGGAGGAGCGCGGCGTCGGCGCCAGAGTGGCGAGCGAGGAGCGTGTGGCCCTGTGGGATTGACGTGTGGAGTTGGGGGTGGAAGTGGACGCGAACGGGTGCCACGGTGTCATGAGGCGTGAAGTTGCAACAGTGAGCGCGTCGACAGGTATGTCCATGACGCGGTGGGATGTGTGGCAACGGTCGTTATCAGATTAGGGCTTGGTCAGCGACGCGATCTCGAATGAAACGGTGGCTGTGAGTGCGGCGCTGGGGGAAGGGGGAGAGCGTGCACGCCACACCACTGCAGTGCACTGCAGTGTATAGCAGCACCAATACCCCCGTGCCCATCGCACGCTCTCCGCCGCCACAGCCCACTCACGCGGAGGATGATGAAGCTGGGCACGGCCTCGATATCGAAAGACTCGGAGATGTCCGCGAGCTCCTCGGCCTCGATCTGCGCGTCAGCACCGCTGCTCACGCGCATCACGCACGTTCAGGAAGAGCGTAGTGGGGAACTTGGCCGCCTCGCCCTCGACGACCTTGTTGAACTCGGCGCACGGCTCGGCCCACGGCGCCCAGAAGTTGAGCACTGAGACGCGGTTCAGGTCCGCCGAGAGGAGCTCCTTGAAGTGCTCGGGCGAGGTGACGGTGACGAGGTTGGCCATGGTGGGTGGGGGGTGGGTCGGTGGAAGTGTGAAGATGTCTGCTGTCGCTGTTGTCGCGGCGGTCGCTGAATGAGCAAGCAAAACACACGTCGCGGTGATCGTTTCAGTTGCCATCGAAATCACATCATCATTGTCAGCAGCGGGCTGGACCGAGGTCACGTGAATAATGACGTGGATAATGCGTATCAGGAGGCACATGCGGCGCCTGATGTTGCAGCGCGTCTCGACTTTGTCGAGCAGCGAGATCAAGCAGCAGGCAGCTCATTCATCCAACAACAACAATAGCAATAACACCATCTCGAGCTACTACGGCCGAGCAGCGAGTAAACGGCGAAGCAAGTGCATCAACGTAGCGATATAATAGACAACCGGTTCGACCTGCGGCATTCCCCCGACCTACCTACCTCACCTTCTCGAGTAAACAATGGCCGACGTTGACATGGGCGGACGCAGTAAGTCGACAGGGCGGGCTCCAAGAGGCTCAAGTTATGCTGTGGCACCCATTACCTGCGGAGCTCTGCCCCACCTCGCAGACTTCACGACACTGACACGCATTTCCTCATCTCTGACCAACCTGCCTTCCTTCTTCCACTGCCACTCGACCGCCGCCAACAGCCGGAGCGAACGGCAAGGACGACCACGCGTGGGCCGCTCGCTGTGAGTCAGCTGACAAGTGCTCGACTGTAGTAGCTAACTCCCTCCCCAGCGGTCGAGGGCTGGATCATCATCGTCACGGGCCTGAATGAGGAGACGACCGAGGAGGACCTCCAGGACCTGTTCGGGGAGTTCGGCGAGGTCAGGAACCTGTCCATGGCGCTTAACAGGCGAACGGGTTATGTCATGGTGAGTGGGTGTGGGGTGTGGTGGGCAGTGGACTGGTGGGGTGGGGAGTGGAAGTGGACTCGTGGGACGTCGGCAGTCGGAAGGAGAAGACAGAAGACTCAAGTCGTGTTTCGACAAGGTCTCGAACCCGGCGAGTCGCCCTCGCGACAGCATTGGAGAATGGGGCACGCAACTTTTGGGCAGAATGCGTGTCATGTGTCGCGCCTCTGCCGATATCGCGAGTCTCTGGAAGCCAGCCGCGGTGCTTCGTGGCACAGCGTTGCCGACCCTGGACCGGCGATTGCCTCGAGACATTGGCGCTTCCTTCACAGCTATGTCACAGCCTCGTTGAGAAGAGAAGACATGGCTGCGAAATGGAACAGCATGCACAGCGTGCATGTCATGTCGAGCGGTTCGCCTGCACAGCGAGTCCAGGCGGCGGTGACCTTGGCCTATCTTCTGCCAGGCTGTACCTCCACCATCGCAGCTCCCAAGTCCTACCCCACCACAGCTTTACGCTGCCATCGCTAACGCACCCAGGGCTACGCGCTCATCGAGTACGCGAACAAGGAGCAGGCCGAGGCGGCGATCAAGGAGACGGACGGCACCGAGTTCCTGGAGAAGAAGATTAGCACGTGAGTGGCTGAGCAAGACGGTCTCCGCAGCCGCTGACGTCTGCAGCGACTTTGCCTTTGCCAAGGGTCCAGGAGGCGGAGCACGCCGTGCACCGGGAGGTGGACGCCGGGGCGGTGGTCGCGACCGCTCGTTGTCTCCCAGCCGTCGGTGAGCGGGGTGTGTTGTCGGCAGTTAGACGCAGTGTATGCATGAAGGATGTACATGGGCTGGGCTGTGTGGGTTGGGCCGATCCGGCAGAGAGTTGCGTGCCGCGTGCCATGATGGCGTCAGTGCTTTGTTGCTGGCGTGACTGATACGAGGATGGAAGATCATTAGAGACTACGTCGGTCGTGATAGTCGGGCATGATTACCGCTTGATCTTCTAATCCCTATTCCAGCTGTTTCGATGGGATATGAGACGCAGGGTTGGGCCAGGTGGAGTGCAGGGCGACGCCGTGTTTGTTTCCCTCCCCGCCGCCGTCGCCTCCCGCATAGGGTCTGTCGCTCCGCCTAGAGTCCTGCAGGAGCCTCGTCGGCCCACAGGGCGGGCATGTGGGCGTGTGAGTGCTGTAATGTCGGCGTGGTGCTAGGCTAGGGCGAGCGCGCCGGCGCCGCGCCGGCTGAAATCTTCAATGGGATGGGAGTCGCCACTGACCGAATCGAGCCGGAAATGAAGGCATCCACAATTGCGTCTCGCGGCCCACCAGCACTCCCGCCGTCCCGTCGCGGGCGTAGCGAGCAGTAGTGAGCAGTTGGTGAAAACACTCGAACAACTATACAAACGTGGAGCGCAGAGCGCGCGTGTGGACAACGACGACGACGAAGAAGAAGCACGCACACAAGTACACTGCTCGTCGCGTCTTTGGATCTCCACCTTGTCCACGACCCGACCGACGCCGGCAGGCATCGCCTTGACGCTACACTGCCCACCGCCGCTGTTGCCACAGACACAGCGTTTTGACTCTCGGCCCCTCGACCCGTCCCTATAAATTACCCCTCTCGCTTCAACTCGTGCTTGCTTGCTTGCGCGTGCTGGCTGCTGCTGGCGACTACCACCTACGACGACAACATTTCCCATCATCGGCATCGTGTCCTGTGCCGGTCGTGCCGCCAGTTGAGCCGCTGGACCCAAGCCTTTACGACATCAATAGACAGTTTGGGCCGCCGTCGTTCCTCCGTTCCTGGGCCTCGACTCTCGCGCTCCCAGCTGCCAGCACAACAGGCGGCCAAGCAACGACGAACAACGTAGGCAACACACAGGCGCTGCATCTCTCTGCATCACTGCTCTTTATCTACCCCAAGCCAGCGTAAGTGGGTCCCATCGCCGCCGTCTGTGCACCAGGTCACCGCGACGGGTCGTCTGTGCGCCAGCGCCTCTGGCTAACCATCCCAGTCGGTCGCCCACCCCACCCCGCCCACCTCGCCCACTCGCACTATCTATCAACAACGCGTCGCCGGCGAACACCTCGGCGCTACCCACACCACTAGACGCCACCCATCCCCCCCGCTTCGTCTCTCGCCGATATGGGGGGTGACTCTACCAGCCCCAAGGTGTCGTCGCCCAGCCCCACGAAGGCGGTTGGCACCGGTGGCGACACCGACGAGACCATGGAGGCGTTGCAGGCCGCCCTCCAGTCGGCCGTCGAGGCAAGACAGGCCGCCGAGAACCGCATCGACGTGCTCGAGGCAGAGCTCGCCCGCTTCAAGGACCAGCACGCATTTGTGGCCGCCTCAAAGGAGGCCCTGATGCAGCAACTCCGCGACGAGGTCACTCGCCGCGAGGCCGCAGAGGAGAAGTACGAGGCCGCCGAAGAGAAGATTGAGCTTCTCAGAGGGCAGGTCGAGGCTGCCCGCCGCGGTGTTATGCAGCTCCAGAAGCAGGAACAGGACCGCGCCAGTCGAACCTCCGCAAACAGGGTTAGCTCCCACGGGGCTGACGACGCGTATGGCGGAATCGCTACCGAGGAGCAGACATCCCGCGCCGCCAAGCGTCAGAGCCTGTATGGGCGGCGGCCTGATCCGGCGGAGCCCGCACCACCAACCCCGTCCATCGCCTCCTCGTCGGCTGCAACGTCACCCGGTGTGTCGACCGCTCGCGGCGGTCTGAGGGAACTGCGGTTGGGCGCCGGCGCTTCATCGCTCGCCTCCCCCGTCACGTCGAGCCGGCTCGACGTGCCGGCCAAAGGCGACCGCACGAGCGGGTCGCTCAAATCCCCGCTGCTCTCCCCCGGGAGCCCGCTCGGATCGCCGCCCCGCGCCGTGCGTCCTCCACTGCGCCCGACATCTCACGAGGGCCTTGCCTCCGGCTCGGGCTCAGGCTCGGAGAAGGGGTCGCCAACCAGCGCCAGTGGCACCGGCCTCCTCGCGCCACCGACCATCATGTCAAGCAGGGTAGTCACGCCCATGACATCCGAGCTCAACTTGCTCGCCGCTGACGTCAATGCCGCTGCGTCTGCGCAGCTTGAGCAGGCCCGTGACGAGGTCACCGCGCTCCGTGCGCAGCTCGAGCGGCTGGCGGCCAGATTGACCGAGAGCGAGGAGGCGCGGGACGCGAGCGAAAACTGCCTCAAAGCGCTGCGCGAGTTTGTGGCCAGCGAAAACAGCTCGTCCGCCGACGCCGATCTGGGCGGCATCCGCTTGCCCCCACTGCCTACCGATAAGGAGGCCGACGAGCAGCCGGTTCAGGAGAAGAAGGCCGTCGCTGGGTGGGGAGTGGGTGGGTTCAGCCTGTGGGGAGCCAAGACTGCCGAGGCGCCCAAGGCCCCAGAGTCGTCGACGTCCACCCCGTCCTCGCGGCGGCAGTCGAGTTCAAGCGTCGCAATGACGCTGTCGCCACCACCGTCGGAGCCGACTCTTCCCGTTATCGAGCAAGCGATTGAACCCGACACGGAGTCGGTCAAGTCGAGTGGGGCGGTGTCCACCGCCTCGGGCTCCAGCCTGGCGCCTACCGCTGGCGCGTCGCTCGGCCGTTCGCTGACGTCCTTCTTCGGCCGTCGCGGGCGCCAGGGCTCGCGCTCGGCGTCCTCGACGTCGCCCGTTCCGCCCCCTGCTCTGGTCCTCGAGCAGAGCAACCTCGCCACTACGGAGGAGACTGCGGAAGCGCTCGACGGCAAGGTCCTGCCGCCAATGCCGCATGAGGACATCCCCGAGGCTGTGCAGGACGAGGCGGCCGGCGAGATCGACCGCAGGCGCTTCTCTGAGACTGCTGAGATCACGCCAACGCCGACGCCGATTGCCGCCCGCGCAAACACCGCCTCGCCGCCCGCCAAGACCCTCGAGGTCGTGTCCCCGACCCCGGCAGCCGTGTCGCCCACGACTCCCGTGCTAGGTCTCAACATCTCGACGGTGCCCGAAACGTCGCCGGGCCTCAAGCCGCTCTCGCTTTCGCCCGCGACCGCCGCCCGCTCGCCGTCCCAGCTCTCGCCTGCGGGGCCGAGACCCGCGCGCTCGCCCGCACGCTCAGCGGCGTCCATCTCGCCGCTCCCCAGCCCGACGGCTGCCGTGATCGCCGACCTGGTCGCCGAGCCCGAGGAGGTGGAGGAGGCCGACGCGACGACGGTCGACGACGAGGCGTCCGAGCTCAACACGCCCGTCGACTCGCCGGCGCCCGAGGACCGCGCGACGGTCGCCGAGCCCGAGGCGCTCGAGTCCGCCGGCGAGAGCGACATTGAGAGCCCGTCCAAGAACCCCCCGCCCAAGCCTGCGCGTGCGCCTGCACGCCGCGGCGCGACGCGCTCGCGTGGCTCGAGACGCGGGTCGACGCGCCAGAGCACGGGCGAGCGAGTGTAATGTTGCCTCTAGTATTATAGTGTGATCTGGGGTTCATGTATCGTACTATCTGTGGTGTGTGTGGTGTGTGTGGGTTTGTGCCGGAGAGCTGTGTACGCTGTAGCTCTCGGTTCGGCGGCTGCCTTGTTCGTCTTTGCTCTCAGCTACGCCGTTCAATGCAATGCTACATGCCATGACAGTTGCTATCTAGTCCTTGTCCGTCGCCTCGCCGTCGTCAGCCCCAGCCCCTGGCCCGGCCCCAACCCCCGCATCGTCGAGGTACATGTCCAGATGGCGCGCGATAATATCCTGCACGTGCGCCTTGTCCAGCGCCGTGGAGTCGATGGTGCGCCGCACGGCAAAGTACGTGCCCTTTGTCGCGAGCGCAAACACGTCCTTGAAGCCGGCGTCGTCGCGGCCCACGCCGCGCGCCGCGAGCGCCACGAGCGCCTGCTTGCGCACCATGGCGCGGTTGTCGGCCGCCTGGGCGGATACGTGCCGCCGCGGCGGCGCCGGCGGGGGGTCGGCCTCGCTCTCGGGCAGCGCGGGTGGCGGCGCGGACGCGGGCGCGAGCGACGCGCTCCGCCGGCCGAAGATGTCCTCGTCGGCGTCGGCGCCGGCGCGCTCGGGCCGCACGATGCGCCCGGCACGGCGCCGCTTGTCGTCCGCCCCGGTGTCGTCTTTTCTCGGGCGCTTCTCGCCGCGCCGTCCGGGCGTTCGGCCGTCCGGCACCGCGAGGGCCGCTGAAGCCGACGCCAACGCCGACGCCGACGCCGCGAGCGCCGGCGGCGGGGCGTACACCGCTGCCGAGGCCGAACGCGCCAGCGGCGGGCGGGGACGGCGCGCCGCCTTGGTCGGGAAGAGGAGCGGGGCTGGGCTCGTCAGCGCGCGCGCTCGCGCCCACTCACCTCGGGGCAGCGGCTCGCCAGGGCGCACTTTGCGCGGGCTGGGCGGCGCCGCGCGGCGGCCAACACACAGGCGGAGCGCGCCGCCGTCCTTGCGCTGCTGGCCGTAAATGACAATCGTGGACGCCTCGACCCCGACGCCCGCGTCGCCGAGGCCGACCTCGACCGCGACCGCGGTGCGGCCGGCGGGCGTGAGCTTGGGCGCGGCGCACAGACTGGCGCTGAAAAACGACGCGAGCAAAGGGCTCTCGACGCTGAGCTGCACGCTGTCGTCGGCGTCGAGCTCGCCGTCGGTCAGCGGCACGAGCCCGCGCACGGGCAGGTGCTTGCGCCCGCGCAGCGACTCGAGCGAGAGGCACAGGTCGGCGTCGGGTGCGGCAGCAGGCGACGCGCCGAGGTCGAGCATGGCGAAGAACGTGATGCCTGGGTCGGTGTTAGGGGAGGGGGGAGGGGACAACGCGAGACGTACCGTCCAGCCGCCAGCCGTCGGGGCCGACCTCGAGCCCGCCGCGCCAGAGCAGGCGCCATGGCCGGCGCGCCTGCGGCGTGGATGCTGCTGTTGGTGTGGCCGACGGGCTGCGTAGCGGCAGCAGCGCGCCGCTGCGGCTGAAGGACGTCTGGGAGGTCGCCTTGGCGAACGGGTTAGGGCGGGGCGCGGGCGCTGGCGCGTCAGAGGAGACGAGGGACGACATTGTGCGCCAAGGGAAGGGGAAGAGGAGGCCACGGGAGCAGCGACACCGACTCGGGTGTGCGTGCGCCGTGCCGTGGTGCTGTGGGAGGGGGTGAGGTGGGCTAGGTGTGATGGGTGAGTTTGTTGATGGTTGACGAGTCTGTTGTTGTCGCGGTTTGAATGACGCGCCGAGGAGTTGATGCCGGCAGGCGAGTGGCGCGAGGCGTGGCGTGAGGCGTGAGGATTGATGGAACCGACTGCACAGCTGGTTGTGAACTGCTTCGCATGCAACACGGCCTCCGTTACCCCAGCACAACACCAGCCCATGCTCCAGTCCCAGCCAAACGAATACATGATGCATCTCCAACAGCTAACAACGGCTTCCCCTCCTCGGCGCTCAGGCAACGGGCTCGATGTCCTGGGGTTGTCAGCCACTGTCCTCCTCCTCGCCCTCGCCCTCGCTGTCGTGCTGCGCACGCCGCCGCGGCGCCCACCCTACCCACCTGCTTCAGGATTGTCCTGTAGCGGACCGAGCCGTTCTCAACGGCCTTGATGGCCTCGGCGGCGTCCTTCATGTCGATGACGTTGATCCACGGCTTGACCTTCTTCTCAACAGCCAGGTCGAGCATGCGGATGACCTCGCACTTGGAGCCGATGTGGCTGGACGCAAGAGCGGCACCGTTGCCGGCCAGCGTCTGCGAGCGGATGTTGCTCAGGCCCTCGTCGGGCATGCCGACAAAGACAAACTTCTTCTCGACGTCGAGCGTGGACAGCAGCGCGTCAATCGGCAGCTGGTTGGACGAGGCGGCGCACACGATCAGGTCGAACTCGCGGAAGAGGTCCTTCTCAAAGCCGGGGGTGGTGGCGACAAAGCGCTTGGCGCCCATGGCGAGCGCGTCGGCCTTCTTGGCGTCGGAGCGCGAGAAGACGGTCACCTCGGCGCCGAGCGCGGCGCCAAACAGCACGGCGTAGTGGCCGAGGCCGCCGAGACCGACGACACCGACCTTGGAGCCGGGGCCGACGTTGTTGCGCACGAGCGGAGAGAAGGACGTCAGCCCGCCGCAGAGCATCGACGCGGCCTCGACCGAGGGGATCTCCTCGGGGATAGGGAAGACGAACAGCTCCTCGGCGCGGATGTGCGTCGAGTAGCCGCCCTGGTGGTCGTGGCCGTCGGCCCACTTGGTGTTGTAGCCGTGCACGGGGGTGGGGCAGTAGTTTTCTGGGGGGGTGTCAGTGGGTGCTGGTCGTCGGGAGCCAGTGGCCCGAGGGTGCGAGGGGGTGTGGAGGGGTGGTGGAGGAGTGGTGGAGGGCGGTGGAGACGCTCCGCTCGTCGTCTTTACCCCGCCTTCCACGGCCTTCCCCTCACCCCCACCCCCTCCCCCTCCCGGGGTCGCGGCTCACTCACCGTTGTCATTCTTGCACCACTTGCAGTCGCCGCACGAGCCGACCTGCGCGCCGACGCCGACGCGCTGGCCGACCTTGAACTGGGTGACCGCGTCGCCGACCTCGACAACGCGGCCGACGACCTCGTGGCCCGTGACGACAAACTGCGTCTCCCAGGGGCCCCAGCCGCCGCTGATGGTGTGGTGGTCCGAGCCGCAGACGCCACAGCACTCGACGGCGACGGTCACGCGGTTGGGCGCGAGCGGCTCGAGCTCGTACGTCTTCTTCTGGAAGTTGAGGTAGTCGGACGGCGAGGTGATGGCGTAGCCGGTCGCCTGGTTGTTCTTGGGTGCGGACATTGTGCTTGCTGTGCTTTTGGGGGGGTAGATGGTGTGGGCGGGGCGGGTGGTTGTCGAGCGGGCTTTATACGTGTTGGCCGGCAGAGCAAAGTGTGCTGCTGCTCGTGGTCGTGGTGCTGCTCCTCTGCCGTCTTTACGGCCCGCGCGGCCCGAGGCGGAGATACCACCCGGAGCATCATCCCGGCAAACCGCCCCTCCACTTTACCCCACCCTGCGGCCCGCAGCGGCAGCGCGCAGCGGCAGCGTCAAGTCTTGCTTCTGGCCCCTGCCCTGGTCGTGCATGCATGCACTTCCGACACGAGCGCGCGAGCGAGGCGAGGCCCATGTGCAAGGGTGATGCTAGCTAGCCGAGTGACTCACACGCGTGCCAGGCCCGCCCCTCGTTGTCGGCGCACGCCCGCGCGCCTACGCCAGCCGGATCACCCCATCCCGAGTGTCCCGGGCTGCTGTACACCGTGCCAGTCGGCGTCCATTACCCCGCCGATTACAACCTCGCCGCCGCTCTTATCCACACGCACGCCGCTATAACGGAGCTCGCCGTCGAGCGGCCTGGTGGAGGTGGAGGCAGCCCGATAGCACGCGCTCAGAGCCGGCAGCCTCCACCTCGTCGTAGCGCCGCTGCGGCTTTGATAACGCGCGGAAAGGCGCATTCTGCAAGCTTGTGACAATGACCACGGCATAACATCGCACCGTACAATTCCTTCAGATTCGCTTCCTACAATGACTGAACGCAACACCCCACGCCCTAGACCTTCTCGACGTGGTCGACGTGCGCCAGCTCGGGCTTGTCCTCTGCGATCTGGTGGTTGATGGCCACGTCGAACGCGTTGACTTCCGTCGTCTTGAACTTGCGTGCCGGGACCTTGCGCTCGAACAAGATGTCGAGCTCTGCGAACGAGCGGCCAGTCTGAGCAATGCAGTCAGTGGAAGTACGACGTCAGCCGGGTTGGAATAACTCACAGGCTCGGGGAGCCGGAAGTAGTGGTACACGAAGCAGAGGGCACACGACCCCGCCCAGAAGAAGCCGGCAAAGTTCTTCCAGTTCCACGCCTCGGGGTTGATCATGCGTGGCGTGAGCGTGTTGCAGATGATTGCCGCGACGTTGTATGCCGCGCGGCCGAGCGACACCGTCTTAATTTGCAGTCGACGCGTACTCATCTCCGCGACGAGCGAGAAGGCGATCGAGCCAACTGAAATCTGGTACCACGTCGCCCAGACCATCATGAGCGAGCCAGTGGCCATGGATCGGCCATATGCCTTGCTGTCAGGGATGAGGCCCATGAAACCGAGGACGAGAAGCGTGACGCAGAGACCGCACAAGCCAGTAAGGAACAGCCTGCGACGGCCGACGCCAAGCGACATGATAACCCAGCCGACCATGGTGCCGACGACGTTGATGGAGTACTGGCCCATGGCGAACTTGTACCCAATCGTGCCCTTGAGACCAGCCTGCTCGAAGAAGTAGGTCGAGTAGTTGCTGAATGTGTTGCCCGAGAAGTTCTGCGTCGCCCAGAGCATGCACACGATTTCTGTACGGCGGAGGTCGGTGCCCTTGAAGCAGTCGAGGTAGGAGGAGCCGGAGGTGATGTCCTTCTCGAGCTCGGTCGTATGCCGCATCATGTCGATCGTCTCGTCGAGATCAAAGTTTGAATCGGCTTTCGACGACGTCAACCGTGCCAGGCTCTTCTTGGCTTGCTCCAGCTTGCCGTGCCGCACCAGCCACCACGGCGACTCGGGGGCGAAGTAGACGCCGATGAGCAGAGGCGGGTACCACATCCACATGAGGCCGTACGGGATGCGGTAGGCCCACTGGTCGTCGCGCTTGAACATGGCCATGATGACGCCGACGCCGATGAGCTGGGCTGTCAGACGGCGTATTAACGGGTCAACGCACCTGTCCCCAGCCCCAGCAGATGTTGCCGTAGGTCGTGAGGTAGCCGCGCAGGGCGACGGGGCAGACCTCGGAAGCGTACGAGATGGCGATGGACTGGAACACGCCCCACGGGATGCCGGCAAGGATCTCGCCGACGAGCAGGACCTGCACGCTCGGCGCGCAGAAGAAGATGGTCGTGACCGCCGCCAGGAAGAGCAGGCAGCCCATGATGACGGGGCGGTAGCCGAACCGCTCGGTGAAGTAGCCGTTGACTGCGGTGGGTCAGTGCGTACACAGCACCTCTCGCACGCACCGATGAGGCCGAGGATCTGGCCGCACTGCGCGCCGTTGGCAAGCGATGTCTGCCACTTGGCCGACACTTGGTACCCGTGCTCGGGGCCCGTGTAGTATCCGTACTTGCGGTTGAAGGGCGGGAAGGCGTCTGGGGGTGGGGGCGGGGGTCAGTGAGGAGAACCTGGGCATATGCACACAAGCGCGTCGCGCCGCCGTGCTCGTCGCTGAAACGTACAGAAGTTGCCGATCTATCATCGTGTCAGCGGCATCCCCGACGCCCCACACACTCCCACTCACAAGCGACACGTCGTACCCCTCCATCGCGCACAAGCTCGAAATAAGCATCGACCAGAATATGGCCTTGGGGTAGAGCTTGACACCCTGCCAGAGCGTCATGGAATGCTCCTTGTCTTTGTGTGAGCGCCGCATCCCCCGACGCCCAACGTACCAGTCGCCGCAGCGGCGTTGACAAACATGTTGCTCGACGTGTTCTTCATCGTCTCGCCCTCCTGCAGGACAACGCCGCCGCCGGAAGCTCCGCCGCCCATGGTGTATGCGTTGTTGTGGGTGTGTTAATGCGAGTCAGTGAGTGGCTGCGCGATGCTGCGCGGAAGTGGGGAAACAAGGGGGCCCGCGGAGAACAGCAGGTTATTAAGCTCGTGCCGTTGGCCAAAACAAAGGTGCTGCTGCAGGTCAGGTGGCCCGCGGTCCTCGTCGCGAGGATGGTGCTGGGCGGGACCTGGTCGTGCACCGCGGTTCCGGCTCCACCAAGCCCACCCACCAGCGACCAAGGCAGCCAGCAACTCCGGCCACGTCCTGCGTGCCTCCGATCTCGTGCCGCGTCGGACCGGGTCTGAATGCAGCCTTGCTGCATCGTTTCCGTGGTACGGGTGCGCTAGCGCGTTGTGAGTGAGCTGGATCGATCGGGACGCAGACGAGGCGAGTGGGAACGATGGCCTTGGGCCAAGCGAATGCCGTCGGTATCCGTGCCAGCGGCCCCTGGCGCGTGGTATGGTGGGGCCACCCGCAGGCCAAACAAAACCCTCGAGGCGGGGTAATTCTGGGCCGTTGCGTTTGAACCGTGTACCGCCGTCGTCTCGGCGTCTTACGGCTTGCGTCAGCAGCAGCCGAAACGAGCTGCTGCTGGCTCCTGTTCGCTGCTGCTGCTTGGTCCGCCCGCCCGGCGTCTTTGTGCTTGGTCGCCGGGGCGGGGCGGATGGACGCCGCTGTGAGTCACGGCGGGGCGCCGCCACCCGGCCCGCACGCCACTGACGCCACGGTCCGAGCCCAAAACAACAACCCACACGCCGCTGCCATTGACACCGTGCAGTCCATGACGAAGCGACACAAGCCACCGTCCAAGCAAGCGGACACCAGCCCGCTCGCCCAAGCGCAGTCCGACGCATCGCCGACACGGCCTTACGCGGTCGCAGCCCGCCCGATACCCAGCCTTTACCCAGCCTACACCCGCGCGCCTGGGGCCATGTGACACGGTCCAGCAACCACGCTAAAGGCACGCCGCCGATCCGCCCCACATGGCCGGTATCGGACTTGGATCGGGCGTTGTATCGTCGCTGACGTTTGGCGGCGCATTCAACTGGGCCGTGGTTACGGACCGTAGTGCAAGTTGCCGTGCTAGTGCTGGTGCTCCGGGGCGACTCCGGGGCCTCGGACCGCTTGCGGGGCTGTCGCGGCCGTCGTGCAGCTGGCCTCACTGCCGGCCGGCGCATGCCCGCTTCGGCTTTCTCGACTGCTTGTGCTGCGTGGCGGCACTCGTCATTTGCTCGCCGCCCGCTGGCTAGCGCGCCGTCGCCCAGGTGGGCTATCTGATCGGGCTGGCCGGACCGAGCACTCGTCACTCGGTCCGGGATGGCCTATCTGACACGGTGACTACGACCGCGGGGTACCGCGGCTGTGGGCACGGTCCGGCAGCGCCGTTGTGGCAGTGGCGCGGGGCACGGTGCTGCTGATTATCGGCGCTCGAGGGGTGCGTGCGCTGGCAGACTGTTGGACACGGATGTGGCAGCGAGCCTCCTACCGGTCCGGCGGTCGGGACTTGTACACACCATGTGTGTCTCATCGGTAGATCGGTGCGACCGCGTGACGACACGGTCCAGCAACCACGGCACGCTGGCCCGAGGAAACCACCACCCGTTACCCGTGCGGATCTCTGGCGCTGGGAACTTCTTGCATTCCAATTGTGGCACTACTCTCCCGCCCAGACACTCGCAACAACCAACAACTATCACCTTCACTTTTGCACTCCACCACCGCAAACCTATACCAGATACAGCCCCGCGGCTGCAGCAGCAATCGGCGCGACATACGCTGGGTAAGCCAGACGCGCCGCCGCGGCCTGCGGTGTCGTCGACGGCATCGTGGGCGTGGTTGTCTGCGTGGTCGAAATAGTAATTCCCCGAGCGAACGTCGTCGTCGGAGCGGCCAACAACGCCAGCTGCGTGTCGGTCGGAATCGGGAACTGGGTGTATAGCGGCACGTTGGTGACGGGCAGCCCGATTCCGTGGCAAAGTTCGTACAGCTGATCGAGTTTGCGGCGCGCATCAGCTTGTTCGTCGGAGTCCTTAGACCAGTCGCCCGAGCTGGCCGAGATGAGCCGGCACTGGAGGCACTCTGCGAGCTTGTTGAAGCGCTCGGTCTGGCGTTAGCGGAAACGCAGATACACACGCACGCTACAAAACGGAGAGTACTCTACGCATTCTGGCGCATCGGGCTCCATGGGACCCCAGAAGCAACCGCCAGGGTGGAAGCCGCCGCGGAAGATCGCGTTCTCGTTCGCCTCGTAGCAAAGCCAATTGCAAGCCCGCGGACGGCCGGCCACATCAGTCGGCGTCGGGATTGGGCTGCAGTCAGCGCCGCTCTTGTGAAGCCGGTGTCTCCGGATGGACCAACGTCTCAAGCGTGCTTAGGGTCACGGACAACTCCACATCGTCCTTCACCAGGACAAAGCCGTGGACGTACCCGCCGTCACCGCCCACGAGAACAACGCCGGGCGAGGGCGCGTCACAGATCACTCACAGTGGCGGCTCGGTCAGCGACACGGTCCCGGTGGGGACGGTGCCATACAGTGCGCACTTGCTGTGCAGTGACACGATATCGGCCTGGGCTCGTGCGAAGGGGGAGCTGTCTCCGCGATGATCGCTGCCCTGTATGAAGTACGATCTCTGCACGCGACACTGACTACACGAGGTGCGATTGTTCATGTACTCAGTCTGTCGGGTCAGCGCACGCGCGTGCAAGAGGCGCTGGAGCCCACCGTGCAGATTCTCTCGCATGACTTGGTGATTTTTGGAGGACTGCAGTCCGCGAGGTCACCCGATAGCCAAGACAACGCGTTGCAGTAGCGAGGGACGTCGCAGTCGCTCCCCTGCGCGGCGGCCAGAGCTGACCGTCAGCGGAGCGCCGCGCAGCACCCACGTATCAGAGCAGTGAAGGCGAGGGTGGCGAGGCGCATGGTGGTGCTGGTGGGGAGGGGAGGACGTGAGGGGTCAGGCGATGCATTACAAGCCGTGGTCGTGTTCTTTAAGTGTACATGACGCATTATTGGGGCGGCGCGGGTACCTGACCGCGGGCGGGCATGATGAAACGGACGAATGTAATGCCCGTCTGTAATGTCTTGGCATCTGGTGACCTACTGGAACATACATATGCCAGCGCACGGCGGAGCGCGCGGCTGCTCTTCGACATGGCTGTAGCACCACGACATGCTTCTACCTATGTACAGCCCGACCTGTTGATCTCCGGCGGCGGTAGATTCTTGCATTCTAAGTGTGGCACGACGCGACGCAGTGTGGCACGACTCGCCGCAGAACCTCGCAACAACTAGCCTCTGCTTCACCTTGCCAGACGGATCAGGCCACACCAACCCACCAACACTGCAGATCTACACCATGATGTACAATCCCGCAGCAGCAGCAGCAGCCGGCGCAGCATACGCCGGGTATGCCACGCGCGCCGTCGCAGTCGACTTATTCGCTGGACGCGTGAACGTCTTCGTCGGCGTAGCCGACAACGCCAGCTGTGTGTTTGTCGGAACCGGGAACTGGGTGTACAGCGGCACGTTGGTGACTGGCTGCCCGATCTCGCTACAGAGACGGGACAGCTCGTCGAGTCTGCGGCGCGCGGAAGCTTGTAGGCCGGAGTTCTTGGACCAGTCCCCCCGGCTGGCGGAGATGAGTTTGCACTGGGCGCACTCTGCGAGCTTGTTGAAGCGCTCAGTCTGCGGTTGGTAAGTGGGCACGGAAGCCATACGCACGCTACAATACCATGTGTAGTACTCGCATTCCTCCGGCTGGGGTTCAAGCGTGTAGCAAACGGCGATATTGTCCTTGTTGAAGAAGCTTTCCCTACCCGCGTCATAGCAGAGCCTCTCGCAAGACCGCGGGCGACCGACCACGTCCGTTGGAAGGGCAGATCGGCTGCGGTCAGCGCCGCCGCTGGCGAGCATCACTCACAGCGGGGGCTCAGTGAGCGACGCGGTCGGGGTGGGGACCGTGCCATAGGCTACGCACTGTCTGTGCACGTTTACAAGGTTCGCCTCTGCACTGGCAAAGTAGCTGCTGTCTCCGACGTTGTGCCAAGGAATGCGGTACTCGTTGTTCAGTTCGCACTGGAGGCACGTGGTTCGCTTGTTCATGTACTCGTTCTGTCGGGTCAGCGCGCACGATGCAAGCGGGTCCCACAGGCGCATACTGTGCAGATTTTCGGGCATGTCGTGTTAAAGCGTGGCGGGTAGCACCTAGCGACGTTCGTATTGTCCAAGATGTCTTCGCACTCGGAATCAGGGATAGGACACGAGCCAGCCCGTGCGGCGGCCAGAGCTAACCGTCAGTACAGCGCGGGAGAGTAGATGTGCCCACGCATGATTACAGCGAGGGCGAGGGTGGTGAGGAGCATGGTGGTGGTGGGGGAGCAGGGAAGGCGATGCATCATGTAGTCAATGCTCTTAAAAAATGGCCTATTGCAGTGGGGCCGCGCCATCAACTTGACCGCTGGCCGGGTGAGGAACGACGGATAATGCCCGTCTTGTCTTTCGCACGACCCCATGTCCTTGTTAGTCTTGTGTATAGGTACCGCGGCGCGGGAACCTGATCGCGCGGGCATGATGAAACGGACGGGTGTAATGCCCGCGATGTCTTGGCATCCGGTGACAGACACAGAACATGTGATGCCAGTGCGTTCACGGCGGAGGGCGCAGCTGCTCCTATGCAAACCCGAGGCACCCACCATTCGGTAGGAAACTACCTATACGCCGACGCTATGTAGAAAGACCTCTCGCTTTCCAATTGTGGCGCCACTCCCCGCACTGACACTGACAACAACAACTCTCTTCACCTTACGCACACCACCACAACCCTACACCATGATGTACAATCCCGCGGCTGCAGCAGCGGCAGCCGGCGCGGCATACGCCGGGTAGGCCGAGCGCGCCGCCGCAGCGGGTTTCGCCGAGGTGGACGCTGACGGCGATAACGTGGGCGTCGCTCCGCCGGGATAGGACAGCGCCAACCTTGTGTCCGTCGGAATCGGAAACTGGGTGTACAGCGGGAGGTTTGTGACGGGCATCCCGAGCTCCTTGCAAATGGTGTATTGCTTGTCAAGCCTGTTGCGTGCTGCGATGGGGTTCCGGTGGGCTGAGATGAGCCCGCACTGAAAGCACTCTGCCAGCTTGTTAAAGCGCTCGGCCTGGGGTCAGCGGGAGCAGGTCTGCCGCACGCACGCTGCAGAAAGGGGATAGCGACTTGCACGCGTCTTGATGGGGCTTGTTGTAGCAACCATGCCCGCCCAGATGTGGGTCGAAGACGTCAGACTCTTTCGCCTCATAGCAGAGCCACTCGCAGGACCGTGGGCGACCGACCATGTTGGCCGGCGTGGGATATGGGCTGCGGTCAGTGTCGCTGTACGTGCAGCACTCACAGTGGCGGCTCGGTGAGCGGCGTGGCCGGGGTGATGGTGGTCCCATACAGTGAGCAGCTGCGGATGACTTTCACGATCTCGCCATCCTGACCTGCGAAATAGGTGCTCTCTCCGTTCTTGGGACCCCCGGACAACCATCCGTTGTAATAATGGGCGTCCACACCACACTGGAGGCAACTGATCCGATTGCTTATGAGCTCATCCTGTCGGGTCAGCGCGACACAAGGGGATAGAGGTCCTAACAGGCACCGTACATACCGTGCAGATGCTCGGGCATGACGTGTTTCTGAGCGGCGGGGAGCAGTCGGTGGTACTAGAATCGTAAATATTGCACTCGGATTGCGAAAAACGGCACTGGCCGTAGCCCGACGCCTGCGCGGCGGTGAGAGCTTACCGTCAGCGGAGGGCGGAGCAACCTACCACCCACGCATCAGTGCAGCGAGGGCAAAGGCGGCGAGGAGCATGGTGATGGTGGTGGGGAGAGCGATGCATCGCAAGACCCGGTGCTCTTGTGCTTTAAATTGCTGCATGGCGGTGGGGCGGCGCGGGGGTCTGACCGCAGGCGGGCATGATGAAACTGACGGATACAATGCCGGTCTGTCATGTCTTGGCTCTGACGCGCACCGAACATAGTCATTGCACGGCTCGGCACGGATGCTGATAGCGATGGAGTCTGCAATGAGATAAGTGAAGTGCTGCGACTCGGTGCTGTGAAGGGCTCTAGTGATCACAGGGTGGCCTAGAGGCCAAGGAGGGGTCTCGGTACATGCCACACTGCGTCTTGAAGAGAATGTCGTCTGAGAGCAAGGCTTTTGCCACAGATGCTCAGCGCTCGCGCCTATCTCCACGACCAAATAGGCCTCCAAACCACAAGTGCGCCTGTCTGAGCGCCTGGCACCTCATCGGGATTTTTCCTGTTGTTTTGCTCCCTCTACCCCCGCCCTGATCTATTCATTCATTCTCGCCGGCTGGCTGCGTAAGTACACGCGCACAGGCCCACCACCCCCGCGACCCCCGCACGTCCACTCGAGCGCCACAGCGCCACCGAGCCACTGGCTGCACTGCGCACTGGCGCCGGGCCGAGTGATGAGCGGGGGGCGAGGGCAGCGCAAGCAGCCAGCCGGCCAGCCGAGCCGATGAGGACCTCGAAATGTCAGCTGGCGCGCGTCCTCGCCGCTGGTTTGCTGCTGCTTTTGTCGCTTGCCCGCTTTGAAAGCCGCGCTAGTCGCGCCCGACGCTGTGCGCTGCGCCGCGCGCATGCATCGTTCTTAGACAACAGCAGCAGCGATAAACATCGCGTCGGTTTCACTCGTATTATCACTGCAGTGGTGGTCTGTAGCAAGACGACAACGTCAGCTCTCGACTTTTACGCACTCCTCTCCAACCAGTGTCGCACGCCGAGCCTTTTGTCGCCGACCGTGTGACCCGATCCCATTGCCCCGCGCCCCGGCACCCACGCTCCACCCGCCGCCGCGAGAGCCAAGACCATGCCGCGCTCGCCGCGCACGCCGCCGCAAGGCTCGGCACCGCTCATGTCCATCTCGTCGCCGTATCAGCCCGACAGCCCGCAGCGACACGAAGAGGTGAGTTGCAGTTGATTGTGAATACGGCCAAGCCGGCTGCCGTGTGTCCCTGTTTGTGTTTCGTGCCTCGCGACCAACAAGCATCTTGCGCACGCAGCGCAGCGCGAGGAGTGCAGGCAGCCCAACAGGCTATCCAGAGTCAACGTAAACCTAGAGTTGCTGCAGCTGCGCAGGCTTCAGGAGACGCACTAGTGCTCGACACAAACAGAGCAGTTCGGGCACTAGCGCATCACGAGGTGGCCCCACATGCACCCTGCGTACATGTTGCCCGCTCAACACCGCCTGCACAAGACTCGTCCTACTTCTGCTTCTTCTTGTTGCCGAGCTGCTCCCCAGTTCCCATCTCACCGTCTTCCATCACTAACACACACAAGTACGAGCTCGACCAGTCGCCCTCGCACGCATACCCCGCCGACGGCAGCTACAACCGCAACGCCGGCGCCAACCCGTTCGCAACACCCAACCACTCGACCCCTGGCCTCATGGAGAAGGACAACTCGCTGCAAGGCCTCCCCCGCGAGGGCGCCCTGCACGAGCGATACCCCGACGAGTACCCGAGCTACGACTCGGACCGCAACCTGTACGGCAGCGGCTCGCCGGGCACCCCACCCCAACGCCGGAAGAAGAGCAAGCGCTGGCTCTGGATCCTGCTCGGCGTGCTCGCCGTGCTGGCGATCGGCCTCGGCGTCGGCCTCGGTGTCGGCCTGACACGGAACAAGAAGAGCAGCGACAGCGGCAGCAATGGCAGCAGCGGCAATGGCGGCAACGCGCCCGGCCCTGCAGCCAGCGGCTCGGACAACATCCCCGGCGTGCCGAACCAGGTCTCGCCCGGCGCCGGGTCGGGCGGAGACGGCTCGTTCGTGACGACTGACCGCGGCGTCAACTTCACCTACGTCAACAAGTTTGGCGGCAAGTGGGCCCAGGACCCGGACAACCCGTACTCTGTGGGTTTGGGCGGTGCGGCGCGTAGCTGACAGCGCAGGTTTCCGGCCAGGCCCAGTCGTGGACACCGTCGCTGCTTGAGGAGTGGAAGTGGGGTACGGACCACATTCGCGGCGTCAATCTCGGCGGCTGGCTCGTCACTGAGCGTGAGTGTGGATATGTTGGAACGCGCTGATCTCCAGCGTTCATCGTTCCTGCGCTGTATGAGAAGTACCAGAACGTCACGCCGAACGCGTTTGACGAGTACACCCTGTCGCAATGGTGCGTTTGGAGGCAGAGTCTTGGAACAGGCAAGCTGACCCCCGCAGCATGGGCGAGAACCTCGCCGTCGAGATGGAGCAGCACTACGCCACCTTCATCACCGAGCAGGACTTTGCCGAGATTGCTGGTGCCGGTCTCAACTGGGTCCGTATCCCCATCGGCTACTGGGCGGTCGACACCGAGTTCGGCGAGCCTTTCCTCAAGGGCGTGTCGTGGACCTACTTCCTCAAGGCTATCGACTGGGCGAGGAAGTACGGCCTCCGCATCGTGATGGACTTCCACGGTCTCCCAGGTGAGTAGTGCAGGTGTGGGCGGCGCTGACGTCCCAGGCTCGCAGAACGGCTGGAACCACTCGGGCAAGGTCGGCCCGATCAACTGGATGCACGGCGTCATGGGCATTGCCAACGCCCAGCGCTCGCTCGAGTACATGCGTTCCATGATCCAGTACATCTCCCAGCCCGGCATCAAGGAGGTTGTCCCCGTGTTTGGTCTTGTCAACGAGGTGCTCTCGAGCGCGGTCGGCCAGGGCACCATGGGCACGTTGTGAGTGTGCTTGGGTTTGCTTACGGGACACACGCTTATTTCCCAGCTACTACCACGCCTACCAGACGCTCCGCAACATGACTGGCTACGGTGAGGGCAACGGCCCGATCCTGGCCGTGCACGACGGCTTCTTGGGCCCCAAGGAGTGGCCGGCTTTCCTGAACGGAGCCGACCGCCTCGCGATGGACCAGCACCCGTACCTCGCCTTCAACGAGGCGTACACCGACTCGATGACCGCGAACGCACAGAGTGTGTGCGCGTGGGGCGGCGGAACCAACGACACGCAGACCGAGTGGGGTATCGTGCTCGGCGGCGAGTGGTCGATCGCATGGAACGACTGCGGCAAGTGGCTGAACGGCGTCGCCTCGCCGCCTACGTACGGCGCCAACGCGTGCGTGCGCTACGACGAGTGGATGAACTACAACGAGACGTTCAAGGCCGACTTGATGAACATGGCCCTGGCGACGATGGACTCGCTGCAGAACTGGTTCTTCTGGACGTGGAAGATTGGAAACTCGACCGAGCTCGGCTACGCGTCGTCCCCGTTCTGGCACTACCAGCTTGGCCTCAAGGAGGGCTGGATGCCCAAGGACCCGCGCGCCGCCGGCGGCTTCTGCCAGGCGCACGGCTACTGCCCCGGCTGCTCGCAGTTCGCCGGCACATTCCCGGCGTCGGCGATTGGCAAGGGCGCGCCCACGCCCAGCATCTTTGCGCCGCAGCTCGAGGTGTTCGGCCACTGGCCGCCGACGGCACTCGGCGGCATCGGCGCCCCGTCCGCCTCGCAGACGATGAACGCGGCCCAGATCTCGCTCCTGCCCACCCTCACGCAGACGGGCAAGCCCATCACGATGCCGACGCCGACACACGCCGCAAAGGCCACCATCGGCAACGGCTGGGCCTTCCCCAGCGACACGGTCGGGCGCTACGTTACTGTTGCCGGGTGCTCGTACCCCGACGAGTACTACGCCGCCGCCGGCACCGCTGGCGCCACCACCTGGACCGGCGTGCCCATCCCCACCGCAGTGTGCACCGGTGCTTAGTTCACCTACCCTATACTCCTGCCTAATCTCTCGGACACTTGTACAGCAGCTAGAGTACATTGCAATGTCACATGGACAGTTGCGCGCGTACTGCAGGAAGGATGGTTGCAAGTGGATATGTATATGTGCGACATGTATTACACTTGGAATAGGCGTCGATGTGTAAGGATGGCATTGGCTTTGCTACTATCCGTTGCCATCAGGCAAGCCCCTACGCGCTCGGGTCGCGCAGGTGCGGCGCACCGCCGGCAGTGCTCAGCGGGACCGTCTCGCCGTAGCCGTCGGTGCCGCCCGGCGCGCCGCCAAGGTTGTGGAGCGGGAGCTCATCATCACGCGGGATACGCGGGCTGAAGGGCCGGAACGAGTCGGGGGTGATGAGGGCGGGGTAGTACTGCCTGTATCCCCACCAGGCGCCAAGCACACCGATGATGCCGCCGGCGATCACGTCGGTCGGGTGGTGGCGGTAGTCCATTGTGCGCGAGACGGCGATGAGGCTGGCGCACGAGATGGGCGCGAGCAGGAGCCACGACTTGAACGTGTAGCCCTTGCTGTTGAACGTGTTGAGCTTGGCCGCCGCGTACAGGAACAGATACCACATGCCGCACCACGCAAAGCTCGAGTGGCCCGACGGGAACGAGCGGAAGCCCTCCTGCAGCTTGTCGGTGCGCGTGCACACCGTCCACGAGGTGAGCCCGTGCACCGGGTTGGCGACGAGCGAGGCGGGCAGCTGGCAGCGGTCGAACAGGTCGGGGCGGGGGCGGCCTGCCGTGATCTGAGGGTGAGCTCGAAGTTGCTAAAAGCCAACCCACCTTGATGATATCAGTGAACGTGACCGTCAGTCCGAGGGACAGAATAAAGCCGAGGATACCATTGTGCGCGTCCCAGAACGAGCGGCGCGCGGCACTGTCGTCAGCTCTGGGCGCGGGCAGGAAACTCACGCCGTGAGCAGAATCAGAATGCCCGGCACGAGGCCGCACAGCACGGCCAGCATCCACACGGGCACGCGCTCCTTGGTCGCGTACGGGTGGGCGAGGCTCGTGTCGGTCACGTCGAACAGGCGGCGGTAGCCGTCGATCTTGTCGATGGCATAGAATGCGCCCTGCGGTGGGTGTCAGCGGTTGGCAGCATGCGGCGGCTCGCTGCGTGCTGCGTGCCGCGCTAACGGCGGCGTGTGCTGAAACGGGCGGCGGCCAAGACATCCAGCCGTGGCCGTCACACGAGCGGTGTTGACACTGCGCACCACGACCCACGACCACTCACCCAGAGCACGATCGTCAGCACCCAGTCGGGGAGGTAGCTCCAGAACACGCGCCAGCGCCACGGGCGCTGCTGGCCCGCTTGTTGTCCGCGGAACCCGGCCATGATGTTGCGGCGGGTCTGCGGCGTCTGCTGGTGCTGGTGCTGCTGTGTCGCGCCGGCGAGCGGCAGCTGTGTCTTGGATGGCGATTGCACGGTGGCTGGTGGCTCGCGGGGGTGGATGCGCGCGTGAGAGGGTGCGTGGGTGATGTCGAACGACAAGACGGACGATGTGTGATTGTCTAGTGGTGTTGTGGGGCTGTTGTGGTGGTGCGACGATCAATTACAGTGCGCTCAAAGGGTGCTAGTAGTGCCCCCGAAAATGATTTAAGCGGCACGCACAGCTATTTTCGACCCTCCGGCACATTCAAGCAGCACAGCGGGGGGCCACAAGCGCACGCAGAGTGCATGCCGCCTCGCTTCCGCTGCAATGGCGAGCACGAGACCAGAGGTGACGGACGACGAGCGCTCGCGCCGGAGCGGCCGCTGCGGCGTCGCAGCCTCCGACGACGCGTCGAGCGGAGATCATGACGGCGGCTGGTGTGGGGTCATGAATCCGCAGCATGCATGGTGGAGCCGAGCGGTGGGTGACGCCCACTGCCAGCCAGCCAGCCAGCCAGCCAGCCGCACCCGCCCTCCCCCTTTGCCGGGGCGGCACTCGCCTCCCACCTGCCTGCTGCCGCCTTGCTCCCGCCCGCACCCTGCAACATCAAACAAGGGTCGGGTTCCTCCACCCCCCTCTGCGCCGTGCCGCGCCGCGCCGCCGGCAGACGCGACGACGACAAAGACGACGGCGACGACAACCGTGGCCTCCACCACCACTACCACTGAGACGCGGTTACCGCTCTTGGCAGCGACCGAGATCGACTGCGGCAACCGACGCGGCGTGCTCGCTTGGCTCTGAGCAATCAATTCCCACAGCTAAAACACCACCACCACGTATTGTTTGCCTCGACGCCTGCCTGCACGCATCGACGCCGCCTCCACACGCCACCACCACCACCACATCTCGGCCAACACAACCTCAGCGTCACCCACTCCCCACCCACACCATGTCCCTCCCCACCTCCGGCGCCAACGACGACGGCGCGCCCGCGCCCCTCCTCGACATCGACCCGACCGACCAGCCCGCCCCGGCGCCGGCCGCCCCGGCGGCCGTCAACGCCGACCTCAAGCTCGAGCAGGTCATCCAAAGGACCAACCCCGAGGCCGCCGCGCCGCTGCAGTACCAGGTCGCCGGGCACCAGAACGTCATGAGCGACGAGAGCGGCAGTCTTGTCATCAAGGTGGGTGGTGTGGGGGAGGCCGAGGGGAGGGGTGCCCATGCACGGTGCTTCCCTTCGCGTCGCGTCGCGTCGTGTCCGTCGCGGTCACTAACCAACACCCCCACAGCCCGGCTCGCCGCGCGAAGTCGCATTCTACCAGCTCGTCGCTGGCGCCCCGCTCAAGGAGCCCATCGCCGAGCTCGAGCAGTTCCTGCCCAAGTTCTACGGCACGCTCCAGCTCTCGGGCAAGGTCGGGCCCAGCGGGTCGATGCACGCGATTGAGGGCGCCGAGAATGTCCCCGAGGTGAGTGCGGCGCGAGCGGGTGGGCAGGCCTGGCGATTGTGCACACTTCGACTCTGCGTACAGCGCGAGCGGGTGAACAGGCCTGGTGACTGTGCATTCTTGGACTCTGCGTACCTCCCGAAGCTCGCTCGCTGACGCTCGCTCGCTCACTCCAGAACGTCGTCCTCGAGAACCTCGCATACCCGTTCACGCGCCCCAACATCCTCGACGCCAAGCTCGGCACGGCGCTGCACGGGCCCGACGCGAGCGAGGAGAAGGCCGCGCGCATGACCAAGAAGGCCGAGGAGACGACGTCGGGCGCCACTGGGCTGCGGTGGACGGGGTCGCAGGTGAGTTGCGCTGGCCATTGACTGTAGCTCACGCCCCCCAGACCTGGCATGCCGAGTCGCAGACGTTTATCCAGACGCCGCGCGAGTACGGCTACAACCTGACGCCCGACGGGCTCCCGGGCGCGCTGGTGCGCTACTTCCCGCTGCCTTCTGACGAGGTGCCGCACATCGCCAAGCCGGGGGAGGTGGACGTGCGCGAGCCGTACACTGCCCACGCGCTCCCGCCGTCGCTGACGGCCCGCGTGCTGCTCTACATCGACGAGGAGGTGGCGCGGATCGAGGCGGTGCTGTCCAAGGTCGAGCTGCGCGCCGTCGGCATGTCCGTGCTCATCGTGTACGAGGGCGACGCAGACGTCCTCCGCGCCGCGCTGGACAGGTACGAAGCCAAGCGCGTCTCGCGCGCCGCCAAGGGCCTGGCGGCTGGCGACGACGACGACGACTCGGACGACGACGCGCATCTCGGCGACAGCGACTCGGAGAGCGCCGACTCGAACGACACGGACCCGTACGCGTCCGGCGACGACGCCGAGCCGTACTCTGCCAAGGCGGACCGGCGCGCGGCCAAGAAGGCGCCCGCCCTCAGCGTCAAGCTCATCGACTTTGCGCACACGTGGATGGCAAAGGGCGAGGGACCCGACCAGGGCGTGCTTAAGGGCATCGCGACGCTCCGCGCGCTGCTCAACGGACGCCTGCGCGAGGTCGTCGCGTGGATCGAGACAAACGACCCCAAGCACGCAAAGGCTGTCCGCGAGCTCGTCGCCGCGCGCACGGCCACCGGCGGCGGCAGCGCCGCCGCCCCCGCCGCTGGAGACGACAAGGACAAACACAAGCACCACTTCCACTTGTTTGGAAAGCACCACAACAAGTAGATATAGACTGTTGTAACGGCTGCATGAATATGGGATACAACGATGTAGTGGACAGATGGTATGACACAACAAACAGCAACAACACTCACTACTGCACAACACAGGCGCCGCGCTCAATCTCGTCAATGTCGCGCCACCAAAGACGCGTCGGCGTCGAGCCGCGGCGGCCCGTCATCTCGGCCGACGCGCGGCGCCGGTCCTCGCCGTGCGTGCGCGCGTCGCGCCACTGCTTGGGCGCGGCGACCTTGCGCCACGCCCAGAACGTCTTGACGACCGGCAGCGCGGCCACCTCGGCGCGGGCGTACGTGAACGGCAGCGCGTGGTAGTCGTCCCACCCGGCGCGCGCGCGCGTCTTGTACTGTATCTCGGGGTAGATGTCGGGCGTGAGCCGGTGGCAGTCGACAAGGCACAGCACCGCGTCCGCATCCCGCCCGTGCTTGGCGAGAAAGGTGCGCACGAGCGTGTTGTCCGCCTCTGTGCCGTCCGCCTCGAGGCGTGCGAGGCGCGGAAGACTAGTCACGAGCGTCGACAGCGCCTGCGTCGTCACGTGCTTTGCCGAGCCGATGCGCAGCTCGACGAGCTGACTGACGACGAGCGGCGAGCCCGGGCACGCGCCGGGGATGAGCTCGTACAGCATCCGGTCGCACACGCCGCCGTATCTGCCTGTGCCTTCGAGGTCGAGGCGCTCGAGCTTGGGCATGGTGCGGACCAACCGGGCAAGAGTCGGTGGCGGGTCGATGTAGAACACAGCCTCGAGGTTGGCGGCCTCGAAAAAGCGCATCTCCGGGACATGGCCAGCGAACAGCTCGATGGCCTCGGTCGTGAGGTTGGTGCAGCTAGACAGAACGAGGTGGTGGAGCGGGCTCGGGCGGCCGTCGAGCGCGTCAATGTACTCCTTGATATCGTCGTGGGCTAGCCAGCGGCAGCCGAGGAGGTCGAGCGTGCGGAGGTTGGGCAGCCTCGCGAGCTTTTGGAGGAGGTGGTTTGTGGCAGCCGCCGGCAGGCCAGAGAGACGCAGTGATTTTAGCGCGGCGCGCTGCTGGGCATTCAGACGGGCGATGAACGCCTCGATATCGATAAACTCGAGCGACCAGCAGCGCGACACGTCGAGCTCCTCGAGCCCGTCGACATTGTCGGCGACAGTGGCAAGCAGGTGGTTGAGATGCAGGCGCGAGCCCTTGAGGTTGAGCTTCTTGAGCCCCGGGGAGATCTGCACGATCGCGATAATGTCTGGAGTTGTGATGCCATGCGCGCCTCGGAGGTCGAGGGTGGTCAGCGACGAGAAAGTGGGGCTGAGCCGCGGGATGTGATAGCTGTCCGTGCTCCACAGGTCAAGAAGGTCACGCCCAGTCAGCGACGAGCCGGGCAGCGTCTCCATGCCCTGGCACGTAAGCGTGCGTACGAACGCGCGCGAGTGGCGCAGGATCTGCCGCATCGTCGCTGGGTGGAGCTTGCCGGCGAAGCCAGTGAGGTCGACGTTGGCCCACAGCTGGCCGTCGTACACGAGCGAGCGCCACTCTTTGGACACCTGGGATGGATGTTAGGGCCAGCAACGGGCACACGGTGCCACCCGGCGCCACTCACCCGACTCAAACGGATCAGCTCCCTCCGCCCGCCATTCTCTCCCTCGAGGCGGGCGCCCGCACCACTCGCCTTCCACACCTCGAGCAGTGCCTTGAAGACGGCGACCTTGAGCTCACGCGGCAGCATGGTGGAGAAGAGGTCGACCTTGACGGGCTCCGGGACGGCGCGGTACGACAGCGTGCCCCACACGAGCTCGTCTGTGCCGACGGGCGTTGTCGCCTCGGGCGCGTGCGCACGCACGCCAGCAGACGACACGACAACAGAGAACGGGCGGGGCTGGAGCGGCTGCTCGACCTGGGTGAGGCTGAACCCGCCGAGGCCGATCGTGCTCTGCCGGCGCAGCCCCTGCGTGCGCGGCCGGAAGAGCTTGGGGCGCTGCTGCTGCTGCTGATGCTCCATGTTGCTGTCGTCTGGCAGGGACGGAAAGGCGCGGAGGACGGGGCTGGACGCCGCGCTCGCAGTCGACGCAGCAGGCGAGATGGCGAAAGAAGAGAAGAATGACGAGCTTGAGTCGTTCGCTGACGAGCCCGAGTTTGTGCGTGCGCGCCTCAGCGTCGACCGCAGCCTGGACATGGTGGACGGATCGGCCTCTGGCGCAGCATTGGCGGCCGCGGGCGCTGGCGCCGGCGCTGACGCGGGGCCGGCCTCGTCGTCGCCCCGGCGGAAGAGGCGCTTCGACGAGTCGAGCCGGCGGCGGACAGCGACAGCGGCGCCGAGCGCCACCGAGCCTGCGCGCGAGCGCGAGCTCGAGCTCGTCGATGTTGTCGACGTCGTCGACGTCGACTCTGCAGGCGACAAGACGGCCTCTGGCACCGGCGCGAACGTCGACGTCGGCGAGTAGAGCGGGGCAAACGTCTGCGCCGGGAGCTGGGGCGGGGGCGAGGCGCTGCGCGCGACTCGGGCGGGCGTCACACTGCTGCTGCTGCTGCCTCCCTGTGCGTGCGAGCTCTCTCCGTGCCCTTGCCGGTGTTCGTCGTCGTCAAGCTCGAAGTCGTCGCGGCCAGACCACAGGCCGTACGAGTTACTGAAGCCGTCGCAGAACGAGTGTTCGTCCGCCTCGTCGGCGACGACGCGCGCCTTCCCGCGCGCGAGCGAGCGGAAGAGCGCAGGCGTCGGCGGCGTCGCGAGCGGCGGGCTCTCCCCCACTGCCTGGGGGACGCTGTACGCGAGCTCGAGGTCGGGCGGGCTGAGGCTCAGGTGCGAGAGGTCGAGCTCGGCGGCGGCGGCCGCGGGCGGGCGGGTACGCGACGGCGGGCGCGAGCCCGCCACTGGCGTCGGGATGCGCATCGGTGCGCTGGCCATGGTGTGGGTGTTGGGTGGAAGCGGGTGCAGTCGAGTCGAGTTGCTGCGACTACGACGACGACGACGCCGGCCGCCAGATCTCTGTGGGCGGTCACGCGGCGGCGGCGGCGGTGGGCAACGGGCGATAAGGCGGGCGGGTGGGTGGCGACGGCGCTGCCCGAGTGGCGGGTGAGATGGTGAATGCTGCCGAAGGAGGGTGGAGAGCAAGTGCAAGACAAAGAGCCGCTGCGCTGTGTTTTTTCGCTCACTCGTTGTCTTGATGCCGAGTTTCTTTGTCTGTCGGAGAGAGGAGCGGCGGGATGGGCGATGCGTGCGTGCTGCGTGCTGCGTGGTGGTGGCGGCTGCGGCAGCACAAGAGAGCAACTGCAACTGCAACTGCCCGCGCACTGCCTACGTCATTCAACATGGACGGTTTAGGAAAACGCACATTGTGCCTGGGGTTGCAGCAGCTACCGTGCCAGTGGGCAGCAGCACAAATTGACCTCCTCTTCCCAACGGCCCAGGCGCCCGTGGTGCTCCTGCTCGCTAGCTCGCCATAGCCTGTTCCGGTCACATGCAGCCCGATCACGCACGATTAGGTTGGAAGCCGCCCCTCACGTCTCGCTATTGCTGGAATCCTTGCCGCTGTGCTGGTTTTCGTTCCACGCACTGTTAGTCACCAACACCCCACCACACCTCTGCCAGAGTGGAACAGTGTGCATGATGCAGATGCAATCTCTACTCGAGGCAGCGCCTCGGTACCTAGCGGCTCTCCCCGCTACCTCTCTACCCGCCTACCCCGCGTCCCAGCTTACACAAAGCTCTTCTGGCCGCGGCGGAACAACTGGACCAGTCAGCACTTCACACAGCACCCACGCCCGCGACCCCGCCCACGCATCATCACTCACCTCGACAACCTTCCAGCCGTTGGTGAGCTCATTGTCCAGCTCCGACTCGACACGCGACAGCACCATAGCGTAGCGGCACTGCGTGACCTCGTTCTCGTCGCCAACAACATTCTCGCCCGTCTTGGCGTTCTTGAACAGCAGCACCTCCTGCGTCGCGAACGAAATCACAAACACAGGCACGTCGTTCTCGAGCAACTTGCCTTGGACAATGTCGACGTGCTTGATGTCCATAATCTTCGACTCGGACACAAGGCCCTGCTTGACGTACTCGCCCATCGTGGCCCAGAGCACGTTGAACGTAGCCTCACCGCACCACTGCTTGAGCGACTCGCGGTCCGCACTCAAGTAGGCGTCGACAACCTCTGGCACAATGTACTCGCGCAGCTCGCGCGTGAAGCTGTCGATGCCAAAGTCGGGGTCAACCTCGCGGATGGTGCGGATGACCTTGGCCGTCTCGTTCTCGTCAAACCAGCCGGCAACCGTCGACGTGATCGAGCGGAGCGTCTCGACAGCCGGCGACTCGGACTCGTAGTAGTTTTCCCGCATGCGCTGGTACGTGGGGTGCGATGTGAGCCAGTTCAGGCGCGAGGTGGTAGGCTCCTTCTCCGAGGAGAGCACGAGGGCTTCTCCAGCGCTGCACGGTTAGCACTAGCAAGGCATGCGGACTTCGGCCCACTCACTCCGGGTTCGCGGCGACACGCTTGGTTGTCTTGCCAGCCTTCAACCGCCGCGCCTCGCGGCGCTTTCGTCGCTCCTCCCTCTCCGTGTAGCCGCCGTAGCGGGCGGCACCGCCGCTGGCGTCGTCGAACGCCTCCTCGAACGACGACGCGATCGCCTTGTACGCCGCCGTGTCGCGCATAGGGGCCGTAGCGCGGTCGGCAAACGCGCTCACAGAGTTCGAGTACCGCGCCAGCGCCTTGAGCACCTCCGAGTCGTTGAGCGCCTGGCTCACCGCGTCCTGCATCGAGATACCGGCCTTCTTGAGGTCGGCAGCGGCCTGGGCGAGACGGGGGTTCTCCTTCATGAGGTTTGCGATCTGGCGAGGTGAGCTGCTGCTAAACACGAGGTGGTATACAGCTCCCACTCACCCTGGTCCGCTCGTACACGTCGCGCGCCTTCTTCATGGCGGCCGAGTCGGCGAGCTTGTCGACATCACCCTGGAGCTGCTTGACGTTGCTCTGCCAGCCCTGGTTCTTGTGGATCTCTTCCCTAAACACGCGGAGGAAGACCTGGAACGGCGACTGGGGCGGTCCGTGGTCGTCGTCGTCGGCGCTCGACTTGCGCTTCTCCTCCTTCTTCTTGCCCGCGTCGTCGGTCTTGTCCTTTGCGTCGTCGGTGGCTTTTTCCTTGCCCTCGTTGAAGCGCACCGACGTGCCCGACAGGGGACGCATGAAGCCGACGACGGGGCGCGCGACGACGGGGAGGGGCGCGCGGCGGCCCTGCAGCGGCGCGCGGAGAGCTTGGAGACTTCCTGCCCTTGGCTTCATGGTGAATGTGTTGTTTTTAACGGTCGGTGTGGAAAGTGGTGGATACTTTGTGATGCGCCGTCCGTCGACTTTCTTTGATTTGCCGAATGAGCCGCTGCCGCCGATGGACAGTGCCGGCCGGGCAGGCGGAGCGGGCGGGAGCAAATTGGGCTAGGATGGAGTCGGATTAAACGGCCTGGTGGTAATGCGGGGGGATGGAATAGGGCGAGGCTGGGTTCGGGTTGCGCTGTGACAGTGGCAGTGGCACGCGAATGTGCATGTTGGCAGCTTGGCAGTGGACAGGTCACACACATCGAGCAGCTATGAAGCCTCTAGCCCTTCTGGGCCAGCCCAGTCCCGATGAGCCTCAGCTCTGTCAGTTGAACGCCAGACCCGATAAGAAAACCGGGGCAGAAGAATGCATCGGCAACGTGATCGCTCCTATCGTGGTCGCGACCTTCGGATACGTCACGCGCTCGCCGAACATTGTGCGTGGCGAGCGTTGCACGCCTATCGAGTACGTCCTCCAAGCAGAAGCAGACCTCGAGCGTGGCAATGATCAAAGCACTGTGCCCCGAGACGCGCTGGTACAACAACTGTTTGTGGGAGTTTGGACGCGAGCGCTGTGGCTGTGGAAGGCGTAGGTACGTGAAGGGCTGTCGAGGGCGCACCTAGATAGATGAGCTCAGTTTCTCGTTGTACTCGTCTGGGATATCGGGGATGACACGGCTCTCCTCGACGGCAGTGTTGTTTGTCCTTCTCGCAGGGCACGGACACAGTGGCGCTGGTTGTCACCGGTGTTCAAGCTCGGCGTGGACTCCGTCTGAGGGTAGCCACGGACACACCGTCGAGCTGTATGAGTAACGATGCTGCCCGAATGTCTCTCAGATGTGGGAGGATACGCCAATCATCACTCGCGGTTATCATTGTCAACGAGGCTGTCGATAGTGAAGGGGTGACATTGTCACCGGCAACAAGTCAGCCCGCACGTCATACCAGGAGACGTCTTGTACAGCTCTTGCAGGCAAGGCAGACTAGACCACATTCGTCATGGCATGTCCGGCGTAGGGTGCTGAGGGCGAGGCTGATAAAACTATCGCTGTCGGCGGCTAGTCGGAGCTCACCCGACGGCTGTCGCTGGTTGTAGCCCAGCTCGGCGCGGCCCGCAAGGCAAGGAAGCAAGGATCCGCCACACGGCGAAGGCTGCCGGTCCAGCCTCCCCTACGATCACCAGCACCAGCGCTACTCGAGGTTCGCTCGCCAATACTTGACCGTTCGACCCACCCTTCTGCCTCGCTGGTGACACTCTACATCCCCGACGCTCTTCCGCTCGCCTCGGCCCCCGAGCGGAAGTCTAACGGCAGGGGTAGGCCAGCTACAGTGTCATCATACACTGACTGGACGCATGCTGTCGGCCGTGGACGTGGATGTGGCTTGCTTGGCTGTACTAGCGTCCTGTCCTGCTGCCAGCCCGTCTGCGCTGCTCGTCGCTGTCAATGCCACATCCACGCCCGCCGGTGTTGATGGTGTTGGCGCTTAGCATGGCGGCTTGTTACTGGCTGGTTGGGTGTTGTCGCTTACGGCTGGCTGGCTGGGCAAACTTGGAATCAATGACGACTTAATCAGGGCGGCGATGCGGCACGGTTGCTTCCGTTCCTAATCGCTGATGGAATGTGACTCCCCAATCAGCCCAGCTGCCCCCCCCCACCCCACTCCCCCACCGATTAGCCCGTGGCCCTATTCCCCCAACGCCCCCGTGACCCAGCCGGCATTCGATTAGGCGGTCCGCGCCCGGCCAGCCAAATCAGTCCAGTTTGTCCGCACGGCGAGCCGTCCGTCCACCTGCAGCGACTCCGCACCCGGCAACGGATCTTGCAGCAGCAGCAGCCCTCGGTCTCTGGCCCCCGCTGCCTGCCTGCCTGCCTGCCTGCTGCACAGCCCATGTATTCCGTCTTGTTCTGCACGTCTCGCAACAACCCACCCACACCCACAATGGCCGCCGCATCCCGCACCCTCTCCGCCCTCGCGCGCCGCCCGCACGCGCTCGCCCCCGTCCTCCGCAACGCCCGCGGCCACGCCGTCGCCGTCGACCCCCACCCCGTCGCGCCCGCCCGCGCGGCCAACGAGGGCGCCGTGCGCAACGACTGGACCCGCGACGAGGTGCAGAAGATCTTCGATGCCCCGCTCATGGAGACCATCTACCGTGCTGTGAGTGTGACTGTGTCGTGGGCGGGTAGGCGGGTGTTATTCGCATGACCGCTGGCGATGCGACAGGTCGGCGACCGCGAACCAAGGCGGCCTGGCACGCAGCGTACGCCTGGGCACTCGCCGCGAGGCTGCATGCTCGTCGCCGTATGCAGTCCTGGGCGTGCTGCAAGCTGGACCCCAGCCCCGAAACCGCTAGTCCTCTTGGCCGAGGTTTCGGGGCGGTATCGCGGATTCTGGCCGGAACAGGCTGAGGCACCATGCCGCGATGGGCCGGAGCACCTTCCTCGTCTTCCTCACCGGCGCCGTCGGCGCCGGCGACCCCACGAGTGTACAGTACTTTTGCGCACCATGCCGTGGCCTATCATACAAGCCGTGTGGGCCACCTCGCCGACACATCACCCCCTGCCACCGTCACCGAGCACCCACCGAGCGGCGCCCTGTTGGTCGTCCCGCACGCTGCACGGGTGACTCAGCCCGTCTGGCAGGGTAGACATGTGATGCCGGCGTCGCCGCCGGCCCCCGCGACCCCGCCAAGCCCCTGGCGGCGCGTTCCAGTCGCTGAAATCTGCCCCCTCGCATTGGTTGCGATCGCTTGGGCCGTGTCGCTTACACCGCCAGGCCTCGGTCCACCGCCTGAACCACGACCCGTCGCGTATCCAGCTGTGCACGCTCATGAACATCAAGAGTAAGCGCTGGACCGGAAACTGAACGCGGCTGACGTGCAAAGCCGGCGGATGCACCGAGGACTGCAAGTACTGCTCCCAGTCGTCGTCGTACTCGACCCCCACCAAGGCGTCGCGTCTGGTCGACATCGAGCCTGTGCTCAAGGCTGCGCGCGAGGCCAAGGCCAATGGCTCGACGCGTTTCTGCATGGGTGCCGCGTGGCGTGACCTTGCCGGCAGGAAGAGCGGCTTTGAGAAGATCCTGACCATGGTCAAGGAGGTCCGTGGCATGGGCATGGAGGGTGAGTTGCGCGGCCCGTGCGCAAGTCGAGAGATGGCAACCATCGGCATGCCATTCTGCGCGCGTCGACGTCACCGCTCACACCACAGTCTGCACCACCCTCGGAATGCTCAGCCCCGACCAGGCTCGTCGCCTCAAGGAGGCCGGACTGAGCGCCTACAACCACAACCTCGACACGTCGCGCGAGTTCTACCCCGAGGTCATCACCACCCGCACCTACGACGACCGCCTGAGCACCATCCAGGCTGTTCGTGACGCCGGCATCTCCGTCTGCTCGGGTGGTATCCTTGGTCTTGGCGAGAAGGACGAGGACCGTGTTGGCCTTATCTGGGAGGTTTCGCAGATGGACGAGCACCCCGAGTCGTTCCCCGTCAACACGCTTGTTCCTATCCCCGGCACCCCTCTCGAGGGCAACGACGTGAGTGGGGCGGGGCTGAGCCGTTGGCATTGTGCACGTCGAGCTCATATCGTGGACACAATGGACATCCCTGCTAACCCTCCCAGCCTGTTTCCCACCAGACTGTCCTCCGCACCATCGCTACTGCCCGTATCGTCCTCCCCAAGACCATTATCCGTTTGGCTGCCGGCCGCCACACCTTCAACGAGGCTGAGCAGGCGCTTGCGTTCATGGCCGGTGCCAACGCCATCTTCACGGGAGAGAACATGCTCACGACTCCCTGTTCTCCATGGGACGAGGACAAGGCCATGCTCGGTCGCTGGGGCCTCCGTGGCATGCGCTCGTTTGAGGACGGCGAGTCGACCGACGTGCCCTCGCAGCAGCCCGGCAAGCAGCCCGAGGCTACTGCGTAAGGGAGGGGTGTGGACAATAGCAGGGCCAGGGCCATAGCAAAACCATAACAGTATCTAGAAGGTAACAGGCATGTAAAAGGGGCAGCGCGCAGCACCCCAATGTTAGATGACGTTGGCTGGCTGGCAGAGGAGGAAGGGGTGGTGGAGAAGACAGGGGTTGTCGATGCGATCGGCTGCTCAACGGTGTGGGGTGGCGGCGTGAGTGGGTGGGTGTGGCGGCAATGTTGCCGACCGTACATGCAGGAGAGTGTTGTGATGGGAAAGCCGCGTGTTGCCGTCTGGAGTAGCCGTTGCTGTCTCCTCTATTGCTTTAAGCAAGAGTCGCCAAAGGAGTCGAGCATGCATCCTCTTGTCGACTGCCACTGTGCCACCATGCCACTAGCCACCCCTCTCGGCGTTAGTCCAAACGCATTTTGCCCCCGTTGTTGATTTCGGTGCCTGGGCGACGCGCCTGAGTTTGGAGGCGTCGATGCGAGCGGTGGTAAATGACAAGTCCTGGCGCGCGCGCGGGAGGGCAGTCGCGTCGATGCACGGGGCGGCGGCCAGCAGGCAGTCGACAGACAGCAACAGCTCTGCAGCGCCCAACACTACTAACACAGCAGCAGCAACAGCAGCAACAACCCCCATCACCACCCCACCACCCACAGCCATGGCGTCCGACATGAGCTTCTTCTCGCGCGCGCCGCTCGGCGAGGCAAAGGTCAACGTGCTGGCCAACAAGGCCAAGCGCGTCGCGAGCAGCGCCGCCGTCGCGGGCGGCGCAGCCAAGAAGCCGCGCGCCGAGCGTGCCTTCCTCACGCCGCAGCCGTCGTCTGGCGCGCCCGAGCCGTCGAGCGACGGCACGGGCCCCGTCGCAGCGCTCAAGTTCAAGATCCCGGCGCTGCCCGCGCGCCTCGCGGCCCCGCCGACGCCGAGCACGTCGACTGTCGCCGCGTCGTCGTCCCCGCGCCGCTCGTCGCCCCGCCGCTCGTCCCCAACCACCCGCCGCAGCAAGGGCAAGCACTATGTGCTGGTCGTGCGCGCGCGCGAGCCGCACGCGCACACGGACGCGCTGCTCGAGGAGGGCACGACGCTCATCTTCGGCCGGCACCACGCGCGCGCGACTCCGCCGACAATGCAGCTCAGCTCCATTCCCGAGGCGATGCGCGCGCACCTGACGGAAGAGGACAACGACGTGCGCGTCGTCGTGCTCGACCGCGGCGCGCGGCACGCGTCGCGCGTGCACGCAGCTGCGGAGCTCGCCGACGGCGGCAAGACGGTCCGCCTGCTTGTCCTCGGGCAGAACGGCGTGCGCGTGCGCACCAGTCCCGGGGAGAAGCACCGCCGCCTGCTTGCGGGCCAGGTGGCGACGTTTGCGCCGAGCGACAAGCTCGAAATTGACTTCTACGGCGCGAGCGTCGCGCTCCGCGTCGAGGATGACTCCCGCGAGCGCCTGTTCACGCCCGAGGCGGAGATGGACCGCGTGGCATCCCCGCTCTCGTTACCCCCTTCGTCGCCGCCGCTCGCGCCGGTCGAGGCCAGCGAGAGCGAGAGCGACGAGGAGGAGGAGGAAGACGAGGCCGAGGCCGAGGCGCGCCGCCAGCGCGCAGGCACGCCCCGCCCGCCCGCGGTGCTCTTCTCGCGCTCATCGTCGCCGCTGTCCGAGCCCGACACGGCCGTGTTTTCTCTCCTCCCGCCCATTCGCGTCCCCCCGCTTTCGGCAGTCCCGGCCTCGCTCGTGTCCCCGGCCCTCGCGACGAATGGCTCGCGTCCCGGCTCGGCCACAGCCTCGCCCCGCTCCCAGCCCCGCTCCAAGCCCGCCACGCCGCGCGGCTCGCCGTCGACTCCCTCGGCTGCGCAGATCGCCGTCAAGACTGAGCTCGTGTCGGGCACCGCTCTGCCACGCGCGGGCACACCAAAGTCGCGCCCGTCGACGCCGCCCCTCGAGCTGCCGCCCTTCCCCGAGGGTCTTGACCTCGCGGCGCTGCTCGCGTCGACCGTCGTCTTCTCTGGCTCGTCCAAGCTGTCGCTTCCTGATCTCGTCAAGTCGCTGCTGGAGGTAGGTTGTGTTGCGTTGGATCGTGTTCACACCCCAGACCCAGCCATCACTGCGCGAACACGGCTCCGAGGCTGTGTGGTCCGCGTGGGCCGACAAGGAACTCGAGTCCAACGCCATGTTCGGCAAGGTTTCGCGCAACGGCAAGGACTCGAGCGGCCGCCCGCTCCTCCCGCACTACTTCTACAACCCGGCCAACGACCCGGACGGCTCGCGCGCACAGCAGCTTGGCGGCCTCGTGCGTCCCCTCCGTGCCGCGCAGCGCGCAGGTGGCAAGGCCATCGACTGGCGTCCTGTTGGTTCCGGCCGCAGACGCTACTAGGCGGGGGCTGGTGAGCTGTCAACTCTTGCCGCGGGCGAGTGAGTCCTGCGGCAGGTAGCGCATATGCGTAACCTGGCTGCAGCCGGGAGTGTACTACAACGTGTAAAGTCGCGGTGGCGAGGGGGATACAGCACGGCGCAGGGACACACCGACGCGCCGTCCACCCGCCACTGTCGGCATAATGCTTCACCGAGCCGCTCTGTCGGCCTGATACATACATACTACTTTTGATACCAGATGTCATGCTTGTGCTTGTGCTTGCGCTTGTGCGGGTTGTCGGCGCAGCGGGACGGATACCGAGGAATCGGACCGCCGATATACCGGTGCGGACGGGAGGGTGCCGCGACGACGGCGATGGCGACGGCACGGCGCAGCGCAGCGCGCAGCTGCCGCGCGTAACGGGCCACGGATCTCGGAATGTCTTTCCAGATTGCCAGATGCCGAGGGGGAGGGAAAAGGGACGCGTCTGAGGGCAGCGAGGGTGCGTCGAGGGCAGCGAGGGATACGTCGAGGGTAGCGAGGGCAGCGGCGAGGGTCGCCAGGGCTGGCGTGCAGATGGCGTTTGGGCTGTCCTGAGGCCGCCGGGGCGGGGGATGCGGGGATCCATTTCGGCGTGGTGTGGTGTGGGGTGGGAGGGCGGGGTGGTATGGCGGGTAGATGGGATAGCGATAGCCGGAGGTCGAGGACGCACGCATGATAAGATGAGATGCAGCGGCGTGGACGGGACAGGGAGGGGGTGTAGCGGCAAGGGTGGGTGGTTAGTTGTTGTGGTGGCAGCGACCCTTGATCATACTGCGAGAGATTGCCAGGTGCGGCGCAGTGCTGCTGGATGGTGGGGTTCGACGGCCGGCGTCGGTGCAGCGCGTGCTGGATCACAGCGCTCTAGTCTCGCGCTTATCTGGCCGGTCAAGCGATGACCTCGCGGTGACGGAGTCGCCCGCGCCCCGCCGTGACGCATCTCCTGCCTCCTTCGACCAGCCGAACCGCCGCGCGCTCCCACATATGCCCGCCTCGGCGTGCTCAGTGATCAGCCGTGATGTCGTTGTACCCCAGTGCCATCGCTTGTCCGTTCGTCGCGCGGAAGCCAGCGCGGACGACACTACACCCACCTGGTCTTCTCGGTCAGACCCGCGCTGCGCCCCTGCCAGTAACTTTCATCAGTGGTCGTCGATCAGAGAGACAGAGGTACACACTGGCGTCCCGACTACGATGGGCGTAGGTGCTGATCCTATGGTCAGCCCAGGCCTACCTGCCCTCGTGTACACCCAGAGGTCATGTCGGTACTGGCGCGCTTGAGGAGGGAGGGATAGGCCGGCCACAAGAGCGTGCTGGCGTTCAGCTAGGGGATTGCGACACGGCCAGAGTGCGAGTCCGATGTGCTGCGGTGGTGGAGCGCAAGGACTTGGGTGCTGTCCATGTCTGTCGCGTACATCCATGCGTCAACAACGTGCCACACACAGCCTCTGCGCCGCTGCCACCGTCCGCGTTTCGGTGCCAGTGCCGATCGCCTCTTGACATCAGTCCCACTGATCTCCCCATTGATCAATCTCCCCACTGATCCCCCCACTCACTGTGCGCACTAACAATGCACAAGCATGCCCCGCGTGCATCTGTCTCTGTCTGCCTCAAATAGCCCAACTAGGCGCATTCCATGGCTGACACAACCGTGGTAACCATCAAACCCAGTCATCTCTGCGGGGTCCCCACAAGTCGATTCATGACGTCGGCTGCGTCGACCCAATCGACCCAATCGCCCCTCTCCTCCCACCGGCGTATATAACCCAGTTCCTCGCTCCCTTGACTCCTCTCTCACACTCCTTCCTCGTCTCACACCCACACAATGCCGTCTGAACCCCAGCCAAAGGGCACGTACACCCTCGACCTCAAGCACCCGGCGCTGCACCTGTCGGTGCTGCCCGACGCGGGGCTGTACGTGCACCGTTTCCCGCGCGGCACGCCCGTCCCCTCCGCCTTCCTCGACGCCGGCGACGCGTTCGTCAGCGTCACCCGCACCAAGGACGAGGTGTCGGTCGTCGCGGACAAGGCGGCCACCGAGGCTGCCCTTGGCAAGGCTGAGCAGCAGGGCGGGCCGTGGGCCGCGCTCAAGATTGCCGGGCCGCTCGAGCACCGTGAGTTGTGGCGGGCGACGGAACTCGCGACGCTGACCCATGACCCCCGCAGACATGGTCGGTGTTCTGTCGCAGCTCTCGCAGGTGCTCAAGGACGCCAAGATCTCCATCTTCGCCATCTCGACCTGGTGCGTGCTGCCCCGCTGCTCCGCTGACGACCAGGGACACGGACTACATCCTCGTCACGCGCGACAAGCTCGCGGGAGCCAAGGCTGAGCTCCTCGAGGCCGGCTGGGTGTTTGACTAGACGGCGAGCTAGCTCGCTGGCAGCAGCGCAGGCCAGCGTCGGCGTTTGCGCTGGCACTGCGCGAGACAGCCGCTGTCGCCGCTGTCGACTCGATACCTCGCCAGCATGTTCCCCAGCCCCAGACTCACGAAAAATTTCCCTTCCATCCCATCCCCCTCAACATCTGCACGGAGAAACCACTTGAAGAGACGAGACAATGTTATTGGATTGTGGACGTGTTGTCATGTCGAGGCAGAACTATTTTGGTGAGAAATCGCTTGGGTGCTTGTTGGGTGGTTAAAGTTCTGGCAGAACTGGTTGTCCATTATCTCGCTGCACATTTCCGCGTCTGCGTGTTTGGCGGTCGGGTTTGCATGCACTCCCACGCGAAGTCCTCGTGTTGAGTGGTATTGTAGAGGGCAGCGGGCCCGATAGGCGCATGCTCGCCCATTCGCGTTGACGAGTCCATAGGTGTGCGGGGGAATCCAAGTCTACAGCTCCAAGTCTACACCCAAGGGCGGCCGGCCACATGATGCCTCAATTACCCCGCATGGCAGCACACTTGTCCACACCAACCACGCTCCCACATCCCCACAGTCCACAAACCCCACTGCTATCTCCGCCTTTGCTGCCTCAGCCGCGTTTGGTTTATGCGGGGGCGTGCGGCTTGCGCGTTACGACGCCGCCCGCCGCAGTCTTCCGCCGCCTGCGTCGCGACATTCGCCAAGATTCCGAGCTGCACCGTTTCAGGCTCGGGCATGCACTTAGCCGGTGCTCGAGGCGACCTTTGCTTCGCGATCCGATGCCTTGCTCATCTCGCGTTCCTGAATCATGAGTATGCTGTTCCGATGCTTCAGGGCAATGATACAATGCTCGCTCGGCTTGACTATCCAGGTGTGCACGATGGACGCGGCTGCGAATGAAATGCATGTGCGTCCCCCACTCCCCGCGTGCTCCCCCGCAGAAGCAGCCTTGGTCCCCGCTCCGCGTGCTACTCGCCTCCCCCCTCCCCCTTCTTGACCTTGTTCATGACCATCACGTAGTCACGGTTCGCCTTCTGCTTGTCGTTGACGTCCTTTTTGAGACTCTCAGGGTCGACGCCGTCTTGGACGGACAGGCCTTGCTGGGCACGCCAACGCGCCTTCTTGAGCCGGCGGGCGTCGTCCTTGGCCCCTGCCTCGTCGGCGTCGAGGAAGCCACGCACATCAGTAATCGCACTCGAGGCGAGGGGCTGCAGCCGTGTAACGGGGCCGTCATCCTCGTCCGACTCAGGCGTGGGAGAGCGCGAGAAGGGCAGGCGCTGCTGCAAAAGTGGCGTCGGCGATCGTGAACGCGCGCGAGCCGGCGGTCGCGAGATCCGAGGCGGAGAGGGGGAGTAACCACCATGCTGCCGCCGCTCGGATCCACGAGGGGACCGTGAGCGTTCCGAGAGGCGGCCACTTGCTCCGGCCGCCCTGACCGAGGATTGCGAAGAGTACCTGTCACCTCGATCGCGATGCCTGTCGTACCGCGGCAAGCCCGAGTCCTCCCGACGTGCTCTGTAATCATCGTAACGGTCACGGTGACGCGTGTCGACGTGCCTGTCGCGTTCGGCTGGTCGGCTATGCCTATCTTTGCGATAATCTGAGTCATGACGTCCACGGCTGTGATTGTCATTGTAATCACCATGTCGTGAGTAGCGGTCGACAGAGCGCGAGCGAGAGCGGTAGTCACGAGAGCGGTCACGCCGACGATAGTCACGAGAGCGGGACCGCGAGCGAGAGCGAGAGCGGTCGCGGTAGTCTCGATAGTCGCGGTCGCGAGATCGAGAACGGTCGCGGTACCCTCGATCATGAGAACGGCTGCGGCGATCACGACGATCTGGTGACCACGACCGCGATCGGTCTCGAAGAGGTGAGTCGCGGCGGTCGCGGCGCGGCGAGCGCGATAGCGATCGTGACTGACGACCAGAATCCCGGTTGTCAACACTCATCGCCTCGTCCTCGCTGTCGTCATCGTCGTTGTCTGGCCCGCGCGCAGCGTTCAGGTCGTACGTTCCGACGTCGCCGAAGATGTCCTCGTCATCGTCAAACTCGGGGACCGGCGGTGGGGCCGGAGCCTTGGCTTTCGGGACTGGCACGGGCGATGACGAGCGTCGCGCAGACGGAGCGGTCAGTGCTGCCTCTGCCGCCGGCTCTGCAGCAACGACATCGGCGGCGGCGGCGGCGGCCCTCTTCTTCTTCTTCTTGGCCTTCTTTTCGCTTTTGGCGGCGGCAGCCTCGGCCTTGGCTTGGCCAATTGACTTGAACTGACAAGGTCAGCACTGACAGACATCACAACTCACCTTGTTGGAGAGTTTCTTTTCGGGCTCGGCCTCCTGGGCCTTGTCTCCTGGCCCCTGCTGACCCCCAATGTTATGTGACAGCTCGTCCAGTTCATCGTCCATCTCGGATGCCTTCTCGCGTTCCAGCTCCGCCTTGCGCTGAGCAAGCAGAGCGAAGTCGAGTCCTTTGACCAAAACCGAGTGCTCGGCATCTCCACCGAGGTATGCCCGAGTCTTCTCAACTTGGGCCAACTTGGTTGTGTCAGAGCGAAGTTAACGTGCAGCGTGACCAACCTTTTCGACATCGTCACCAGCGTCGGCTTTCCTTCGCTCAAACTCAGCATGCAGTTTCTCCACCTGCCCCACGTTAGCCGAATGCGCGTCACCTCCGCTTGGCAATGACAGCTCACATTCTGGTACTCGGAATCTCCTCCTTGGCGTCGGAGTGCAGCTCGGTCTTTATACTTGTCATCGGTGACTTTCTTGTGATGTGAACGTGGGGCGAACAATGGCTTGGAGTCTGTCGGCTCTGCGGGCTTGGGCTCGTAGCTGCAGCAGCGTTAGGGATCGGAGCAACTGCCCGGAAACTCACCCTTCTCTCGGTTTCAGTCCCCATCCTCGCTTCGGGGGTCTTCCGCCCAGGGCACCGCGCCGCGAGGAAGACGACGATGAGGACGAGCCTTGCCCGCTGGAGAGGAGCGAGCGGAACGCGTCCTACGATGAGTCAGACCGGCAGGCGGGCGATAGGGAGAGCGGGAGGCGCACGGCTTCGCGGCATGACGTGGTTCAACTTACCTGGTCCATGCTTGGTCGTCCGAGGTGGAGGTGGACTGGTCTGCAGTCTGATTTTTTGCAAGGATGGTGGTGGTGCATGGACGTCACAACAATGCACCGCAGTGGCCAACGCGCTGCAGCGGCATCGCGGCAAGCACCGTTGAGTCACGATCACGTGATGACCGAGAAGATGCCGCATTTTTATTTGTGCCTCCCCTTTTGTAATTGGGTGGGGGCGGGCATGTGAGCGGATCTGTGCGCAGAGTGCGGGTCTGTTCGCATCGCAGCGACGTGGCCTTCGGGTGCGTTTGACCGGTTAGACGCATTTGCCGGAGCGCAATGGCCATTTTTGCCCCTCCACCCGGGTCCCCACGGCACAACATTCGACACGGAATACGGCAGCGCGACGGCGGCAGGGAGGTCGCCAAAGGGCTGGCTCGGCTGGCCAAGGGAAGGCAAGGAAGGCCAGCGGCATCGCGCGCGCGGACAGACTCCACAAGGCAACGGCCAAGGGCCACAGGCTGGACCTAGGAGTGACGCCCAAACGCCAGCACCCTACGCACAGCACCAGCACAGTGGCATGCCCCCGCTGCCCCGCCCCGCGTGTCGTCGTTGCTCCCCTCGTCGTGGTCGTTCACACAGGCTCGCAGGCGGCGCACACGCACCTCACCCCACTCCTGGCTGTTTCCGTGGCCCTGACCTGACACAATCACCCCCACCATCCCACCCGATACCTTGGCCGCGACTGCCAATCGTTGCTCAGCCTCGGCCAGCGTGGACGCCCGCTGCCGCTCGCGCGCTGGGCACTGGCCGTATTGCCGGAGCGTACCGACCGCTGAAGCCCCGCGTCGTATCGCCTCTTTTCCCCAGAAGATCGGTCCGTGGTTGGCTCGGCAACCGGTTAGGCATTGGGCATTGTGCGGATACGGAGCAGGAGGGCAGAGGCAAAGGCCAAGGCTGGCAAGGCACCTGACTCGCCAACGTCCATCAGTCTCGGGTCCTCGTCGTCGCAAAAGTGAATAACCGTGCGGCTTTGTGTTCGGTTGGCCCAGCCAGGGGCCACCGAGGAGAGCTGGCGGCTGCTGCCAGGAAGAACCCTGAAGCCCCATTCCACCCACCCGCTGCCGCTGCACGCACGCACACTGATACTTCACAAGCTATAAGAAGACCGACATAGCGGCCCATCTTCTCTTCTCTCCATCAGACAACCAAAAGTCTACTACAACAATGGCCGCCCCCACCTTCACCCACACCTTCGACCACGCCGGTTACAAGGGCACCGTTGAGGTCCCCCTCGGCCTCTTCATCGACGGCCAGTACTCGACCTCGGTTGACAAGGCCGCCAAGACGATCCCGTGAGTCTTCAATCCCGGTGGCTGCATTGTCTCCTCGACGTCTTCCTCCTCCCACAATCCTTGTCTCCATCAACAGTCATGCGCCTGGGTGTGTGCTCTGGTGGTGTCTCGGCGCATCGCTGCGCAGCACCGTCCCATCATTTCAGCGTGATCTGTCATCATTCCTCGCCCTCGCACCGTCGTCACCGTCGTCATCTACGGTGGTGGCGAGTTTGGCGATTGTGATAGGGCAGACGCCCTGTCACCGTACTGCGGGGGAGCGGCGCGGGTGCGAAATGGCCGTGTGCATCGACCCGCTTCGGAACGGGCCAGTGTCATGTGCACGCACGCGTGTACCTGCGCAGTGGTGACACGGTGACACTGCACCACGCGCATTGAGCGCAACGTTCTTTGGGGGCACCGAGCAGTTCGGCCTCGGAACAAGCAATTGTTCCGATGCGTATCGAGATATCGGGTGGCGCGGGGGGTGGTGGTGGCAAATGTCTCTATTTGGCCCCCCCGCAGTTTCAACCCGCTCTTGCCGCAACTCGAACGGACCAGTGAGCCACAGCCGCCGGGCCAAAGAGTGGCAGTGGCAGTCGGCCTTAAACCGCACCCGCCCTCTGCCCTGATCACGTCACACCCGCTCCGGTGATAGATGAAACCTTGCACGCTTGGCTCGCCTATCCCCCATCGCCTACATGGCGGCTTCACATCGCCTATTCCACTCTTACCCCACCTCCACCTCCCACCTTCGCTTGTCTCGGACCGCGTGTCGGTTACAGCAACTGACCTCCACTCAGTGTCGTCAACCCCACCACCGGCGAGAAGCTCCTCGACCTCCCCGAGGGTCTCCCCGCCGATGTCGACCGTGCCCTCGACGCCGCCCGCAAGGCCTACGACACCAAGTGGGGCCTCAACGTCCCCGGCTTTGAGCGTGGCAAGCTCCTCCTCAAGCTCGCCGACTTGATGGACCGTGACATCCCCATCCTTGCTTCGCTCGAGGCCCTCGACAACGGCAAGACCTACGCCGCCGCCTCGCTCTTCGACGCCCCCGAGGCCGCTGGCTGCTTCCGCTACTACGCCGGATGGGCCGACAAGATCCACGGCAAGGTCATCGAGACCTCGGACGGCAAGCTCATCTACACCCGCCACGAGCCCGTCGGTGTCGCCGGCCAGATCATCCCCTGGAACTTCCCCCTCCTCATGTTCGCCTGGAAGCTTGCCCCGGCTCTCGCTGTCGGCTGCACCATTGTCATCAAGCCCTCCGAGCTTACGCCCCTCACTGCTCAGTACATGACCAAGCTCATCAAGGAGGCTGGCTTCCCCGACGGTGTCGTCAACGTCGTCAACGGCTACGGTGCCACTGTCGGCAACGCCCTCTCGTCCTCGGACAAGGTTGACAAGGTCGCCTTCACTGGCTCGACCGCCGTCGGCCGCAAGGTCCTCGAGGAGGCTGCCAAGTCCAACCTCAAGAAGGTCACCCTCGAGCTCGGTGGCAAGGGTGCCAACATCATCTTCGACGACGCCAACCTCGCCGACGCCGTCAAGTACGCCGCCCAGGGTATCTTCTTCAACCACGGCCAGACCTGCTGCGCGGGTTCGCGTCTGTACGTCCAGCGCGGCATCTACGACGCCTTCATGGAGCGCTTCGTCAAGGTCGCCCAGAAGATCCAGGTCGGCGACCCCTTCAGCCAGAACACCTTCCAGGGCCCCCAGGTCTCGCAGACCCAGTACGACCGCATCATGAACTACATCGAGTGCGGCAAGTCGGAGGGCGCCCAGGTCATCACCGGCGGTGTTCGCCACGGCAAGAACGGCTTCTTCATCGAGCCCACCATCTTCTCGGGTGGCAAGAAGGGCATGAAGATTGTCGAGGAGGAGATCTTCGGCCCCGTCATTGTCGCCGCCGTCTTCGACACTGAGGAGGAGGTCATCAAGCTCGCCAACGACAACGTCTACGGTCTCTCGGCTGGTGTCTTCACCCAGAACATCACCAAGGGCCACCGTGTCGCCAACAAGCTCCACGCCGGTACCGTCTGGGTCAACTGCTTCAACGAGCTCCACTCGCAGGTTCCCTTCGGCGGCTACAAGTCGTCGGGTCTCGGCCGTGAGCTCGGCGAGTACGCCCTTGAGAACTACACCGAGATCAAGGCCGTCCACGTGCGTCTCACCCCCTACGTCGGCTTCGTCACCGAGTAAGCGCCAGTCTAGTGCAGCCGTGCGCTTGTGTGTAGTATTCAGGCAGTCTCTGGTTTGTCTCAGCAGTAAAAGGGGAGTAGTAGTAGCAGTATGCAGCAGCAGTATTCAGCACAGTGGCGGGAAATCGGTGCGGCATTGGTGCAACAGTCGGGGGTGCACGAAGTTGCTGACTACGTCTGGCGGGGGGCTACCGACCTCCGCGTCGGAGGTCGGCCGTCCAGCCGGCTAACATCGGACTCGTCTCGCAACCTTCTACGTTCGCTCCAAGCCTCCGGCGCATGTCACAGAGACATCTTGGCCCCCGGCTATCACCAATGCGATATACCACCCATCGTGCTACGAGTTAGGGCAGAGCCAACACGCCGCTTGATATTTCTGACAGCTACGACCAACCGCCAGGGCTCAGACGCCCGCTACTCGGACCACCACGAACGGCAGCGCGGCCACCAGCACAGCGAAGAAGAGCGAAGCTGGCGAGTGTCAGAGAAGCACGCGGGGGCGGCACGCACCAGTAGTCCCTGTTGCTGCCGAGGCCGAGGTCGAGCCCGTCGCTGTTGCAGAGGCGCCGGCGGCGCCAGAGCTGCCCGTGCCGGGGTCAGCGCCGCCGGGCGGCCCACCGCCGCCACCACCCCCACGCCCACCACCAGAGACCACCACGCCGCCACCCGATTCAAGCGTCATGGCGGGCTGGACCGCGGCGTTTGCCGTCCCGTTGATACCCAGCGTAATCCACGCGACGATGCCGTCGGCGACCGAGTCCCCGAGCAGCGTGTAGTGCACGACAGGGTCAACGCCGTCTGCCTCCTGCGCCATGATAGAGTCGTCCGCGTTGGTGGTGAGCGGGCTCGTGTTCGCCGTATACGGGGCGAGCGCGTACACCTGGCTCAGGAGGTCCTGGTCGAAGAATACCTGGCCGACGTGTGCGGCGCTCGCGCCGCCGCTGATCGTCCCGTTTGGCTGGAGCGCCCAGCGGCCCGCAGTGTGCGCGAGCACGTGGATGTGCGCTGCGCGGCCGGTATAGTGTCCCGGGACGACGGTGCTGAACTGCACGACGCCGTCGCTGCCCGTCGGCTGCACGCCGCGCAGGAAGGTCGCGTTCGCGTTGGTGGCGTCGCCCGTGTTGCCGTTGCCGCGCGCCACGACGCCAGAGTACACGCCCGACGCGTTGCAGTGCCACAGGTCGAGGGCGACGCCTGGGGCTGGCGCGCACGTGTTGGTGTCGATCACCTGGATGTCGAGGTGCAGCGGGACGCCGGGCTGCGATTCGGTGATGTCGCTGCGTACGAGCTCGCCGGTGACGTCTGGGGGGGAGAAGGGGGTCAGCTTTTTCGAGCGCCGCACGCCACTCAACACGCACAGTACGGCCCCTCGGTCACCTCCGGCGCGAGGATACAGCTGTTCTCGCTGCCAAAGAGCACGCTGGAGTTGCTGTCGGCCGTCACGCCGGTGAGGTTGGAGCGGTGCGATGTGCCGAGCACGGCGGCGAGGTCGCGCCGCGCTGAGCGGTGCCGCGCAAGCAGGGCTGCCCGGCGCGCCGCGTTCGCCTGCGCCGCCGCGCGGGCGTGCAGCGCGCCCGCGCAGTGGGAAAGCGAGCGCCGCCCGATGGACGCGAGCTGCACCGCGCGCTCGGCGGCTTCGTGCCCGTGGTCCTCGCCTGGGTGTGCGGCCGCGAGCGGAACGGCAAGGAGGAGGAGGGGAAGGAGCTTCATGATGCTTGGGCTTGGGATGCTCCCCCGGTCGAGCTGTACGCATCTTATACCCGCTGCACGCTGCACCGTAGGCCGGCTTGGCACTGCGCGCAGCCGTCGCTGTCGACGCCGTGGTGGTCAGGTAGTGAGACACACCAGTGTCGTCACTACCTCGCCGCCAGATCTCGCAGCCGGCCGGCCGTCGATCGGCCCGACAGCGCTGCGGGTCTGGCCAGCGTCGGCACGCTTCTCGTTCGTCTGCGCACGCACGCAGCGCAGCGCTATCCGCTAGCCGGCCAGTCGGATCGCGCGCGTTGCACTACCTACTTGCATCTCTTGGCGCCTGCGCAAATAGTCACCTCCCGACCATTGAGCGACTGCGCAGGCACGCTGTGGCGATCGATTTATCCACACATTTTCCCGATCGCGTCGACGACAGATCTGCGCGCTGCTCGTCGTCTCGGTTGCAGTACGCCGCGGGTAGATCGATCGCTACGCCGCAGTGTGCCCCATCCCCAGTGAGCTCGCTGACGGTGCGTCTGGCCCAGAGCGCGCAGCTGCTGTGCGACCTTGTTTCAGCCGCGACCTGACCACCACTGGTCAGCTTGCAGAGCTCCGGCTGAGCACACCAGTTCCTGCCTCCAACCCACGGAGGCAGCCACACACCCCACACTATGCATTGTTTCCCTACCATGACTATTCTCTTCTTTACACTTCACGCTGGGCCGGATTTCGGGCAAACCCGTTCGGGCTTCGTGCTGACTTCGTGCCGCTTCGTGGCTGACCAACAACGCGGCGTCGCGCGCGTCGCGCTTCTCACAGTTCGTTTTCGTTTAGGACATGTGCCTCGGCGATCTTTTCGTCTTCACAGGTCTGCCTGGTGTTGCACAGGTTGGTGCACAGCGGGCGGAGAAGGGCCAGCCTTCCCAGCCCAGGTTACAGTTGTCTTGGATGCACCGCGCTATGCAGCTGCGGGCGAGGGGGTCGAGGGATCCCCACGGTAGCGAGCCACACCGCTGTCGTCGACCATCGCTTCAGCCGAACGCTCATGACGGTCGGCCCTCGACTCGAGCTGCGACGTACGCTCCTCCAGCGCCCGGGTCCTCGCTTCGATCGCCTTGATGTTTTCGGCCGTCATGCGCTTGTCCTTGGCGTTCTGGCGCGCCTCGTCCTCTTGCTTACGCGTCCACTTGTCGATGTCTTGTACCAGGCGGAATTGCACCTCGGGGTCGAGGTCACCCGAGACAGTCACGTCCGCCATGATCTTCTTACGGTCATCCTCCGAGCTCATAGACGCAATCTTGAGGACAGCTCCGAGGAACTCGAAGTGTTTGCCCGGAGGCGTCGATGATGCCATCCTCGGGGCGGCCGCAATCGGCGACGGTGGCGTGGCAGGCGACAGCTTGGTGACGGCCGTCGTAAGTGCGACCATGGGCTCGTAGACACCCACGTCGGTGAGCGGACTCGACAGCTCGGTGCACGGCGTCGCCCACCCGCTGCTGCTGGGCATGTCGCGGTCATGAGAGTCGTCGAGCGTGGGAGGGCTGTCGGCGGGCGACGAGATGTCGTACTCGCGGTACCGGTCCGCGGCAATGGCACCGGGGAACTGGCGAGGGGTGAGGGAGAGGGCGCGGGGGCGAGGACGGATCGGCCCAATGCTGCTGCTCGTGCCCTGGTCGACGCTCGCCCCAAAGGATCGCCACTGCGACGACGCGGAAGCAATGGGGATCGGCATGTGCGAGTTGGCTGCGTGCTCGAGCTGTGCGTGCGACTGCTGGTACTGGAGCGGAGGGGGCATGGTGTCGTCAAACGTGGCCGGGCGCGTGGGCGAGTTGCCAAAGCTGCACTTGTTCTTGCCACAGGGGCGGCACACGCGGCGGGGAGAGTCGGGGTTGCGCTCGACAAAGCAGCGCCAGTACTGGGACGAACAGCGGCGACAGCGCTCCTCGGGGACGACTTCAACCAGCGTGGGGTCGCGCTCATATTCGGCCTGAAGGGTTAGTCCGTTAGCCGACAATGATAACCCACCTCCTTGTGAAGCTTGCCTGCGTCACGCTTCGAATACGCCTTGTGACGGCGAAGCTGGTCGGCGTTCGTCTTGTCGTTGGTGATGAAGGGCCGCTTTGGGAGGTCGGCCAGGTCACAAATCGGACTCAGGGGTGGCTGGTACTCCTGCAGCTCGGGCTCGAGCTTGGGAGGGATGAATTCGAGTGTTGAAGGCCTTAAGGACAAAGGTGTCAGCAGTTGGCTACAGGGAAGAGTCAACGGCTGCTCACTGAGGATTATGGAAGGACGGGGCCGGGGGAACCATTGGCCAGCTGGGACTACGGTGGGACGATTGGATGGCAAACTGGAGCGGGGGGAGACGGTAGCCACCAGCCGAGACAGTTCTCTCTCGTTGCTCTTGGTGGTGGGTGTGGTGGGTGTGGTGGGTGTGGTGAGTGTGGTGAGGGTGGCGGGCGTTATGGTTGTTGTTGTGCTCGTTACTGCGCTGGTGGTACCCCCCGTCAATGTTGCTGTGGGAGCTACCCGAACCAGTGTTGTCGTGATGGGCTGCGTGGCGTTCGTAAGGCATTGGGGGCAAGGGCATGCGTTAGAGGAGGGGGTGTAGAGTGGAATGGGTGGATGGATGTGGCTGTGTGGATGAGGAGAGGAGAGAGGGGACAAGGGCAAACGACGAAAGCAGGCCGCCGAGCTCCCTCCTTTGTACACGGCCTGCAAAGTTGAGGCAGCTTTGGGTAAGCAGGCGTGAGTGGTGCCATGTCAGTGTGTATCGGGGTCCCCGGCGACGACGACCGACGACGGGCGAGGATTCAGGCAGAAGGGCGAGCTGTGTGGGTGCGTGTGGGTGGATGGCGCGGCACACTGCGAGCCGAGAAGAGCGAGGCAAGGACGAAGACGGCGACAAAGGGCGCAAGACGCGCGCGCGCGTGGTGGAGGCAGGCCAGGCGGCAGTCGTGCCTTGTCGTCACTAATGGGGTCGAGAAGCACCGACGAACAGTGCGTTCCAGGAGTGGGGTGGGCGCGCACGAGGTCAGAGAGGCCGCGCCGCCCCTGCACACAGACACACGCCGTGCAGGGTGCGCAGAGGTCTGAGCATGGACACGAGGCTGGCGTCGTGCTGCATACTGGCGTCCTTGGCTGTTGGCGTCGCGACCTGGTGTGGGTGTGTGTGGTGGCGCGCTTCTGACGTCGGTGCCTGCGAGGGACGGCACGCGCAGGCCAATCAGTATGCGCAGAGGAATCATGCATCAGTGCGAGAAGGAGAAGCAGGAGCCGCAGCGCACAGTCCGTCAGCACCGTGAGAGGGAGCGCAGGGTTAATTTGTAGGTGCGGTGTGCGTGCTGGGGAGGGAGATCGCGAAGCGTGGTCGCTGGAGCGGCGGGCGACAAACGGGTGCGACGAGGCGACGAAGCGCTGCGGTCGTCGCTGTCGCCGCCGCGGCATTGTTCAGACAAACAATAGCGGTGTCGACGGCCTTGGACGTTTGAAAGGAGGTGCGTTTGGGGGAAGGGGGTAGGGGTGAGCTCTGAGCGGGGAATGGCCGAGTGGATGCGGCCACCTTTGTCACGGCGACGACGATAGGCTTGATTGTGTTGTTGATGTCGACGGCCAATAGTGGGTTGCGGGTGGAGTTGGTTGCAGAGAAGGGCATACGCCACACTCAGTCGCCACCCGCGTCAAGCGGCAACAAACTACGTCACAGTCCCACAGCAATCGCCCATCCAAGCCACCGCGGCAACCACCACAACTCTCTCACACACACTCTCTGCTCTTCTCGACGCCGCAAGCAGCGACAATGCAGCATCAGGCGACCCCCTCCGCCTCGTCCTCGGCGCAGAGCACGCCGCTCCCCACAGACCCGTCGGCAATCACCCTCTTGTCCCGGCTGTGCCCGACAACAACGTCCACCCTCGACCTCCATCACGTGCCCGCAGACAAGGCGGTATTCTCCTGCGCAAAGTGCTCCGAGGTGCTCGTGCGTAGGACAGCAGGGGAGCAGCAGCCGAGCAACTACTCATGCATGACAGGCGCTTCAGGATGAACTGGTTTCCAAGGCGTTCATGGGCCGCTCGGGGCGTGCGTAGTGAGTCGAATCGAGGCTGGCTGGCCCTGCACGCTCGGCAGCCTGCCCTTCATCCTCCCCCCTCCCTCCTTTGGCTCCCTCAAAGCCTCCCCCTGTACCTCATCTCTCGTGTGCAACTGGATCGCTCGCCAACACGTCTTGCGGTGCGCCAAGTATCCACGTCCAGCCCTGCACCTCAGAAACCGCCCCAGATCCCCGGCCTCTGCACCAACCCCAGGAACGCACTTACGCTCTCCAGCCTTATGAACTCTACGATCAACACGCGCCTTGGCAAGCGCGAGGAGCGCAAGCTGATGTCAGCGTCGGGTGGGGGCTCGTGGCCCGCCTGGGGCGCGAGTCTGGCCAAGAGGACAGAGCTGATACCCGCAGGACGGGAAAGCACACGGTCGCGGACCTGCACTGCGCCGCGTGCGGCCAGGAGCTCGGGTGGATGTACATCAAGGCACCCAATGGCGAGCAGCGGTACAAGGAGGGTGGGTACCCCAACGAGTGACATGCGACACGGCGCTGATCATTGGGCGTGTGATGGGCTCTTACTTCATCGATGTTTGCGACGTGAACGCCTCCTCGCTTGCGTCGTCCGGCAACAGGCCGCTACATTCTCGAGGATGCACAGATCGTCAAGGAGAACAACTGGTAACGGGCTGTCTGTCTGCACGCCTGCCGGCCGGCCGCCGAGCCCCGTGAGGAGCTGGAGATCCTCTCTGTGTACACTGCCGCTTCCCCCTGGCGCACCACCACCTGTATCATCTGCAGCCACACCACACACGTTGTAAGCCCCACTACTTGTACACCAGGGCATTGTACCTCACCTTATGTCTATGCACCGACAGGAACGTCACAGGCGCCGCGTCGTGGCCTGAGCGGCACGCCATTGTGCCAGATCTGGGCAAACGGTCGCTTGCGCCTCGCACATACGGTCATGGCGACATGATGTTAACAGGGCCCATTTGTCCGCCGCCCTGAAGACGTGACGCGGCTGTTCTGTGCTGCAGCTTTGAAGCGGGATGCATTGCCGCTACGGAAAATGTATGTGACCGAGGTCAGAGACGACGCCGGAGTGTTCGGAAATGGGTCGACTATTAAGGCAGCACCAAAGGAGACGGTGGTGATGTGGGGTGGGCGGCCGAAACGCCGTGATGATGAATGCGGAGAAATGCAGTGCGCGGGGAGGATGGGGGCCTGTTGTACAATGCAGGAGCCGGTCGCCGGGTCGTCGGACGAGTCGGTCGTCGCGGCAAGTGGGCGCAGGTTGCCTTAAAAGACAACCAGCACCAAAGTGGGCGGCGGTAATGCCACCGCCTTAAAGGCGCAGAGCCTCAGGTACTGTAACAATGTCAAAGCTGCCGGCCTCCTTCTCGAGGTAGTCGCGCTCCTCCTGGCCCTTCTTGACGTAGTGCCACGAGTAGTTGCGCGAGTCGAGGTACGGCATGATGTAGGACGAGAGCGTGGGCTTGAGGACCTTTGCGCGGTCGGCCTCGAGATCACGCTTGACGTCGCGCCACAGCTCGGGCTTGTCGCTAATGATCGAGTAGATGCCCCAGCGCGCGCAGTTAATCATCTCCTCGCGGCCGTTGACGGTCCACGTGCAGATCTCCTTGCCGGCCTTGCGGCACTCCTCGCGGAACTTTGCGCCGTCGGCCGACGCGAGCGGGTGGTACCACACGCTAAAGCCGTGGCACTTGTCGTAGAAGTACTTGCGCACCTGGGGGATGGACATGGAAATGCAGAAGCGCTTGAGGTCCGGCAGGATGTCGGCCGCCGGCTCAATAAACTTGGGGTGCCACAGGCCGAGGACGAGGCGCGGGGCCAGCTTGGTCTGCCACTCTTCGTACTGCTCCAGTTCACCCTTGATGAGCCCAAACAGCTTGACCGGGTCGTTTTCGACCTTGCAGTCGATCTGTACCCGGGGCCAGAGGGCCCATCGTCAGCGACACATGACGTATGATGTAAGAGGCAACTGACGTTGAGCTTGACGTGCTGGTTCTCGGGCTTCATAAGCAGCTCGATGACCTGCGTGAAACGGGGGATCGGCTGCGCTGGCTGTTCCAGGGTACGCACGTGCCTGGACGCAAAATGTTAGCGACGACACGTCGATGCAACGCATGCACACTTACTCAAGCACGCCGTCCCACGGCTGGTCGTGCAGCTTGCCCTTGCCGTCGGTGGTGCGGTCGAGGTTGGGGTCGTGGAACATGACGAGGACGTTGTCGGCCGTGATGTGGATGTCTGGGGCGTGAGTGGCTTGTGGCGGCAGACGCGCGGACGGGGCGAGTGTCCCCTCGTGCGGCTTACCAGTCTCGATGCCGTCGGCACCGGCCTTGCAGGCCTCAGTGAACGACATGATCGTGTTCTCAGCTGTGCTTGTGTGAGTAGTGACCCGCGGTGGCCGATGTGGTGCACGTACGGAACGACGCCGATGCCTGAGAGGTGAGTCAGCAACCAATTCGTCGTCACCTCCACCACACACGCCACTTACACCTCGGTGTCCCCAGCACTCGGGCATGCGCCATGCGGGCGCGGCAGGGTCGAGCGAGAGCTCCTTGTCGACTGGGAGAAGGGCGGGGGAGACGAGGGCCTCGAAGGCGGGGGAGGGTGCGGCGCTGTCGGCCTCGAGCACGGGGGTGCGCTCGAGGGACGGGAGCGAAGGGAGCGGTGGGCGGAGTGCGGCACCGCCGTTGGTAGCAACAGTCGACGACATTATGGACAGAGTGGATGACAGTGCAGTCTCAGATTCCACAGTCGTGTCTATTATACAGCTGAGTGGTTGCTGCGGGGTGTGGGTAGGGGTCGTAGGGTGAGAGTGGCGTGCGGGGTAGCAGCCACGAACGTGTGTTTGTAATGATGCCGTGTAGGTTGGAACGTGATCGGCCGGTGATGTCGACCTGTTCTGGGACTAGAGCGTCACACGATGAGGGGGATGGATAAGGATTGCGTGGTGGTGCGGTATGGACGCGGCAACAGCGTCGACTACACAAGTGGTTACAGAATCCAGAATCCGCAATCCGTACAGTGAGATCTGTTGTTGTTGTTGTCGCTGGCGAACGCGACAGTGGAGGTGGGGAGTGGAGGGATTTGGGTCAGGCGGTAGCGGCAAACGGCGGGGACGTTGTACACACACCCGAGTTGATGGTCAGTGCGCGAGTGGGTGGATGGATGGCAACGAGGAGTTGCTCAATGCATGTCTTAGCCATTCATATGGACCAGGCTGGTGGATGCATGCGCAGCTGCGAGCAGCATCCACATCGCTCTTCGCTTGTTGTGTGGCAAAAATTTGGTATTGCACAGGCCTGCCGTTTGGTATCGCCCGACGCCGATGTGCATGCATGCATTCATGCAGTGGGCGGCGCGGCACCCTCGGCGGGGCAGCCGGGGGTGGTGGGCGTTGCATGCTCTGGACGCCGGTGCTGCTCTACGCCTGCTGCGACAAGACAAACGAGTCAGGAAAGCAAGGGAGCCTCGTCGCCGACATTTCAAAATGACATGCAGCGCATAACCAAATGTGCCTGGGCCGACAACCCAGAGACCCGTAAGCCGTCCGACGACACCGGGTATGGGAGGCGCACGCGCGCACGCACACACGCACACACGGGCGGGGCTTACCCGTGTGCATGTGCGGGGCGTGCATTGCATGGGCGCCCATACACTGCGTGCGATGCATGCATGCCTGTTCTGGCGGCGTGGTGGCGCCTGCATAGCTCGCAGCCTCGTCGTTCCAAAACCAGCCCGCCCGCCTAGACGCGTCTGGTCGGCCTGCTCGGCCATGTCCGCGCCTGCCGCCGCGCCATCGGATTGTTTTCTTTTTCCAAATCGCTTGTCATACCCCGCGACAAGGCAGCGGCAGTCACCGGCCGAGCAGCCGATGGACGTATCCCGGGGTGGGTAGGTACTGCCCAGTGCATCCCGTTGGCTGGCTGGCTCCAACATTGGCCAGCCAGGACGGGTACAGGAACGCACGCACGCAACGCGAGCTTGACGTCGTCGTCGGCGCCGATCCAATTCGCGCTGCACTCGATCTCGATCTCGGTGTCGCGCGTGCCGGCGCGTGCCAAGACACTGCTCGGCACATGGTCCCACCTGGGCGATCAGATCTCGCCGAGGCATCTCGTGCCGAGGCTATAGCTCCGAGGCTGAGCACGTGACCTGCTCGGAGCCAGCACTCGTATGACTGATGCTTTGATGCTGGTTCGCTCGGCGATGCCGTGGAGGTGGACCAGCTCACGAGCGACGACAAGATGCATGGCAGCCAGTGGCCAGTGGCCTGCTGCATGCAACTAGCGTCCCAGTGCTCGGTAGCCGACATATGATGCATCAATGCTTGTGCTCGCGGTACCGCACGCTGCGGCGACGCAGTTGGGACCACAGTGCCATCCCCACTACCCTCCCCACCCCGTCACCCTCACCCGACGCTACAACTTGCCCTGCCTCCGAATATCATACGCGCGCTCAACGCGCGCAATGCGCACCTCATAGTGGTCGTACCACGCCTCGCGCCCGCGGCGCTGCGCGGTGAGGTGCTCGCTGACCGCCTTCCACGCCGCAATGTCCTCGAGTGTCTTCCAGTACGACACGGTGATGCCGAGGCCGTCGGCACCGCGCACGCTCTCAACGCCGAGGAAGCCTTCCCGGTCGCGCGCGAGCTCGCCCATGCGCTCGGCTGTCGTGCCGTAGGCGTCCGTCGTGTCGTCGCTGCGCCGGGTGGAGGTGAAGATGACTGCGTAGTATGGCGGCTGGAGGCCGCGTGCAAAGGCTGAGGGGGCCATTTTGGGAGCCGGTTCAGGTAGTCTACTGCTTGGGGATGTCGCTGGACGAGGTGATGGTGCGATGGTGCGTGTTAAGAGCTGCTGCTATCGCTGGTTGCTCGTCACCGACTTCGACTCGAACAAGTGTGTGTGGTCGAGTCAACCAAGAGGCAGATAGATGGCGATTATCGTACATCCGCTTCATGCGCTGTTTATAACGCCTTGGAGGCGTACCGGCTCAGAAGGCAGTCGCCTTCTTCATGTCAAGCTGACGAAACCATCCTTCATGCATGCGTACATCAATGGCGACATCTCTTTGTCCTGCTTGGCCAGGCCGGCGGCCGTTGGGCGATCATCTCTCGTCACGTGATAGCCACGTTTGTTGACCCCCTCCACCCTCCACGCGTCTCTGGTTCCGCGTGTCATGAATGACCAGCCTGTCGGCCAGTTGCCAGTTGCCAGCTGCCAGCCAACGCGACCAAGTAAAGCAGACTGAAGCCACAACAACGCACGACGCATCACGCCTCACGCCCAGCATGTCCGAAAAGGCAGACGCCGAGCGCAAGGCCAAGGCCGAACGCGCAAAGAAGCTGGTGAGTCGGGCGGCGCGCGGCCCAGGAGACGCGATCTGCGCGCCAGTTCCCGACTTTCGGCCATGACAACCAGACGACGACGCTGACACGCCCAGCTCGCCCAAAGACGCAAGGACAAGGAAAAGAAGGCAGCCGCTGCCAGTGGAACCGCCACGCCCGCGAGCCCCGCCACTGCCGCCGACGGCGCTGCCGACTCGCCGCGCCCGAGCTTGAGCCTGGCCGACGATGTCCGTGCCGAGGTGGCGGAGGCAGTAATCAAGGACGAGCCCGCGCCCGAGCCTGCTGCTGCGCCCGAACCAGCTCCGGTCAAAGACGAGCCAGTATCCAAGGCCAAGTCGCCTGAGCCTGAGCCGGTGCGCCGCGAGTCGGACAGCGTTGCCAACCTCCAGGCCACCGTCTCGCTGCTCATCACCGAGCGTTCCGAGCTTCAGACCAAGGTCGCCGAGCTGCAGAAGCGCGTTGCAGCCGCCGAGGCGGACGCCTCCCTCCTTGCCGAAGCGCGAACCGTCACCTCGCGTCTGGAGGAGGAGAAGCAGGCGCTGAGCGATGAGAAGGCGGCGCTGGCGTCCGAGCTCTCGGGCGCGCAGGCACAGGTCAAGAAGGGAGAGGAGGTTAAGGCTGCGCTGGACAAGTCGCGCAAGGATCTTGAGGCGGCAAACAAGGCGACGGAGGACGCGCTCGCGGCCAAGCAGAAGCTTGAGGCGGACAAGGCTGACGCCGCGGCCAAGGAGGGCGAGCGCATGGCCGAGCTTGAGAAGGCACGAGACCGGGCACAGGAGCGTGAGGGCGTGTTGGAGGCAGAGGTCGGGCGATTGAAGCTGGTAGGTTTCTGGTGTCGGGCGGAGTTGACAGACTAGGGCCACACCGAATCGTCCAAGAAGCTGGGTGTTGCCGAGAAGGAGCTCACCGAGCTGCGGGCATCGTCGAGCAAGACGGCGGACGACCTGAAGAAGTTGACAACTTCGCACGAGGTATTGCGGAAAGAACATGACACGTTGTCTGCTGAGCACTCGACGCTAAAGGAGTCACACACCACCCTGACTTCGACGCACGACAAGCTCAAGGGCGAGCATGACACTTCGTCCAAGTCGCTTAAGACGTCCGAGGCGTCGCTGAAGAAGACGTCGGCCGAGCTCGAGAAGACCAAGACGTCGCTGTCACAGACCACTAAACGCGCCGAGGCCGCCGAGAAGAAGCGCGACGCGCTGCACAACGACAATGGCGAGCTGGTCAAGCAACTCGAGGAGGTTCGAGGGCGCGTCGTGGAGGTCATGGAGGAGAAGGCCGAGCTTGCGGCCAGTGTCGACAGCTGGGAGTCGAAGCACAAGGCGCTCGACAAGCAGCGGGCCGAGCTGGATACCGAGCTCCAGGCGGCCAAGGTGCGTCTTTTGTGTATGCGCCCCAGACCTGACGTGTAGGCCGAGGCGGACAAGGTTTCGGGCTTGAACGAACGCATCGAGACGCTGCTGGCCGAGGTTGCGTCCCTGACGGAGAAGAGCAAGGACGTGGAGGCTGCCAAGGGCAAGTTGGACAGCGAGCACCAGTCGGTCAAGAGCGACTTGGAGGCCGCGCGAGCCAAGGCCACCGAGCAGGAGAAGAGCCTCGCGTCGCTTCAAAAGTCGCTGGACGCGGCCGAGGCCACGTCGCGGTCTCTCCGTGACGAGGGCAAGACTGCGTCCGAGACGATTAAGAAGCACGAGGAGGCGATCGCGGGCCTCAAGACCGACCTCGAAAAGGCGACCGCTGCGGCCAAGGAGCAGGACAATGTCATCGCCAGTGTGCGCAAGGAGCTTGAGGCATCCCAGGCTGCTGCGAGCAAGCATGAGGCTGCTGTCGCCGCCGCTAAGAAGGAGCTCGAGACGGCCCAGTCCAAGATCGAGGAGCACGAAGACAAGATCAAGTCCCTGAGCTCTGATCTTGAGGCGTCCAAGAAGGCGGCCGCCGAACACGAAAGCACAGCCAAGTCGCTCAAGAAGGACCTCGAGTCCTCTACCAAGCAGGTCAAGGAGAAGGACACGAAGCTTGCTGCGGTCACCAAGGAGCTGGAGGCGTCCAAGGCCACTGCCATGGAGCACGAAGCGAACCTCACGTCGTTGACCAAGGACCGTGACGCGGCCCACAAGACAATCAAGGAGCACGAGGGCAAAATTGCCAGCTTGGGCAAAGATCTCGACTCAGCGAAGAAGGTGTCGTCCGACCACGAAGCCAAGGTTGCCGCTCTCACCAAGGATCTCGAAGCGTCAAAGAAGCTCGTTGGTGAGCACGAGGCCAAGATTGTCTCTGGTACCAAGGACCTCGAGGCATCCCGCAAGACTGTCAAGGAGCACGAGGGCAAAATCAAAACCTTGAGCTCGGATCTCGAGGCGGCGAAGAAGACGTCATTGGGCCACGAGACCAAGGCTGCGGCATTGACGACCGACCTCGAGGCTGCGCGCAAGACTTCGGATGAGCATGATACCAAGGCGAAGGCTCTGGCCAAGGACCTCGACGCCGCACGCAAGACGTCTGACGAGCACGAGGCCAAGTCTAAATCGCTGGCCAAGGACCTCGACGCGGCGAAGAAGCTTTCCTCGGAGCACGAGTCCAAGGGCAAGACATTGGCCAAGGACCTCGACGCGTCGAAGAAGCTGGTCGGGGAACACGAAGCCAAGATCAAGGGCCTCACAAAGGATCTTGAGGCCTTGAAGAAGACGGCTACAGAGCACGAGTCCAATGCCAAGAAGCTCAGCGACGACTTGGAGGCATCACGCAAGACCGTCACAGAGCATGAGGGCACTGCAAAGAAGCTCAAGGCTGAACTTGAGGCGTTGAAACAGACCATCAAGGAGCACGAGTCCAAGGCCAAGTTGCTCACAAAGGACCTTGAGGCGTCTCGCGCCAAGGTCAAGGACCACGAGACCAGCATCACGACACTCACGACCGACCTCGAGGCCTCACAGAAGCTTGCGAGCGAGCACGAGGCTAGTGTCCAGTCGCTCAAGACGGACCTGGATATCGCGCACGCGACGGCGGCTGAGCACAAGGAGAATGCCGACAAGTCTGGCAGCGCTTCTTCCGAGCTCGCGTCGTCATTGGCAAGCATGAAGAAGGACCTGGAGGACTCGCGCAAGACGTCCAAGGCGCACGAGGCGACAGCTACCAAGCTGAAGAAGGAGCTCGACGAGTCCAAGAAGACGACTAAGGAGCGCGATTCAACCGTCGCGGCTCTTCAGGCCGACGTCGACGACCTGCGCAAGACTACAATAGAGAACCAGGACACCATCCAGACGCTCAGGTCGGATATCGACGACAAGGACAGCGCCACCAAGGCGTACGAGAAGAGCATCGCGTCCCTCAAGTCGGACCTTGAGAAGTCGCAGAGCAAGGCCAAGGAGCACGAGGCCAGTGCGACGTCGCTCAAGGCAGACCTGGACGAGTCGACAACGAAGGCCAAGGCGTCCGACGCCGAGGTTTCGTCGCTGCGGAGCGAGATTGAGAACCTCCGTCTGCGTGGCATCGAGTCACAGGACTCGGCGCAGACCCTTCAGTCTGACCTGGAGGACTCGCGTCGCGCCGCAAAGAAGGCTCTAGAGGACGCCGAGGCGGCACGCAAGGAGCATGAGGCGGCAGTGGCCAAGACCAAGTCCGAAGCCGAGTTGGCGCGCAAGGCGCACAAGGCCGCGATGGCGAAGATCAAGGCGGAGCACGAGGCCGCTGTTGCAAAGCACCAGGCCGAGACCGAGACGGCCCGCGCAGCATCAGCTACCCACGAGGCGGCGGTCGCCGAACACACCGCGACAATCGCCTCTCTGCGGTCCGATCTGGACGCGGCGCATGCCAAGGCAGCCGAGTCCGCGACGAACGGTGGAGCAGCATCTGATGCGCTCGCCACAGCGCAGGCGCAGCATGCGCTCGAGATCTCAGACCTGCAAGCGCAGGTGCGCAAGCTCGAGACGTCGAGCCACGCTGCATCGTCGCGCGCGCACGAGCTCGCGCGCCAGCTCACTGACCTGCAAGCGAGCCACGCCGAGCTGCAGGCAGAGTACGAGGCGGCGGCTTCGGCGCCGCGCTCGCGGCCATCGAGCGGCATCTTCTTCGCGTCCGAGAACGAGCCCCCGCGCGCCCCGCGCGGCGTGGACGCCAACCTCCCCGCTGCGCTGCGGCACAAGCGCGCCGAGTCGCTCAACGCGCTCAAGGCGCGCATGGAGCCCCGGTCCCAGCTGTCGCGCAAGGTGAGCAGCCTCAGCGTCTTAAGCGAGGACGGCGACGGCGGAGGCAGCGGCGCCGCGACGCCCAACGGCGACGGCGCGACCACGCCAAGACGGCACTGGCACCAGCCGCGCCAGTTTGGTGACGAGATCATGTACTGCTGCGCGGCGTGCAAGGGCGATCTCATTACGTTGTAGCGTGCTCGCTCGCGGGCGAGCGAGCGAGCGAGTGAGCGGGAGTCGGTCGGAAGTCATAGAGCTGTGTCATACATTATCCCCTGCACTGCATGATGCGATTGTCTAGTGTACGTCGTCTAGCCCGCGAACGCCGAGTCGTCAATCTCGATGCCGAGCTCCTCGCGCGCCATCGTCTCCATCTGCTTCTGCAGCTCCTCCTCCCAACCGAGGTTGTTGCGGAACGGGAGATACTCTGGGGCGTCAGCGCAGCCAGCCCACAACGGCACTCACTATTCCGGAAGGTTGTCCAGCGGAACATGGCGTCGATCGCCCACACGGTGATGCGGAAGAGCACCATCTCCCACCGGTCGTGCAGCCACGTTTTGAGGCCGACGGCGCGGAGGGTGCGCGAGCCCGTCAGGCTGTTGGCCCAGCCGCGGGCTGCCCACTGCAGGGGCGTTAGCGGGCGCTACAAGCAACACCGGAAACAGATCCGGCCTACCTCGGCCGTGATGTTCACGCGCGACGACGGGCTCCCGAGCGTCTGGTTGTTGGCCTGCATCATGCGCTGGCAGCGCCCGAGCAGGATGAGTTCCTGGCGTCAGCAACGCCACGCCCCCCGCACACGTACCCTCGGGATAAACTTCTCGTTCTCCAGGATCACCTTGAGCTGCTTCTTAACCTCGAGCTGCTGGTGGTACTTGTCCATCGTCTTGCGCTCCTTCTTCTCGCCCTTCTTGATCTCGGCCGGGCGGAGGAGGATGGCCGACGCGAACATGTTGGGGTCAAGCCCGAAGCCCCACCGCTTGCCGATCTCCTCGACCTTGGGCACGTCGAGCACAAACAGCGAGCGCCACAGCGTGGCGTACTCCTCGCGGAACTGCTCCCGCAGCGTGATGTACAGCCCGTGGTCGAGCACGATGAGCTGCGGCTTGCCCCGCTTAGTCGGGTGGGGGCGGACCAGAATGTTGCCCGGGTGCGGGTCGCAGTGGACAAAGCCCCACGAAAAGGTCATGGCTGCGTTCAGCGCGATCGCGAGGTCCATCACATCGCGCGGCTTGAGGCCCCACGCTTCGATCTGCTTCTTGTCCGTCAAGCTGGAGTGAGCTGAGGATCACGGTAGCATCAACCCACCGGCACCCGTCCACCCATTCCATGACCAATATCCGGTCACTCTCGGGGTATCCCTCTTCTTTGCCGTACACCTTGGGCACCATGATGTCGTCGGCCAGCTCTGGCGTTTGGGCGAGATACGCGGCACACTTGCGTGCGTTGCGCGCCTCGCGGTTGAACGACGTCTCGTGGCGCATCTGCTCAGAGACATACTTGGCGACAAAGTACACTGGCAGGTCAGTTTCTGAAGGGTAACAAACCTACATGGCAGGTCGAACGCCTTCTGGGCCAGGTACATCAATGTCCTGCGCTGTTAGTCCTGCCGAGTGGTGCACACCCACCGGTAGGAGAACAAATCCAGGTCCATCTGCTTGGCGATGGCGGGCTTCTGTACTTTGACGGCCACGACACGGTCAGGGTTGCCGACAACGGCCTTGAGCGTCGCCTTGTGCACCTGCGCAACCGACGCCGACGCGACTGCTTCAGTGGAGAATGTCTCGAAGATGTCTGTGGGGTCGATCCCGAGATCGCGTTTAAAGACCTGGGTGTGAGCGTCGTCCTTGAAATCAACCTACCCCGACCACCTCTTCATAGGGAACGGATGGCGCCCGGTCGAATACATGCGCGAAGGCTTCCCGGTATGGCTTGGGTAGCATCGACGCTTGCAGGCCTGGGGTCAGCTGCCGCCTTCGTTTGTCCCTTACCAATCGCCTGTCCGAGCTTGAGGTACATGCCCTGGTTGGTGTCTACCACCCAACGCAGTCGCTGAGCTACCCGGGTATGAAGGGCCTCGATCTCGTCCGACTTCTCTGGCTTGAAGTTGATTTTGTCTGGAGTCAGTGGAGCCCGGCTGGTGGCTACTAACAGTCGAGGGTGGAGATGAGGCTTGGGTGTCAGTTTTGGTCACACGACCCCACCCACCCGATGTACGCCGTGCGCAAGCTTCTCGTAATCGCGCTGGCATTGTATTCCCTGTCGACGAGGTATGCGCCAGTGCCAATGACGCCGAGAACAACCGTCCTCGAGACGCATTTGGCCACTCGCGACTTTGGTGGGGGCGGGGGAAGGGGCTTCGCATGCGGAGGGTTCCGCGCCTGCCGTGGCACTTCTGAGTGTATGCGTCGAACAGTGAGCAGCTCAACACGAGCACGCAGAGATGCTCGTGGTAGCATGTTTACGAGTTGTGGAGAGGATGAGAGCAAAGTGGCGATGGAGTATTTATATTGTGGGGTTTGTGCCGGTCGAAGGGATTACAATGCGTCATGGCTGACAGTGTCGGCTGCCAGGCACGGGTCAAGTGGCAAAGGCGCGGGATTTGTTATCAGTGCCACTGCCGGTTCGACAAGGCAGAAACTGGGTCACCACAAGTGTCAATCATTGTACTGCAGCGCCGAGACCTGAGTGGTTACAGAGGAATATCGAGAGAGGAAGATCAAACTTGAGGGGGCACGAACGGGTATCCGTGGGACTGCCTGAGACAACTCCTTGCGTCTGGACAATGATCGTGCAGACAAGCGCCAACTACCTTCCCCGTGGGTCGGGCCATCTCCCTTGAGCGCCTGAGGTGTTTGAGGCTCTATGGCGCTGAATGCCACATGTGGCTTCTGCTATCATGACTTGATGTAATGCATGCATGCGTCGCCGCGTCGCCATGACTTTGCCGCTGTGGTGCATCACCGTGTGGGGGCCCAGACAGCCGAGTTCGGCTCAGGTGGGCGACGGAAGCAAATGTGAACTGTACTGACAATCGAAGTGTTGTCGCGAATGGGTCGGTCAAGTGCGATTCAACTCACTTCGAGCACCTCTCCTCCTCCAACACCGGCCACCAGCAAGCTCGGGACAGCCATGTCGGCCTCACCAGCTCCAGAGGCTCAATCACAATGGGTACATCGCCCTAGTCGATCGATTATCACAGCTAACACGCCGCGCAGAAGGAGTACAAAAATTCGGAGGGCCGCATCTACTGGTCACATGCGGTCACCAAGCAGTCGGTATGGGAGAAACCAGAGGAGCTGAGAGTGAGTGCGATGGAGTGGTACGAGAAATGACCGCTGACATGCTCCCAGACTCCCTTCGAGGTGCGCTTCCCGGCCAGATGCTAGATCCAAGCTGACCTGAACAGCGCGCCATGACGAAGACGCCCTGGAAGCAGTTCACGTCGCGCGGCAAGGCGTACTACGTCAACTCGCTAACCAAGGAGACTGTGGTGCGTTGATGTGCTGCTGTGGCTACGGCTGTGATGGCGATGCTGATGTCTGCAGTGGAACCTGCCGCCAGAGCTAGAGGCTTTGCAGAGGAAGGTTGAGGCCGAGGAAATCGCAAGGAAGGAGCGCGAGCATCTTAAGGCGACTGGCCAAGCTTCGTGAGGTGGCGACCCGAGGTTATCAACTGACACTGCAGACCCACACCATCTGCGAGCTCCAGAGCCTCCTCGCCTGACGGTGACGAGCCCTCAACCGCGCTCACCCGCTTCCAGTCACCCGGCAGCCGCGCGCCGCCAGTCGAGGTGGAGACTGTCACCATCCCCCATGGCGGATTCCAGAAGGTCGAGGAAGCCGAAGCCGCATTCATCCACCTTCTCAAGCGTGAGGGTATTGACGAAAAGTGGACCTGGGATCAGACGATGCGCAAAGTGGTCTTGGACCCCCTCTACAAGGCCCTAGACACCTTGGCGCAAAAGAAGGCCGCTTATGAGAAGGTTCGTGTCAGAAGCAGATTACTTTTCTGACTCGCAACAGTGGCTGGATACCTTGGCAAAAGAGAAGCAGCAGCAGCGAGACGCGCGCATTGCCGAACTCCGACCTCACCTTACCCGTCTTTTCACCCACTCTGGCGTCATCAAGAGCTACTCGACGATGAAGACGGCCGACAAGGCCTTCGCGTCGGACAAGTACTGGCGCCGTGCAAAGCCTGATGAGCGTCGTTTCATTCTGGAGGAATACACGTCCAAGTTGCGTGCGCGCGAGGTTCAGACGCGAAAAGACGTCAAGGCGAGGAACATTGCGACGTTGACCAAGCTCATCAAGGATCTGGACATCACCGTCACCACTCGGTGGAGAGACGCGCACGGCATCATCACGCGTTCGGATGCGTTCCGTGCGAACGCCGATCTCAAGAGCGTAGAAACGCTTGACATTCTCAACGTCTACGACGATTACTCGAAACAGCTGGAGAAGGAGTTCAACGAGGAATCCAAGCGCCTGAAAACCGAGTATAGGCGCCGTGCCCGGAAGGCCCGGGACGCTTTCAAGGAGCTTCTCAAGGAGCTCAAGGACAAGAACGAGTTAACGCGCAAGTCTAAGTGGAAGGAGACGTTGCCGAAGATCAAGGAGGACGAGCGGTTTACCAACCTCGTTGGCTTACCTGGCTCGACCCCGCTGGACTTGTGGATGGACGCCGTCGACGACTTGCAGATCGCCGCCGAGGAAGTCGCTGCCAAGATTGAGGAGAGACTCTCGGCACCCGTCAAGCTGGAGACGACTGAAGAGGAGTTTGCCAAGCTGTATGAGGAGTCCCAGCTCGGCAATGAGTTTACCCCCGAGGAGCGAAAGGATGCTCTCGATGTAGTAAGTTGAAGTGTTATTCGAGTGCTTCGCTGATGTTGAGATCCACACCCGTCTCGCCAAGGCTGCCGCCGACGAGAAGCGCCGTGCGGAGCGTAAGCGCCGCCATAGAATAGACGACCTGCGCGATGCGCTCCGCAAGGTCCAGCGGCACATTGAGCCCGACACGACTTACGAGGCAGCGCTACCTCACATCCAGGAGCTCCAAGAGTTCAAGGATATCACTGAGGAGGAGGACCGGAAGGCGGCCTTTGAGAAGTTTACGCGCCGCATGCGCGAGAAGGAGCGCGATGGGGAGGGCTCATCGCCACGGCGCAAGGACCGCGAGCGGGACCGCTCGAGCAGTGGACGCGACGGCCGCGAGCGCCGCGACTACCGCATGGACGTGGATGATGACCGCGACCGTCGGCGCGAGCGAGACTACCGCGACCGCGAGCGTGATCGCGACCGCGACCGCACAGATCGCGACTGGCGCGCTGCGCGTGACGAGCGCCGTGAGCGGGACCGTGAGCGCGAGCGCGACCGGGACCGCGACTACCGCCGCCGCGACGACCACCGCGACCGCGACCGCGACCGCGACCGCGAGCGCCGCCGGGAGCGTGACCGCGAGGCGGACGACCGTGACGCCAAGCGCCGGCGAGTGTCGGACGCTGGCTCGGCCTCGCGCAACGACGACAGAGAGGAGGGAGAGATTTAGTGGGGAAAAACTAGGGACAGAGCGCACAGCCGTCGCGGTACTTTGTCTATGCCCAACCTTGGGCGAGATGCATAATATGGAAAACGAAATGCTGGTTACGACAGGCTCGTAGTACAGGTGCCAAACTCTCTCCCCTCTCATGTCTAGTGGCGCTCCTTGCGCTTCTTCTTCTTGTCCTCCTTCGACAGCTTCTTGTCGAGAGCCTTGTTGATGACGCGCTCGAGCGCGCGGCGGGTCTCGGCGTCGGTGAAGGTTTTTGGGTCAAAGTACTCTGGCGCGTTCTCAATCAGCCATTCTGGGCGGACCTCGGTGACGGTGCGGATGAAGTTTGCGGTCGTGAGGACAAACTCGTTGTAGATGACCCAGTCGGGGGTGTGGTCGAGGCCGCACGACAGGTGGAGGCGGACGACCTGGTTGTCCTTGATGGTCTGGTACGAGTTCTTGTCGGCCTTGCGGGCGACCTGCATGAAGAAGCCCGAGGCGAGCGCCTGCCGGATGTTGTTCCAGTAGTTCTTGTCCTCGAATGCGGTGGACACGAGGTCGAGGTCAAACTTCTCCATGCTGCGCTTGAGCTGCGTGCGCACATTGTCGGCCTGGATAAGTGACCTCTGGTTGAGGTAGTTCTGCCAGCACCAGTTCTTGGCGTCGTGCTCGTTCTGCTTGTACGCGTGGTAGACGTTGAGCATGGTGAGGTGGTCGCCGTCCGGGTGGGTGAACTGGGCCTTGGCCATGTCGGCCTCCTTGCGCTGGTTGGAGGGGCGCATGAACACGTTGGGTACCGAGAGCATGGCGGTGAGCGAGAGGATCTCGTTGCTGCAGTTGAACTCGGGCGAGACGATGAGCATCTTGGCGAGCTGGGGGTCGAGAGGGACCTCAGCCATGAGTCTGCCGAGCTCAGTCAGGTTACCCTCGTCGTCGAGCGCCTTGAGGTAGTGCAGCAGCTCGAGGGCACGCATAATGGTCTCGGGGGCAGGAGCGTCCATGTAGTCGAAGTGGACAAGGTCCTTGATGCCGAGCTTGAGCAGCTCGAGTACCGTGTTGGCGAGGTTTGAGCGAAGGATTTCGGGGTGCGTCTGCTCCTCGAGCTCCTTGACAAAGTCCTTCTCGGTGTAGAGGCGGAAGCACTTGCCAGGGCGGGTACGGCCTGCACGACCAGCGCGCTGCATGGCCGAGGCCTTGGAGATGGGCGAGACGAGCAGCGACTCGACACGGATACGGGGGTTGTAGACCTTCTGCTTGCAGAATCCGGGGTCGACAACGTACACGATACCGTCGATGGTGAGCGACGTTTCGGCAATGTTGGTGGACACGACAATCTTGCGGCCCGCCAAGCCCGAGCGGCTGGGAGGTGGTGCGGGGTCGAAGATGCGCTGCTGCTGGTGCGGGGGGAGGGACGAGTAGAGCGGCACAACGAGCAATGGGCCAGCCATGCCCTTGTTTGCCAGCTCCTCTCCCTCTGCACGGATCTTCTTACACGCGTCTTCAATCTCCTCTTCACCTGTCAAGAAGAGCAGAACGTCGCCCTCGTCCTCGGCCTGGTGGATAAACAACACTGTCCTGATGGCAGCCTCGACGTAGTCCTGCTCAGGCTCCTGGGTGAAGAAGGTCTCGACGGGGAAGGTACGACCGGACACGCGGACAACGGGGGCGAGGCCGGAGGGAGTGTTGTCGCCGAAGTAGCGGGCGAACTTGTCAATGTCGAGAGTGGCGGACATGACGATGATCTTGAGATCGGCGCGGCGCTTGGCAATCTGGGCGGGTCAGCATACACCCCACATCTCATGGCAGCCACTCACGTCCTTGAGCAGACCCATGAGAATATCGGTGGCGAGGGTACGTTCGTGTGCCTCGTCCAGAATAATAGTCGAGTAGCGCTCGAGCATCGGGTCGTTCATGGCCTCACGGAGGAGCATACCGTCGGTCATATACTTGAGGAACGTGGTACCTTGCTCGGTCATGTCCTCGAAACGGATCGAGTAACCGACCTGCTTTCCGAGCTGCACTGTGGGGAGTTAGCGCGCGCTCATCGACACCTGCGGCTACTCACCGTCCATCTCGTCCGCGACACGCTTGGCAACCGACATGGCAGCGACACGACGCGGCTGCGTACACGCGACCATCTTGCCACGGAGGTGGGGCAGGTCCGAGTAGCACACAAACTGGGGGATTTGCGTCGTCTTTCCGGATCCGGTCTGGCCCTCCATGACCGTGATCTGGTTCTCGGTGAAGACGGACAGGAACTCTTCCATCTTGTCGTAGACCGGCAGCTTCTTGCGGCCCTCAAGGATCTTCTTGTACGACGGGGAGAAGGGTGCGAGGCCCTTGAACGGGTTGTAGTCGCCGTCCTGCGGCCAAGGTCAGCACTGCCATCTGCTCTCAGCCACCATCTCCACCCACCATGATATTCTTGGCCTGCGCCGTCGTCACCTTGCGCGGCACGAGGCCGGCGAGCGGGTTGTCGACCTTGCCGTTCGACGTTGAAGCATAGCCGTTGGACGCGTCGCCCGCGGGGCTCTGCGCGCGCTTGTCGCTGCTCAGGTGGGCGCTGGGGCTGTTAGCATCTTGGACCGGCCAAAGCGAGCACAACACCCACAGGTACGGGTTCTCCTTGGGCGTCGAGGCGCCCGGAGTCGAGGGCTTGGAGCGCTTGGCGGGTGGCTCGGACATTGTTGGTCGATCTCGAGCTCGCTGCGATGCACACAAGGTGAGATGGAGTTGATAAAAGGTGGTCGGCTGGTTGCCTTGTGCCGTTGACATCCACTGGGCGGCGAAAAACAACTTCAACTTCTGCAGCTGGCGGGCCTACCTCAGGGATAACATGTTAGGCACCCAGCGCCACTCTGCGCGCCTAGGGTGCTCCCACCATGTGTGCACCAAGTGTTGTGCTCTACATATGTCTAAGTACATGCATACAATCGTTCACAACAGTATCAGGGTAATGTAGGCGGGGTCCTCTCAGTCGCTGACCTCGCCTGCGCTCTCGACCTCGGCGTCGTCCGCCGCGCCATGGTCATTAGCAAATGTGCCGGGCTCCTCGATGTTCTCGGTGTCGGATGCCGAGTGGATAGACTCCATGTCGTGGTCGCTTGGGCTATGCACTGATTCGGGCTGCGTCTCGACAGGCGCCGTGATGTCCTCCTCGCTACCCGACTCGCTGTAATTTTCTTCCCGCGGCGTGAGCACTGGTTTGACTTCCCGAGGGGTGGGCGCAGTAGGATAACTGGTGTCGGGTTCGGAATCTTCATCACCGTTGCGGTCGTCCTCGCGAGGTGTAGGCGCATGCTTGGGCTCCTTCGGGGTAGGCGCATAGTCCATCTCATCCTCACCCTCTTCCGATTCGCCTTGTGCGCTCGCCTCCTCCTCGCTGGTGTAGTCGAACTCGTCGACCGGAAGTGGGGCGTCACTCTCATCGTCACTGGGGTCGAGAGCATTGAAATCGATCTCGCTGTCGTCCTCGTCGTCGCTAGAGAGCAGCAAGATAGAATCTCCGTCCTGGACATAGACGTCGGTCTTGTAATGCCGCCGCGCTTCCTTCCGTTTCCGCAACACGAACATGCTGTCCCCCATGATACGGCGATACCTCCGCTTCCGGCGTGCGGTCTCCGCACTGATAGCCAGGTCCCGGTAGGCTGCGGTGTCAGCCCTGCTGTCGATACCAGACCTACCTTCTTGAGCCTGAAGCAGGCCGACCATTTCATCCAGCTCGTCGATCTCGTCCGGGTTCACGCTGCGTCGACGCTTGCGCGTGGGGCGATTCTTCGTCCCATTGGCAGCTTCGACACCATCGCCATCGTAACTGTCACCCTCGCCAGCGGGCACGGTCTCGAGCCACGGAGTCGTATCAATGACTTTACCGGGGTCGTTGGAATCCACCGCCGCCCAAAGCTCCGCCATGAGGATTTTGTCAAGCTCCGTGTCGGCCTTGTCGAGGGCGGCGTCCAACTTCTCATCCTCGTCATCCGTCTCGGTCGACGCTGGAACAGTTTCTGGGGCTTCCTCGTCGGCCACAAGTGGCTCGAGACCCCAGAAGGACGACCATGGAGGGAGGTCGTCGTATCGTTCTCCTGGGGATGCAGGGTCGCTTTGAGCCGATGGTGTCAACAGCATGGCTGACCGCGGCCGAGGCGGCGTCGTCGGTGTTGTCTCACGGGATGGCGCCCGGGGTGTCTTGGTTTCGGCAGGGGACCGCGGTACAGAAGCGTTGTCGTCCTCGTCCTCGTTGTCGTTGTCATTGTCATTGTCATTGTCAATGTCATTGTCATTGTAGCTGTCGTCCGCCTGCCCTTGCGCCGCGACCCATCCATTGACAATGTCTGACAAGACAGCGTACGGTCGAGGCTCGCCGCGCAGGGCACGTGCTTCGTGGACGTGCTGCACCTCGATTTCCTCTGAGCCCGTTCCCGTCTGGAGCGCCTGCTGCTCGGCGAGCAAGATCGTCTCGTAGACCAGCGGCTTTATGTACGCCAGCAGCTCGTCGTACAGCTGCGTGATGAGGTCGAACGATATCGTATCCGTTGCGGCGCCCGTCCGCTCGGCGACAAGCTCCGTCAGCTCCGCGATGCGAGTGAAATCGAACACGTCCCATCCTAGTTTCAAGAAGTGCGAGTGAACACCGAGTGCCCTCATCCGCGCGACATCGGGATCGACCGGCTTGGCGGCGGCCTCTTCTTCCTTCTTCGCCTCCAAGAGGTTCCGTTTCGCGATAACCTGTTTCAACACTGTTTCTTTGTCCGCGTTGAGCACGAATGCTTCGTCAGGCCCGCCGACCTGTTCGATCCTCTCGACTGTCCATCCCTGCTCGAGCAGCCGTTTGCGGCGGTACGCTTGCCGGGCGGATCGGCGCGTGACGAGGGTCCGTAGCCGCTTCTTCTCCTCGGGATTGCGCTCGCGTTTCGGGATCGCCTGCAGCTCCTCGATCTCGATGTTGTCCTGCTCGATCGGGTCGGGCTCAGGCGGCTCGCTTTCATTTTCCCTCGTCTCAGTGAGCACCGCCATCTCGTCGTCTTTGAGCGCCGTGTCGATGTCGTAGAGCTTATCAGGGCCCAACTGCGCTCCCCAGCGCGACAGATCGCTCTTGTGCCCCGCTGGCACAGAGGCCCTTGCGACGGCCTGCTCCACCGCCTCTCCCAGCCCATCCTCAAGCATGGCCCAGTCATCGCTGACCTCCAGCGCACCAGAGTCAAACACACGATCCCGCCACTTGACCGAGTCGTCGTTGACACCACGGCGTCGGTTGAGCGTTCTGACTGCGTACGCCAGGCAGTCGAGGTAGATCTGGACCTCTGCCTGGGTTTTCCCCACTTCCTCAGCAATCAAATCGGGCCGCAGTCGCGAATGTCGGGCCAGAGACGCGAAAAAGGCGCCCTTCTCCTTGTGCGTCCAAGTCGTCAAGCCGGGCGGGTAGATGGACACATCGAGCCGGAAGTGCTGCCCTGTCGCCTGGAGACGCGAGGCGGAGATGTGGCTTGAAATGTCTGAATAGTACCAGTCAAAACCGCGCAGTTCTTGCTCGCTTCGTTGGCGCTTTCTGCGTGGACGTGAGGGCCCGGCTTCGGCGTTGTCTGGGGAGCATGTCAATGAGGGAGGTGCGGAGAAAACCCACTGTCTAGTAGGCTTGGAGGACTATGGCGAGTTCCCGCCGTGGGAGACTGCGCCTCCTCCCCATCCCTCATCCCCGCTGGAGTAGACGTTCTGCAGCGAGCGAAGCCGAGAGGAGAAAGTGAGAAATGAGGGAGTGACGAGAGAGAGAGTACCGCCTGATGATCGCGGTGCAAACATTTGGAGACCGGGGTCTCCACACTTGTTGACATCACTTTTGCTTCCGTCTGTGCGTCGAGTTTCTGTGGCGGCGAGTTTGAGAACAGACGAGGGACGGATGAGCGACGCCCACAGCGCGCACACTGCGATGGCCAATGTCTGTTACTCTGTGGCGTGGGGAGGGGTGGTTTATGGGCTGCTCTCTTTTGCCGTCTTTGAGTCCGAAATGCCGGCGGATGGCCAGGCCAAGGGACGATACCACAACATTCATATCCTCATACACAAACGCAGAGACAAACTACAGGCACTTTTAAAGTCGACGGCGCTGCCGTCGACGGGTATGTATGTATCTAACAATCTTCAAGGAGATAAGAGCTCTCGCAGCTAGTAGCCGTCAAGCTCGGGAGGCTCCTCGTCCTCGGCAACGCGCGTGTTGACCAGCTCGCCGGAGTACTTCATGCGCACAGCCATGCGGATGCGCTCCTCCCACTCACGGAACCACTCGCCCTCGCGCCTTCCAAGGAGGTAGTGGATTCCCTTAGGCCCACGGTGGAGGAAGGGTTGGCGTGGCACCTCGGGGTGAAGCTTGAACATCGCCGGGAGACGGTCACGGGCGTGGTCGATGGTCTCACCAGGGAACGTCGACGGGAGCGGGGGGTAGAACTTCATGCCGTAGCTCGCCACAGCGACCTCGTACGATCCGCCGCCATAGCGCGACAGGCGCTGCCAGATCCAGATGAAGGGGTAGATGCAGGTCACGCAAAGGATGACGAACCAGAAGGGGTGGTTCACGATACGGACGAGCCAGTTGTCGGGGCGGACGACGACCTGGTAGTCCTCGTCGAACTGGTAGTCGATGTGGACGTTGTAGCCGTCGAGCATGCCGTCGTATCCGGTCGACAGGATGGCTCTCTCAATGGCCGACTTGAGGTTGGCCAAGTCCCAGCCCCAGATGGCCTTGGAGAGGGTAAAGCTCTTGAGGATACCGGGGTCGGCGCAGTATGCCTCGCACCACTGTCGGAGCGGAGTCTCGTCGTCATTGTGCAGCTGTCCACCGAGGAGAGCCTCTTCGTCTGTGCCGAGCGCGATGGACGCCGAGGGCACACGGTTGTAGGTCGAGCGGAACTCCTCGTCGGCCTCCATGTCCGACCAGGGGGCGCGTCCACGCATCTTCATGAACTGGGCCCAGGCGTCCCAGCGGCTGTTCTCGCTCCACGATGCAACCTTTCCATGGCTCACAGAGCCCAGGAAAGCGTTGGGGGCGGCGGCGGTGCCGTACGTACGCTGGAAGCCTCCCCGGTACGCAGGGACATGGGCGCGCTTGGCCTGAAGGTGCACGTTGGCATAGTTTTCGGTGTGCTCCAGGACGGGGCTGAGATCAATGGTGAAGTCAAAGTCGACGACCGTGTACTTGGTGCCGGCATGCACATGCTGAGGTGAGCCGTTGGAGAGGACCATGCCAGTGTGCGATGCAGTCTCCTGGTGAGTGCCTGAAGCCGTCAGCTGCGTGTTCCATTTGCTCTGCGTTCATCCTCCCACTTACCCTTGCAGCGGATCACAACCTTGGGGTGCTTGAGCGCCTGGGCGCGGATAAAGTCGTACAGGACGACGGGGTCGTTTAGCTGCTTGTCCCAGCTCTCGAGGCGGCCGTTCTTGGTGGCCTTGCCCACAAAGTGCGACTCAATGGTGGGCAGCTCGCCAGCGCGCGTGCGCGTGATGAGTGGCTCGCCGTTCGGCGGGCCAGTGAACAGCGTGTCCATGCTCTCAGGCCAGGCGCGCGACGGCCCAGCAGCGGCCGCACCGCTCGAGCTGCCGCCTGCAACGGACGGGGCCGAGGCCGAGGGCGTTGAGATGCTGTCATACGACGGTGGCACGTCGTCGAGCAGACCGTAGCCTCCGGATACTGGGGCCGGGGTCAACGAGCCCGACGAGGCCGACGAGGGCGATAGCGGGTTGAGCACCATTGCGCTGGGCTGGTGGGGGTTGGGGTGCAACGGTGTGAGCGCTGTGAGCTTTGTGGGACGGGCAACAGCAAAGCAGCAACGCAAGAGAGCGCTTGCGTGTCGCGTCGTGGCTTTATGGCCCGACTTGCCGCGAAATGCTGTGCACCGCCGCCGCCAAGCGTCATCTGCGCCAGCGATTTCGGCTCCGCGCGATAATTCATTCCACCCAGCGAGCGAGCCGACATTCGCAACAGCATCGACCACCCCCTAACAGCGGTGCTGCACAACACAAACAACCATGCCAATCGGGCCGCAGCTCCCACCACATCTCGCAGGAGGCAAGCGCGCATCCACTCCTTCCGACGACGAAGACGATGGCGACTTTGGCCCAGCACTCCCACCAGAGCTCGCAGCCAAACGCAAACTCGGCCCTCAGCGTCCCCCGACGAGTGACGACGAGGATGCCATCGGCCCATCAGTAGGCCCAGCGCGGCCCCCAGACCCATCACTGCCTGGCCCGTCACTCCCCGGTCCATCACGACCGCCGCCTGGCCCTGCGCGTCCGCCAGCGCCCGCCGATTCGGACTCGGACTCGGACGACGACTATGTCGGCCCGCGGCTGGACGATATCGGCCCCACGCCCGTACGCTCTGCTGCCGACGAGTTCCGCGAGCGCGAGCGGCAGCGGTGGGAGCGCGAGAAGGCCCAGGCTGAGGGGCCCAAGGTGACGCAGCGCGAGGAGTGGATGCTGGTGCCGCCGTCGAGCGGGAGCCTGTCGTCGCTCGACCCGACCAAGCGGCCGACGTCGTTCAACCGCACGTCCAAGGCGGCCATCACGCCTGAGGACCAGACGGTGTGGACCGAGACGCCGGCGCAGAAGGCGCAGCGTCTTGCCGACGAGATGGCGGGCATCAAGCGCAAGAAGGACGTCCGGCCCGACGCGGACGAGGAGGACGCGGTGGAGCGCAAGCGTCGAAGGGAGCGCGACCGTGAGATTCGGAAGGGCGTCGAGCAGCACAACGTGAGTAGTGGACATGGGGGCTCTGCTAACTGTTAGTCGTCTACCCGCGGCGCGTCACTGCTGGAACAGCACCAGAAGAAGAAGGCCGCCAACAAAGACGAGGACGACTTCCAGCCCATCTGGGACCGCGAGAAGCATATGGGCGTCACGGGACGCCTGCTCACCGACCAGGAGCGCAGCCAGAAGATCCGCGACGCACGCGGCCTCAACGACCGGTTCGGGCACGGCAAGGGGGGCGCGTATGCGCAGTAGGTACACTGTAGTTGCATGTGACGATACTATAGAGCATATAGTGAGGATTGAGCTGGCTGGTCCGCGGCCCGCGCCTACGTGTAGCGCTGGACGACGACGGCATTGGCGAGCTTGGCGTCGGCGACCGTCTCCGTGTCCGCGAGCTCACGCGACGGGAACGTGGTCTGGAGGATGAATGGGCGGGGATCGGGACGCGAGGCGTTGACGAACGCACGCAGGTCGCCGACGGTGTGGTCGAGGTTGACGCGCGCGACGAGACGGCTGCCGTCGGCGAGGCGCACCTGGACGTTGGTGGCGGGCTTGGACGCATCGACTGTGATACTCTGCGCAGGGGCTGGCGTGCTGGCTGCCGGTGCGGGCGACGCGGAGGACGACCCCGCCGCGCTCGAGACTGCTGGGACGGGCGAACCGAGGCGGTTGCCGCCGCCCGAGAACGGCTTGGACACCTTGGGCGCGGGCTTGTAGTCCTCGTTGGTGCGCTGCTGCACGACCAGCTCGAGCGGCTGGTCATACGACACGTTGAACAGGCTAACGGGGGCGCGGCCGGCATGGATCGCCGCCAGTAGCTCCTGGTTGCCCGGCGCGTCGTAGCGGTACAGCTCGCCGTCCTCGATGCTGAAGCCGTCGCGCCAGAACGTGAGCGTGCGCTGCTGCACCTCCTCGGTCGGGGCCGCCGGGGCGCCGACCGTGGTCGACTCCTGATCGTCCGAGCCGAGCGTGTGCCCGACCGACGACCACGCGTCGCGCGGCGCCGGGCTCGCGCGCGAGGGTGGACCCGAGCTGGCGTGAGCTTAACCGCGCTGAATCACCCACCTCATCGCCTGCTGCAGGATGTCCTCGACCATGCTGCGCGCACTGCCGCCATGACGTCCGGTGCTCCCCGGCCCGTCGGGGCGTGCCGGTCCGTCGGGGTTCTGGACAGCGAGGCCACTGGACAAAAGTCAGCGCACGGAGGGCGAAGAAGGAGCGGACTGTCTCACCTGCGCTCGCCGCCAGCGTACAGCTCGGCACCTTCCTGGTCCTCGCGGCGGCGCGGGGGTTCACGCCTCTGGCGGTCAGCTACATGCTCGCACAGCGCAACGCACGAGGTCGCCGAGGCCCGCGACGCGCGACCCGCTCGGGCTGGACCGCCCGCTGTCGTTGTTCCAGTCGCCGACGCGGCCGACGCGCGGCGTCGTGCGGCCCCACGACTCGGGTAGCGCAGAGTCCTCGATCGGACGTCCGTCGAGCGTGTAGCCACGGCGTGGGGGTCCGTCGCTATTAGACATTATGTGGTGGGGGAAGGAGAGTGGATGGAGAACAAATTGACGACACACAACGGGTTTATCAGCAGTGGAGGGTGTCGGAGCGGCGAGGTGGAGGCGGTTCGAGGTGGTTCCGTCGTGGCGTTGTGGCCTTCTGTGCCGGTCATCGCTCGCACCAGGCCATGCTCTGCAGCGGCGACATGCATATGTATGCATAGTGGGATGATGGTTCAGAGGATGCATAATATCCATGCGTGTCCCCCTCCCTCTCCCGTGAGCTGCCTGTGACGTGCCCCAGCTCGTCTTCCCCGCCCCACCGGCTCGCCTCTGGGCGCGACCTGTCGGACGCCAAGAGTTGCTTTCAACCAGAATGAGGAGATGCCATTGTCTGCTGTGCCATATGTTGTGCATCCCACTGGCCCGTGCAGGCGTGCGCATTAGAGATTGTACCTCCACAATGTCAACACATTACCGGCACACCTCGCCGTCCTCCGTGACCGCCTCGCTCCGCTCGGAACCAGGCTCTCACTATTCCGACACAGAGCAGTCAACCAATGTAACATTGCTGATAATCCCCACCCCAATTTATCCTGTATCCACGTCAGCTCCCTTCCCCTCCCCCCTAGAACGCGAGGCAGCAATAGCTCCGCCAACGGCAGCGCCGGCACCAGCAACAGCAGCAGTAGCAGCAACAGAGGAAGCCGCCTTGGGCTCTTCGTCTTCGCTCTCGTCAGGCTGCTCGATCTCAAGGCTCTTGGCGTCCTCCTTGGGCTCTGAGGCGCCAGAATCTGCGGCTGGAGGAGGAGTAGCAGTCTTCGTGCTCCGTGTAGTACTGCTCGGTGCAGGTGCAGTCGTGCTCGGTGCAGCCGTGCTCACTGTAGTTGTCCTCACTGTAGTCGTCCTCGCCGTAGTCGTCTCCGCTGCGGTCGTCCTCGCTGTCGCTTACCTCGATGAACTGCGAGTAGTATTGGGGGGGGGGGGGGGGGGGGGGGGGGGGGGGGGGGGGGGGGCGGGGGGGCGGGGGCGGGGGCGGGGGCGGGGGGGCATGCGGAGTCGCGGCAGGGGCTGGTACTGCGGCTCGGGCTGGAGCTGGAACTGGGCGCGTGGGTGCTCT